>CATKUP010000309.1:0-363000 GCA_949786385.1 Onychomys leucogaster | reverse complement strand
TCACACGTTTCTCATCTTAATTGACAAGCATTGGATGTTAGAGGACCAGTGCTTTGTATCAGTTTCAGAAGCAGATTTGGACTACATATGGTCCATATGTGTAGGAAACACCGTTCTTTTGTTCCGGGCACACTCAGATTTCCTGCTGTATTAGAGACTCTACAAAGCAAGAGTGTGCTTCTCGCTCTAAAGCAGAGTGTGATCCATGGATGAGAGCTATGCTGTGTGTTTCCCTTCAGAAATGGACTTAAATCCCAGGCTCTGTGTCTTACTACAAGCAAGACTTCGTTTCAGGTAAGGGCATTCACTTTTCTGCTCAAATGAAATACATCATTCACGAAGCTCACACGTTTCTCATCTTAATTGACAAGCATTGGATGTTAGAGGACCAGTGCTTTGTATCAGTTTCAGAAGAAGAGTTGGACTAGATATGGTCCATATGTGTAGGAAACACCGTTCTTTTGTTCTGGGCACACTCAGATTTCCTGCTGTCTTAGAGAATCTAGAAAGCAATAGCGTACTTCTTGTTCTAAAGCAGAGTGTGATCAATGGATGAGACAATGCTGTTTTTTTCACTTCAGAAATGGAGTTAAATCCGAGGTTCTGTGTCTTCCTACAGGCAAGACTTCATTTTAGGTAAGGGCAGTCACTTTTCAGCTCAAACGAACTACATCGTTCACTGAGCTCACACGTTTCTCATCTTAACAGACAAGCATTGGATGTTAGAGGACCAGTGCATTGTATCAGTTTCAGAAGAAGATTTGGACTACATATAGTCCATATGTATCGGAAACACCGTTCTTTTGTTCTGGGCACAATCAGATTTCCTGCTCTACTAGAGACTCTAGAAAGCAAGAGCGTGCTTCTTGCTATAAAGCAGAGTGTGAATCATTGATGAGAACTATGTTGTATGTTTCCCTTCAGAAATGGAGTTAAATCCCAGACTCTGTGTCTTCCTAAAGGCAAGACTTCGTTTCAGGTAAGGGCAGTCACTTTTCAGTCAAACGAACTACATCGTTCACTGAGCTCACACGTTTCTCATCTTAACAGACAAGCATTGGATGTTAGAGGACCAGTGCTTTTTATCAGTTTCAGAAGCAGAGTTGGACTAGATATTGTCCGTATGTGTAGGAAACACCGTTCTTTTGTTCTCAGCACACTCACGTTTCCTGCTGTCTTAGAGACTCTAGAAAGCAAGAGCGTGCTTCTTGTTCTATAGCAGAGTGTCATCAATGGATGAGACAATGCAGTGTGTTTCACTTCAGAAATGGAGTTAAATCCCAGGCTCTGTGTCTTCCTACAGGCAAGACTTCGTTTCAGGTAAGGGCAGTCACTTTTCAGTTCAAAGGAACTACATCATTCACAAAGCTCACACGTTTCTCATCTTAACTGACAAGCACTGGATGTTAGAGGACCAGTGCATTCTATCAGTTTCAGAAGCAGATTTGGACTACATATAGTCCGTATGTGTAGGAAACACCGTTCTTTTGTTCTGGGCACACTCAGATTTCCTGCTGTCTTAGAGACTCTAGAAAGCAAGAGTGTGCTTCTTGCTCTAAAGCAGAGTGTGATCCATTGATGAGAACTATGCTGTGTGCTTGACTTCAGAAATGGAGTTAAATCCCAGGCTCTGTGTCTTACTACAATCAAGACTTCGTTTCAGGTAAGGGCAGTCACTTTAATGCTCAAAGGAACTACATCGTTCATGAAGCTCACACATTTCTCATCTTAACTGACAAGCAATGGATGTTAGATGGTCAGTGCTTTGTATCAGTTTCAGAAGCAGATTTGGAATACATATGGTCCATATGTGTAGGAAACACCGTTCTTTTGTTCCGGGCACACTCAGATTTCCTGCTGTATTAGAGACTCTACAAAGCAAGAGTGTGCTTCTCGCTCTAAAGCAGAGTGTGATCCATGGATGAGAGCTATGCTGTGTGTTTCCCTTCAGAAATGGACTTAAATACCAGGCTCTGTGTCTTACTAAAAGCAAGACTTCAATTCAGGTAAGGGCAGTCACTTTTCTGCTCAAATGAACTACATCATTCACGAAGCTCACACGTTTCTCATCTTAATTGACAAGCATTGGATGTTAGAGGACCAGTGCTTTGTATCAGTTTCAGAAGAAGAGTTGGACTAGATATGGTCCATATGTGTAGGAAACACTGTTCTTTTGTTCTGGGCACACTCAGATTTCCTGCTGTCTTAGAGAATCTAGAAAGCAAGAGCGTGCTTCTTGTTTTAAAGCAGAGTGTGATCAATGGATGAGACAATGCTGTGTGTTTCACTTCAGAAATGGAGTTAAATCCCAGGATCTGTGTCTTCCTACAGGCAAGACTTCGTTTCAGGTAAGGGCAGTCACTTTTCAGTTCAAAGGAACTACATCATTCACAAAGCTCACACGTTTCTCATCTTAACTGACAAGCACTGGATGTTAGAGGACCAGTGCATTCTATCAGTTTCAGAAGCAGATTTGGACTACATATAGTCCGTATGTGTAGGAAACACCGTTCTTTTGTTCTGGGCACACTCAGATTTCCTGCTCTCTTAGAGACTCTAGAAAGCAAGAGTGTGCTTCTTGCTCTAAAGCAGAGTGTGATCCATGGATGAGAACTATGCTGTGTGCTTGACTTCAGAAATGGAGTTAAATCCCAGGCTCTGTGTCTTACTACAATCAAGACTTCGTTTCAGGTAAGGGCAGTCACTTTAATGCTCAAAGGAACTACATCGTTCATGAAGCTCACACGTTTCTCATCTTAACTGACAAGCAATGGATGTTAGATGGTCAGTGCTTTGTATCAGTTTCAGAAGCAGATTTGGACTACATATGGTCCATATGTGTAGGAAACACCGTTCTTTTCTTCCGGGCACACTCAGATTTCCTGCTGTATTAGAGACTCTACAAAGCAAGAGTGTGCTTCTCGCTCTAAAGCAGAGTGTGATCCATGGATGAGAGCTATGCTGTGTGTTTCCCTTCAGAAATGGACTTAAATACCAGGCTCTGTGTCTTACTAAAAGCAAGACTTCAATTCAGGTAAGGGCAGTCACTCTTCTGCTCAAATGAAATACATCATTCACGAAGCTCACACGTTTCTCATCTTAATTGACAAGCATTGGATGTTAGAGGACCAGTGCTTTGTATCAGTTTCAGAAGAAGAGTTGGACTAGATATGGTCCATATGTGTAGGAAACACCGTTCTTTTGTTCTGGGCACACTCAGATTTCCTGCTGTCTTAGAGAATCTAGAAAGCAATAGCGTACTTCTTGTTCTAAAGCAGAGTGTGATCAATGGATGAGACAATGCTGTTTTTTTCACTTCAGAAATGGAGTTAAATCCGAGGTTCTGTGTCTTCCTACAGGCAAGACTTCATTTTAGGTAAGGGCAGTCACTTTTCAGCTCAAACGAACTACATCGTTCACTGAGCTCACACGTTTCTCATCTTAACAGACAAGCATTGGATGTTAGAGGACCAGTGCATTGTATCAGTTTCAGAAGAAGATTTGGAGTACATATAGTCCATATGTATCGGAAACACCGTTCTTTTGTTCTGGGCACAATCAGATTTCCTGCTCTATTAGAGACTCTAGAAAGCAAGAGCGTGCTTCTTGCTATAAAGCAGAGTGTGAATCATTGATGAGAACTATGTTGTATGTTTCCCTTCAGAAATGGAGTTAAATCCCAGACTCTGTGTCTTCCTACAGGCAAGACTTCGTTTCAGGTAAGGGCAGTCACTTTTCAGTCAAACGAACTACATCGTTCACTGAGCTCACACGTTTCTCATCTTAACAGACAAGCATTGGATGTTAGAGGACCAGTGCATTCTATCAGTTTCAGAAGCAGATTTGGACTACATATAGTCCGTATGTGTAGGAAACACCGTTCTTTTGTTCTGGGCACACTCAGATTTCCTGCTGTCTTAGAGACTCTAGAAAGCAAGAGTGTGCTTCTTGCTCTAAAGCAGAGTGTGATCCATTGATGAGAACTATGCTGTGTGCTTGACTTCAGAAATGGAGTTAAATCCCAGGCTCTGTGTCTTACTACAATCAAGACTTCGTTTCAGGTAAGGGCAGTCACTTTAATGCTCAAAGGAACTACATCGTTCATGAAGCTCACACGTTTCTCATCTTAACTGACAAGCAATGGATGTTAGATGGTCAGTGCTTTGTATCAGTTTCAGAAGCAGATTTGGAATACATATGGTCCATATGTGTAGGAAACACCGTTCTTTTGTTCCGGGCACACTCAGATTTCCTGCTGTATTAGAGACTCTACAAAGCAAGAGTGTGCTTCTCGCTCTAAAGCAGAGTGTGATCCATGGATGAGAGCTATGCTGTGTGTTTCCCTTCAGAAATGGACTTAAATACCAGGCTCTGTGTCTTACTAAAAGCAAGACTTCAATTCAGGTAAGGGCAGTCACTTTTCTGCTCAAATGAACTACATCATTCACGAAGCTCACACGTTTCTCATCTTAATTGACAAGCATTGGATGTTAGAGGACCAGTGCTTTGTATCAGTTTCAGAAGAAGAGTTGGACTAGATATGGTCCATATGTGTAGGAAACACTGTTCTTTTGTTCTGGGCACACTCAGATTTCCTGCTGTCTTAGAGAATCTAGAAAGCAAGAGCGTGCTTCTTGTTTTAAAGCAGAGTGTGATCAATGGATGAGACAATGCTGTGTGTTTCACTTCAGAAATGGAGTTAAATCCCAGGATCTGTGTCTTCCTACAGGCAAGACTTCGTTTCAGGTAAGGGCAGTCACTTTTCAGTTCAAAGGAACTACATCATTCACAAAGCTCACACGTTTCTCATCTTAACTGACAAACACTGGATGTTAGAGGACCAGTGCATTCTATCAGTTTCAGAAGCAGATTTGGACTACATATAGTCCGTATGTGTAGGAAACACCGTTCTTTTGTTCTGGGCACACTCAGATTTCCTGCTCTCTTAGAGACTCTAGAAAGCAAGAGTGTGCTTCTTGCTCTAAAGCAGAGTGTGATCCATGGATGAGAACTATGCTGTGTGCTTGACTTCAGAAATGGAGTTAAATCCCAGGCTCTGTGTCTTACTACAATCAAGACTTCGTTTCAGGTAAGGGCAGTCACTTTAATGCTCAAAGGAACTACATCGTTCATGAAGCTCACACGTTTCTCATCTTAACTGACAAGCAATGGATGTTAGATGGTCAGTGCTTTGTATCAGTTTCAGAAGCAGATTTGGACTACATATGGTCCATATGTGTAGGAAACACCGTTCTTTTCTTCCGGGCACACTCAGATTTCCTGCTGTATTAGAGACTCTACAAAGCAAGAGTGTGCTTCTCGCTCTAAAGCAGAGTGTGATCCATGGATGAGAGCTATGCTGTGTGTTTCCCTTCAGAAATGGACTTAAATACCAGGCTCTGTGTCTTACTAAAAGCAAGACTTCAATTCAGGTAAGGGCAGTCACTCTTCTGCTCAAATGAACTACATCATTCACGAAGCTCACACGTTTCTCATCTTAATTGACAAGCATTGCATGTTAGAGGACCAGTGCTTTGTATCAGTTTCAGAAGAAGAGTTGGACTAGATATGGTCCATATGTGTAGGAAACACTGTTCTTTTGTTCTGGGCACACTCAGATTTCCTGCTGTCTTAGAGAATCTAGAAAGCAAGAGCGTGCTTCTTGTTTTAAAGCAGAGTGTGATCAATGGATGAGACAATGCTGTGTGTTTCACTTCAGAAATGGAGTTAAATCCCAGGCTCTTTGTCTTCCTACAGGCAAGACTTCGTTTCAGGTAAGGGCAGTCACTTTTCAGTTCAAAGGAACTACATCATTCACAAAGCTCACACGTTTCTCATCTTAACTGACAAGCACTGGATGTTAGAGCACCAGTGCATTCTATCAGTTTCAGAAGAAGATTTGGACTACATATAGTCCGTATGTGTAGGAAACACCGTTCTTTTTTTCAGGGCACACTCAGATTTCCTGCTGTCTTAGAGACTCTAGAAAGCAAGAGTGTGCTTCTTGCTCTAAAGCAGAGTGTGATCAATGGATGAGAACTATGCTGTGTGCTTGACTTCAGAAATGGAGTTAAATCCCAGGCTCTGTGTCTTACTACAATCAAGACTTCGTTTCAGGTACGGGCAGTCACTTTTCTGCTCAAATTAATTACATCATTCACGAAGCTCACACGTTTCCCATCTTAATTGACAAGCATTGGATGGTAGAGGACCAGTGCTTTGTATCAGTTTCAGAGGAAGTGTTGGACTAGATATGGTCCATACTTGTAGGAAACACCGTTCTTTTGTTCTGGGCACACTCAGATTTCCTGCTGTCTTAGAGAATCTAGAAAGCAATAGCGTGCTTATTGTTCTAAAGCAGAGTGTGATCAATGGATGAGACAATGCTGTGTGTTTCACTTCAGAAATGGAGTTAAATCCCAGGCTCTGAGTCTTCCTACAGTCAAGACTTCGTTTCAGGTAAGGGCAGTCACTTTAATGCTCAAAGGAACTACATCGTTCATGAAGCTCACGCGTTTCTCATCTTAACTGACAAGCAATGGATGTTAGATGGTCAGTGCTTTGTATCAGTTTCAGAAGCAGATTTGGACTACATATGGTCCATATGTGTAGGAAACACCGTTCTTTTGTTCCGGGCACACTCAGATTTCCTGCTGTATTAGAGACTCTACAAAGCAATAGTGTGCTTCTCGCTCTAAAGCAGAGTGTGATCCATGGATGAGAGCTATGCTGTGTGTTTCCCTTCAGAAATGGACTTAAATCCCAGGCTCTGTGTCTTACTACAAGCAAGACTTCGTTTCAGGTAAGGGCAGTCACTTTTCTGCTCAAATGAACTACATCATTCACGAAGCTCACACGTTTCTCATCTTAATTGACAAGCATTGGGTGTTAGAGGACCAGTGCTTTGTATCAGTTTCAGAAGAAGAGTTGGACTAGATATGGTCCATATGTGTAGGAAACACCGTTCTTTTGTTCTGGGCACACTCAGATTTCCTGCTGTCTTAGAGAATCTAGAAAGCAATAGCGTGCTTCTTGTTCTAAAGCAGAGTGTGATCAATGGATGAGACAATGCTGTGTTTTTCACTTCAGAAATGGAGTTAAATCCGAGGTTCTGTGTCTTCCTACAGGCAAGACTTCATTTCAGGTAAGGGCAGTCACTTTTCAGCTCAAACGAACTACATCGTTCACTGAGCTCACACGTTTCTCATCTTAACAGACAAGCATTGGATGTTAGAGGACCAGTGCATTGTATCAGTTTCAGAAGAAGATTTGGACTACATATAGTCCATATGTGTTGGAAACACCGTTCTTTTGTTCTGGGCACAATCAGATTTCCTGCTCTATTAGAGACTCTAGAAAGCAAGAGCATGCTTCTTGCTATAAAGCAGAGTGTGATCCATTGATGAGAACTATGTTGTATGTTTCCCTTCAGAAATGGAGTTAAATCCCAGACTCTGTGTCTTCCTACAGGCAAGACTTCGTTTCAGGTAAGGGCAGTCACTTTTCAGCTCAAACGAACTACATCGTTCACTGAGCTCACACGTTTCTCATCTTAACAGACAAGCATTGGATGTTAGAGGACCAGTGATTTGTATCAGTTTCAGAAGCAGAGTTGGACTAGATATTGTCCATATGTGTAGGAAACAACGTTCTTTTGTTCTCAGCACACTCACGTTTCCTGCTGTCTTAGAGACTCTAGAAAGCAAGAGCGTACTTCTTGTTCTAAAGCAGAGTGTCATCAATGGATGAGACAATGCAGTGTGTTTCAATTCAGAAATGGAGTTAAATCCCAGGCTCTGAGTCTCCCTACAAGCAAGACTTCGTTTCAGGTAAGGGCAGTCACTTTTCTGCTCAAAGGAACTACATCGTTCACGAAGCTCACACGTTTCTCATCTTAACTGACAAGCATTGGATGTTAGAGTACCAGTGCATTATATCAGTTTCAGAAGAAGATTTAGACTACATATAGTCCGTATGTGTAGGAAACACCGTTCTTTTGTTCTGGGCACAATCAGATTTCCTGCTGTATTAGATACTCTAGAAAGCAAGAGCGTGCTTCTTGCTCTAAAGCAGAGTGTGATCCATGGATGAGAACTATGCTGTGTGCTTGACTTCAGAAATGGAGTTAAATCCCAGGCTCTGTGTCTTACTACAATCAAGACTTCGTTTCAGGTAAGGGCAGTCACTTTAATGCTCAAAGGAACTACATCGTTCATGAAGCTCACACGTTTCTCATCTTAACTGACAAGCAATGGATGTTAGATGGTCAGTGCTTTGTATCAGTTTCAGAAGCAGATTTGGACTACATATGGTCCATATGTGTAGGAAACACCGTTCTTTTGTTCCGGGCACACTCAGATTTCCTGCTGTATTAGAGACTCTACAAAGCAAGAGTGTGCTTCTCGCTCTAAAGCAGAGTGTGATCCATGGATGAGAGCTATGCTGTGTGTTACCCTTCAGAAATGGACTTAAATACCAGGCTCTGTGTCTTACTAAAAGCAAGACTTCAATTCAGGTAAGGGCAGTCACTTTTCTGCTCAAATGAACTACATCATTCACGAAGCTCACACTTTTCTCATCTTAATTGACAAGCATTGGATGTTAGAGGACCAGTGCTTTGTATCAGTTTCAGAAGAAGAGTTGGACTAGATATGGTCCATATGTGTAGGAAACACTGTTCTTTTGTTCTGGGCACACTCAGATTTCCTGCTGTCTTAGAGAATCTAGAAAGCAAGAGCGTGCTTCTTGTTTTAAAGCAGAGTGTGATCAATGGATGAGACAATGCTGTGTGTTTCACTTCAGAAATGGAGTTAAATCCCAGGCTCTGTGTCTTCCTACAGGCAAGACTTCGTTTCAGGTAAGGGCAGTCACTTTTCAGTTCAAAGGAACTACATCATTCACAAAGCTCACACGTTTCTCATCTTAACTGACAAGCACTGGATGTTAGAGGACCAGTGCATTCTATCAGTTTAAGAAGCAGATTTGGACTACATATAGTCCGTATGTGTAGGAAACACCGTTCTTTTGTTCTGGGCACACTCAGATTTCCTGCTGTCTTAGAGACTCTAGAAAGCAAGAGTGTGCTTCTTGCTCTAAAGCAGAGTGTGATCCATGGATGAGAACTATGCTGTGTGCTTGACTTCAGAAATGGAGTTAAATCCCAGGCTCTGTGTCTTACTACAATCAAGACTTCGTTTCAGGTAAGGGCAGTCACTTTAATGCTCAAAGGAACTACATCGTTCATGAAGCTCACACGTTTCTCATCTTAACTGACAAGCAATGGATGTTAGATGGTCAGTGCTTTGTATCAGTTTCAGAAGCAGATTTGGACTACATATGGTCCATATGTGTAGGAAACACCGTTCTTTTCTTCCGGGCACACTCAGATTTCCTGCTGTATTAGAGACTCTACAAAGCAAGAGTGTGCTTCTCGCTCTAAAGCAGAGTGTGATCCATGGATGAGAGCTATGCTGTGTGTTTCCCTTCAGAAATGGACTTAAATACCAGGCTCTGTGTCTTACTAAAAGCAAGACTTCAATTCAGGTAAGGGCAGTCACTTTTCTGCTCAAATGAACTACTTCATTCACGAAGCTCACACGTTTCTCATCTTAATTGACAAGCATTGGATGTTAGAGGACCAGTGCTTTGTATCAGTTTCAGAAGAAGAGTTGGACTAGATATGGTCCATATGTGTAGGAAACACTGTTCTTTTGTTCTGGGCACACTCAGATTTCCTGCTGTCTTAGAGAATCTAGAAAGCAAGAGCGTGCTTCTTGTTTTAAAGCAGATTGTGATCAATGGATGAGACAATGCTGTGTGTTTCACTTCAGAAATGGAGTTAAATCCCAGGCTCTTTGTCTTCCTACAGGCAAGACTTCGTTTCAGGTAAGGGCAGTCACTTTTCAGTTCAAAGGAACTACATCATTCACAAAGCTCACACGTTTCTCATCTTAACTGACAAGCACTGGATGTTAGAGGACCAGTGCATTCTATCAGTTTCAGAAGAAGATTTGGACTACATATAGTCCGTATGTGTAGGAAACACCGTTCTTTTTTTCAGGGCACACTCAGATTTCCTGCTGTCTTAGAGACTCTAGAAAGCAAGAGTGTGCTTCTTGCTCTAAAGCAGAGTGTGATCCATGGATGAGAACTATGCTGTGTGCTTGACTTCAGAAATGGAGTTAAATCCCAGGCTCTGTGTCTTACTACAATCAAGACTTCGTTTCAGGTACGGGCAGTCACTTTTCTGCTCAAATTAATTACATCATTCACGAAGCTCACACGTTTCCCATCTTAATTGACAAGCATTGGATGGTAGAGGACCAGTGCTTTGTATCAGTTTCAGAGGAAGTGTTGGACTAGATATGGTCCATACTTGTAGGAAACACCGTTCTTTTGTTCTGGGCACACTCAGATTTCCTGCTGTCTTAGAGAATCTAGAAAGCAATAGCGTGCTTATTGTTCTAAAGCAGAGTGTGATCAATGGATGAGACAATGCTGTGTGTTTCACTTCAGAAATGGAGTTAAATCCCAGGCTCTGAGTCTTCCTACAGTCAAGACTTCGTTTCAGGTAAGGGCAGTCACTTTAATGCTCAAAGGAACTACATCGTTCATGAAGCTCACGCGTTTCTCATCTTAACTGACAAGCAATGGATGTTAGATGGTCAGTGCTTTGTATCAGTTTCAGAAGCAGATTTGGACTACATATGGTCCATATGTGTAGGAAACACCGTTCTTTTGTTCCGGGCACACTCAGATTTCCTGCTGTATTAGAGACTCTACAAAGCAATAGTGTGCTTCTCGCTCTAAAGCAGAGTGTGATCCATGGATGAGAGCTATGCTGTGTGTTTCCCTTCAGAAATGGACTTAAATCCCAGGCTCTGTGTCTTACTACAAGCAAGACTTCGTTTCAGGTAAGGGCAGTCACTTTTCTGCTCAAATGAACTACATCATTCACGAAGCTCACACGTTTCTCATCTTAATTGACAAGCATTGGGTGTTAGAGGACCAGTGCTTTGTATCAGTTTCAGAAGAAGAGTTGGACTAGATATGGTCCATATGTGTAGGAAACACCGTTCTTTTGTTCTGGGCACACTCAGATTTCCTGCTGTCTTAGAGAATCTAGAAAGCAATAGCGTGCTTCTTGTTCTAAAGCAGAGTGTGATCAATGGATGAGACAATGCTGTGTTTTTCACTTCAGAAATGGAGTTAAATCCGAGGTTCTGTGTCTTCCTACAGGCAAGACTTCATTTCAGGTAAGGGCAGTCACTTTTCAGCTCAAACGAACTACATCGTTCACTGAGCTCACACGTTTCTCATCTTAACAGACAAGCATTGGATGTTAGAGGACCAGTGCATTGTATCAGTTTCAGAAGAAGATTTGGACTACATATAGTCCATATGTGTTGGAAACACCGTTCTTTTGTTCTGGGCACAATCAGATTTCCTGCTCTATTAGAGACTCTAGAAAGCAAGAGCATGCTTCTTGCTATAAAGCAGAGTGTGATCCATTGATGAGAACTATGTTGTATGTTTCCCTTCAGAAATGGAGTTAAATCCCAGACTCTGTGTCTTCCTACAGGCAAGACTTCGTTTCAGGTAAGGGCAGTCACTTTTCAGCTCAAACGAACTACATCGTTCACTGAGCTCACACGTTTCTCATCTTAACAGACAAGCATTGGATGTTAGAGGACCAGTGATTTGTATCAGTTTCAGAAGCAGAGTTGGACTAGATATTGTCCATATGTGTAGGAAACAACGTTCTTTTGTTCTCAGCACACTCACGTTTCCTGCTGTCTTAGAGACTCTAGAAAGCAAGAGCGTACTTCTTGTTCTAAAGCAGAGTGTCATCAATGGATGAGACAATGCAGTGTGTTTCAATTCAGAAATGGAGTTAAATCCCAGGCTCTGAGTCTCCCTACAAGCAAGACTTCGTTTCAGGTAAGGGCAGTCACTTTTCTGCTCAAAGGAACTACATCGTTCACGAAGCTCACACGTTTCTCATCTTAACTGACAAGCATTGGATGTTAGAGTACCAGTGCATTATATCAGTTTCAGAAGAAGATTTAGACTACATATAGTCCGTATGTGTAGGAAACACCGTTCTTTTGTTCTGGGCACAATCAGATTTCCTGCTGTATTAGATACTCTAGAAAGCAAGAGCGTGCTTCTTGCTCTAAAGCAGAGTGTGATCCATGGATGAGAACTATGCTGTGTGCTTGACTTCAGAAATGGAGTTAAATCCCAGGCTCTGTGTCTTACTACAATCAAGACTTCGTTTCAGGTAAGGGCAGTCACTTTAATGCTCAAAGGAACTACATCGTTCATGAAGCTCACACGTTTCTCATCTTAACTGACAAGCAATGGATGTTAGATGGTCAGTGCTTTGTATCAGTTTCAGAAGCAGATTTGGACTACATATGGTCCATATGTGTAGGAAACACCGTTCTTTTGTTCCGGGCACACTCAGATTTCCTGCTGTATTAGAGACTCTACAAAGCAAGAGTGTGCTTCTCGCTCTAAAGCAGAGTGTGATCCATGGATGAGAGCTATGCTGTGTGTTACCCTTCAGAAATGGACTTAAATACCAGGCTCTGTGTCTTACTAAAAGCAAGACTTCAATTCAGGTAAGGGCAGTCACTTTTCTGCTCAAATGAACTACATCATTCACGAAGCTCACACTTTTCTCATCTTAATTGACAAGCATTGGATGTTAGAGGACCAGTGCTTTGTATCAGTTTCAGAAGAAGAGTTGGACTAGATATGGTCCATATGTGTAGGAAACACTGTTCTTTTGTTCTGGGCACACTCAGATTTCCTGCTGTCTTAGAGAATCTAGAAAGCAAGAGCGTGCTTCTTGTTTTAAAGCAGAGTGTGATCAATGGATGAGACAATGCTGTGTGTTTCACTTCAGAAATGGAGTTAAATCCCAGGCTCTGTGTCTTCCTACAGGCAAGACTTCGTTTCAGGTAAGGGCAGTCACTTTTCAGTTCAAAGGAACTACATCATTCACAAAGCTCACACGTTTCTCATCTTAACTGACAAGCACTGGATGTTAGAGGACCAGTGCATTCTATCAGTTTCAGAAGCAGATTTGGACTACATATAGTCCGTATGTGTAGGAAACACCGTTCTTTTGTTCTGGGCACACTCAGATTTCCTGCTGTCTTAGAGACTCTAGAAAGCAAGAGTGTGCTTCTTGCTCTAAAGCAGAGTGTGATCCATGGATGAGAACTATGCTGTGTGCTTGACTTCAGAAATGGAGTTAAATCCCAGGCTCTGTGTCTTACTACAATCAAGACTTCGTTTCAGGTAAGGGCAGTCACTTTAATGCTCAAAGGAACTACATCGTTCATGAAGCTCACACGTTTCTCATCTTAACTGACAAGCAATGGATGTTAGATGGTCAGTGCTTTGTATCAGTTTCAGAAGCAGATTTGGACTACATATGGTCCATATGTGTAGGAAACACCGTTCTTTTCTTCCAGGCACACTCAGATTTCCTGCTGTATTAGAGACTCTACAAAGCAAGAGTGTGCTTCTCGCTCTAAAGCAGAGTGTGATCCATGGATGAGAGCTATGCTGTGTGTTTCCCTTCAGAAATGGACTTAAATACCAGGCTCTGTGTCTTACTAAAAGCAAGACTTCAATTCAGGTAAGGGCAGTCACTTTTCTGCTCAAATGAACTACATCATTCACGAAGCTCACACGTTTCTCATCTTAATTGACAAGCATTGGATGTTAGAGGAACAGTGCTTTGTATCAGTTTCAGAAGAAGAGTTGGACTAGATATGGTCCATATGTGTAGGAAACACTGTTCTTTTGTTCTGGGCACACTCAGATTTCCTGCTGTCTTAGAGAATCTAGAAAGCAAGAGCGTGCTTCTTGTTTTAAAGCAGAGTGTGATCAATGGATGAGACAATGCTGTGTGTTTCACTTCAGAAATGGAGTTAAATCCCAGGCTCTTTGTCTTCCTACAGGCAAGACTTCGTTTCAGGTAAGGGCAGTCACTTTTCAGTTCAAAGGAACTACATCATTCACAAAGCTCACAAGTTTCTCATCTTAACTGACAAGCACTGGATGTTAGAGGACCAGTGCATTCTATCAGTTTCAGAAGAAGATTTGGACTACATATAGTCCGTATGTGTAGGAAACACCGTTCTTTTTTTCTGGGCACACTCAGATTTCCTGCTGTCTTAGAGACTCTAGAAAGCAAGAGTGTGCTTCTTGCTCTAAAGCAGAGTGTGATCCATGGATGAGAACTATGCTGTGTGCTTGACTTCAGAAATGGAGTTAAATCCCAGGCTCTGTGTCTTACTACAATCAAGACTTCGTTTCAGGTACGGGCAGTCACTTTTCTGCTCAAATTAATTACATCATTCACGAAGCTCACACGTTTCCCATCTTAATTGACAAGCATTGGATGGTAGAGGACCAGTGCTTTGTATCAGTTTCAGAGGAAGTGTTGGACTAGATATGGTCCATACTTATAGGAAACACCGTTCTTTTGTTCTGGGCACACTCAGATTTCCTGCTGTCTTAGAGAATCTAGAAAGCAATAGCGTGCTTATTGTTCTAAAGCAGAGTGTGATCAATGGATGAGACAATGCTGTGTGTTTCACTTCAGAAATGGAGTTAAATCCCAGGCTCTGAGTCTTCCTACAGTCAAGACTTCGTTTCAGGTAAGGGCAGTCACTTTAATGCTCAAAGGAACTACATCGTTCATGAAGCTCACGCGTTTCTCATCTTAACTGACAAGCAATGGATGTTAGATGGTCAGTGCTTTGTATCAGTTTCAGAAGCAGATTTGGACTACATATGGTCCATATGTGTAGGAAACACCGTTCTTTTGTTCCGGGCACACTCAGATTTCCTGCTGTATTAGAGACTCTACAAAGCAAGAGTGTGCTTCTCGCTCTAAAGCAGAGTGTGATCCATGGATGAGAGCTATGCTGTGTGTTTCCCTTCAGAAATGGACTTAAATCCCAGGCTCTGTGTCTTACTACAAGCAAGACTTCGTTTCAGGTAAGGGCAGTCACTTTTCTGCTCAAATGAACTACATCATTCACGAAGCTCACACGTTTCTCATCTTAATTGACAAGCATTGGGTGTTAGAGGACCAGTGCTTTGTATCAGTTTCAGAAGAAGAGTTGGACTAGATATGGTCCATATGTGTAGGAAACACCGTTCTTTTGTTCTGGGCACACTCAGATTTCCTGCTGTCTTAGAGAATCTAGAAAGCAATAGCGTGCTTCTTGTTCTAAAGCAGAGTGTGATCAATGGATGAGACAATGCTGTGTTTTTCACTTCAGAAATGGAGTTAAATCCGAGGTTCTGTGTCTTCCTACAGGCAAGACTTCGTTTCAGGTAAGGGCAGTCACGTTTCAGCTCAAACGAACTACATCGTTCACTGAGCTCACACGTTTCTCATCTTAACAGACAAGCATTGGATGTTAGAGGACCAGTGATTTGTATCAGTTTCAGAAGCAGAGTTGGCCTAGATATTGTCCATATGTGTAGGAAACACCGTTCTTTTGTTCTCAGCACACTCACGTTTCCTGCTGTCTTAGAGACTCTAGAAAGCAAGAGCGTACTTCTTGTTCTAAAGCAGAGTGTCATCAATGGATGAGACAATGCAGTGTGTTTCACTTCAGAAATGGAGTTAAATCCCAGGCTCTGAGTCTCCCTACAAGCAAGACTTCGTTTCAGGTAAGGGCAGTCACTTTTCTGCTCAAAGGAACTACATCGTTCACGAAGCTCACACGTTTCTCATCTTAACTGAAAAGCATTGGATGTTAGAGTACCAGTGCATTATATCAGTTTCAGAAGAAGATTTAGACTACATATAGTCCGTATGTGTAGGAAACACCGTTCTTTTGTTCTGGGCACAATCAGATTTCCTGCTGTATTAGATACTCTAGAAAGCAAGAGCGTGCTTCTTGCTCTAAAGCAGAGTGTGATCCATGGATGAGAACTATGCTGTGTGTTTCTCTTCAGAAATGGACTTAAATCCCAGGCTCTGTGTCTTACTACAAGCAAGACTTCGTTTCAGGTAAGGGCAGTAACTTTTCTGCTCAAATGAACTACATCATTCACGAAGCTCACACGTTTCTCATCTTAATTGACAAGCATTGGATGTTAGAGGACCAGTGCTTTGTATCAGTTTCAGAAGAAGAGTTGGACTAGATATGGTCCATATGTGTAGGAAACACCGTTCTTTTGTTCTGGGCACACTCAGATTTCCTGCTGTATTAGAGAGTCTAGAAAGCTAGAGTGTGCTTCTCGTTCTAAAGCAGAGTGTGATCCATGGATGAGTACTATGCTGTGTGTTTCCCTTCAGAAATGGATTTAAATCCCAGGCTCTCTGTCTTACTACAAGCAAGACTTCCTTTCAGGTAAGGGCAGTCACTTTTCAGTTCAAAGGAACTACATCATTCACAAAGCTCACACTTTTCTCATCTTAACTGACAAGCACTGGATGTTAGAGGACCAGTGCATTCTATCAGTTTCAGAAGAAGATTTGGACTACATATAGTCTGTATGTGTAGGAAACACCGTTCTTTTGTTCTGGGCACACTCAGATTTCCTGCTGTCTTAGAGACTCTAGAAATCAAGAGCGTGCTTCTTGTTCTAAAGCAGAGTGTGAAAAATGGATGATTACACTGCTGTGTGTTTTACTTCAGAAATGGAGTTAAATCCCAGGCTCTGAGTCTTCCTACAAGCAAGACTTAAATTCAGGTAAGGGCAGTCACTTTTCTGCTCAAACTAACTACATCGTTCACTAAGCTAACACATTTCTCCTCTTAAATGACAAGCATTGGATGTTAGAGGGTCAGTGCTTTGTATCAGTTTCAGAAGCAGATTTGGACTACATATGGTCCATATGTGTAGGAAACCCTGTTCTTTTGTTCTGGGCACTCTCAGATTTCCTACTGTATTAGAGAGTCTAGAAAGCTGGAGTGTGCTTCTCGCTCTAAAGCAGAGTGTGATCCATGGATGAGAACCTTGCTGTATGTTTCCCTTCAGAAATGGACTTAAATCCCAGGCTCTGTGTCTTACTACAAGCAAGACTTCGTTTCAGGTAACGGCAGTCACTTTTCTGCTCAAAGGAACTACATTGTTCACGAAGCTCACACGTTTCTCATCTTAACTGACAAGCATTGGATATTAGAGGACCAGTACATTGTATCAGTTTCAGAAGAATATTAGGACTACATGTAGTCCATATGTGTAGGAAACACTGTTCTTTTTTTCTGGGCACAATCAGATTTCCTGCTGTATTAGAGACTCTACAAAGCAAGAGTGTGCTTCTCGCTCTAAAGCAGAGTGTGATCCATGGATGAGAGCTATGCTGTGTGTTTCCCTTCAGAAATGGACTGAAATACCAGGCTCTGTGTCTTACTACAAGCAAGAATTCAATTCAGGTAAGGGCAGTCACTTTTCTGCTCAAATGAACTACATCATTCACGAAGCTCACACGTTTCTCATCTTAATTGACAAGCATTGGATGTTAGAGGACCAGTGCTTTGTATCAGTTTCAGAAGAAGAGTTGGACTAGATATGGTCCATATGTGTAGGAAACACCGTTCTTTTGTTCTGGGCACACTCAGATTTCCTGCTGTCTTAGAGAATCTAGAAAGCAATAGCGTGCTTATTGTTCTAAAGCAAAGTGTGAGAAATGGATGAGACAATGCTGTGTTTTTCACTTCAGAAATGGAGTTAAATCCGAGGTTCTGTGTCTTCCTACAGGCAAGACTTCATTTCAGGTAAGGGCGGTCACTTTTCAGCTCAAACGAACTACATCGTTCACTGAGCTCACACGTTTCTCATCTTAACAGACAAGCATTGGATGTTAGAGGACCAGTGCATTGTATCAGTTTCAGAAGAAGATTTGGACTACATATAGTCCGTATGTGTCGGAAACACCGTTCTTTTGTTCTGGGCACAATCAGATTTCCTGCTCTATTAGAGACTCTAGAAAGCAAGAGCGTGCTTCTTGCTCTAAAGCAGAGTGTGATCCATGGATGAGAACTATGCTGTGTGTTTCCCTTCAGAAATGGAGTTAAATCCCAGGGTCTGTGTCTTCCTACAGGCAAGACTTCGTTTCAGGTAAGGGCAGTCACTTTTCTCCTCAAACTAACTACATCGTTCACGAAGCTCACATGTTTCTCATCTTAACTGACGAGCATTGGATGTTAGAGGGTCAGTGCTTTGTATCAGTTTCAGAAGCAGATTTGCACTAGATATGGTCCGTATGTGTAGGAAACACCGCTCTTTTGTTCTGTGAACACTCAGATCTCCTGCTGTGTTAGAGACTCTAGAAAGCTAGAGTGTGCTTCTCGCTCTGAAGCAGAGTGTGATTCATGGATGAGAACTATGCTGTGTGTTTCCCTTCAGAAATGGAGTTAAATCCCAGGCTCTGTGTCTTACTATAAGCAAGACTTCGTTTCAGGTAAGGGCAGTCACTTTTCAGTTCAAAGGAACTACATCATTCACAAAGCTCACACGTTTCTCATCTTAACAGACAAGCATTGGATGTTAGAGGACCAGTGCATTCTATCAGTTTCAGAAGGAGATTTGGACTACATATAGTCCGTATGTGTAGGAAACACCGTTCTTTTGTTCTGGGCACACTCAGATTTCCTGCTGTCTTAGAGACTCTAGAAAGCAAGAGTGTGATTCTTGCTCTAAAGCAGAGTGTGATCCATGAATGCGAACTATGCTGTGTGTTTCACTTCAGAAATGGAGTTAAATCCCAGGCTCTGTGTCTTCCTACAAGCAAGACTTCGTTTCAGGTAAGGGCAGTCACTTTTCAGCTCAAACGAACTACATCGTTCACTGAGCTCACACATTTCTCATCTTAACACTCAATCATTGGATGTTAGAGGACCAGTACTTTGTATCAGTTTCAGAAGCAGAGTTGGACTAGATATGGTCCGTATGTGTAGGAAACACCGTTCTTTTGTTCTCAGCACACTCACGTTTCCTGCTGTCTTATAGACTCTAGAAAGCAAGAGCGTGCTTCTTGTTCTAAAGCAGAGTGTGATCAATGGATGAGATAATGCTGTGTGTTTCACTTCAGAATTGGAGTTAAATCCCAGGCTCTGAGTCTCCCTACAAGCAAGACTTCGTTTCAGGTAAGGGCAGTCACTTTTATGCTCAAACTAACTACATCGTTCACGAAGCTCACACATTTCTCATCTTAACTGACAAGCATTGGATGTTAGAGGGTCAGTGCTTTGTATCAGTTTCAGAAGCAGATTTGGACTACATATGGTCCATATGTGTAGGAAACACCGTTCTTTTGATCTGGGCACACTCAGATTTCCTGCTGTATTAGAGAGTCTAGAAAGCTAGAATGTGCTTCTCGCTCTAAAGCAGAGTGTGATACATGGATGAGTACTATGCTGTGTGTTTCCCTTCAGAAATGGATTTAAATCCCAGGCTCTGTGTCTTACTACAAGCAAGACTTCGTTTCAGGTAAGGGCAGTCACTTTTCAGTTCAAAGGAACTACATCATTCACAAAGCTCACACTTTTCTCATCTTAACTGACAAGCACTGGATGTTAGAGGACCAGTGCATTCTATCAGTTTCAGAAGAAGATTTGGACTACATATAGTCTGTATGTGTAGGAAACACCGTTCTTTTGTTCTGGGCACACTCAGATTTCCTGCTGTCTTAGAGACTCTAGAAAGCAAGAGTGTGCTTCTTGCTCTAAAGCAGAGTGTGATCCATGGATGAGAACTATGCTGTGTGCTTGACTTCAGAAATGGAGTTAAATCCCAGGCTCTGAGTCTTCCTACAGGCAAGACTTCGTTTCAGGTAAGGGCAGTCACTTTTCGGCTCAAACGAACTACTTCGTTCATGAAGCTCACACGTTTCTCATCTTAACTGACAAGCAATGGATGTTAGATGGTCAGTGCTTTGTATCAGTTTCAGAAGAAGATTAGGACTACATATAGTCCATATGTGTAGGAAACAACGTTCTTTTTTTCTGGGCACAATCAGATTTCCTGCTGTATTAGATACTCTAGAAAGCAAGAGCGTGCTTCTTGCTCTAAAGCAGAGTGTGATCCATGGATGAGAACTATGCTGTGTGTTTCCATTCAGAAATGGAGTTAAATCCCAGGCTCTGTTTCTTACTACAAGCAAGACTTCGTTTCAGGTAAGGGCAGTCACTTTTCTGCTCAAATGAACTACATCATTCACGAAGCTCACACGTTTCTCGTCTTAATTGACAAGCATTGGATGGTAGAGGACCAGTGCTTTGTATCAGTTTCAGAAGAAGAGTTGGACTAGATATGGTCCATATGTGTAGGAAACACTGTTTTTTTGTTCTGGGCACACTCAGATTTCCTGCTGTATTAGAAATCTAGAAAGCAAGAGCGTGCTTCTCGCTCTAAAGCAGAGTGTGATCAATGGATGATTACACTGCTGTGTGTTTTACTTCAGAAATGGACTTAAATCCCAGGCTCTGAGTCTTCCTACAAGCAAGACTTCAATTCAGGTAAGGGCAGTCACTTTTCTCCTCAAACTAACTACATCGTTCACGAAGCTCACACGTTTCTCATCTTAACTGACAAGCATTGGATATTAGAGGACCAGTGCATTGTATCAGTTTCAGAAGAATATTAGGACTACATATAGTCCGTATGTGTAGGAAACACTGTTCTTTTTTTCTGGGCACAATCAGATTTCCTGCTGTATTAGAGACTCTAGAAAGCAAGAGCGTGCTTCTTGCTCTAAAGCAGAGTGTGATCCATGGATGAGAACTATGCTGTGTGTTTCCCTTCAGAAATGGAGTTAAATCCCAGGCTCTGTGTCTTCCTACAGGAAAGACTTCGTTTCAGGTAAGGTCAGTCACTTTTCAGCTCAAACGAACTACATTGTTCACGAAGCTCACACGTTTCTCATCTTAACAGGCAAGCATTGGATTTTAGAAGACCAGTGCTTTGTATCAGTTTCAGAAGCAGAGTTCGACTATATAATGTCCGTATGTGTAGGAAACACCGTTATTTTGTTCTCAGCACACTCACATTTCCTGCTGTCTTAGAGACTCTAGAAAGCAAGAGCATGCTTCTTGTTCTAAAGCAGAGTGTGATCAATGGATGATTACACTGCTGTGTGTTTTACTTCGGAAATGGACTTAAATCCCAGGCTCTGAGTCTTCCTACAAGCAAGACTTCAATTCAGGTAAGGGCAGTCACTTTTCTCCTCAAACTAACTACATCGTTCACGAAGCTCACACGTTTCTCATCTTAACTGACAAGCATTGGATATTAGAGGACCAGTGCATTGTATCAGTTTCAGAAGAATATTAGGACTACATATAGTCCGTATGTGTAGGAAACACTGTTCTTTTTTTCTGGGCACAATCAATTTTCCTGCTGTATTAGAGACTCTAGAAAGCAAGAGTGTGCTTCTTGCTCTAAAGCAGAGTGTGATCCATGGATGAGAACTATGCTGTGTGTTTCCCTTCAGAAATGGAGTTAAATCCCAGGCTCTGTGTCTTCCTACAGGCAAGACTTCGTTTCAGGTAAGGGCAGTCACTTTTCAGCTCAAACGAACTACATTGTTCACGAAGCTCACACGTTTCTCATCTTAACAGGCAAGCATTGGATTTTAAAAGACCAGTGCTTTGTATCAGTTTCAGAAGCAGAGTTCGACTATATAATGTCCGTATGTGTAGGAAACACCGTTATTTTGTTCTCAGCACTCTCACATTTCCTGCTGTCTTAGAGACTCTAGAAAGCAAGAGCGTGCTTCTTGTTCTAAAGCAGAGTGTGATCAATGGATGATTACACTGCTGTGTGTTTTACTTCAGAAATGGACTTAAATCCCAGGCTCTGAGTCTTCCTACAAGCAAGACTTCAATTCAGGTAAGGGCAGTCACTTTTCTCCTCAAACTAACTACATCGTTCACGAAGCTCACACGTTTCTCATCTTAACTGATGAGCATTGGATGTTAGAGGGTCAGTGGTTTGTATCAGTTTCAGAAGCAGATTTGCACTAGATATGGTCCGTATGTGTAGGAAACACCGCTCTTTTGTTCTGTGAACACTCAGATTTCCTGCTGTGTTAGAGACTCTAGAAAGCCAGAGTGTGCTTCTCGCTCTAAAGCAGAGTGTGATTCATGGATGAGAACTATGCTGTGTGTTTCCCTTCAGAAATGGAGTTAAATCCCAGGCTCTGTGTCTTACTACAAGCAAGACTTCGTTTCAGGTAAGGGCAGTCACTTTTCAGTTCAAAGGAACTACATCATTCACAAAGCTCACACGTTTCTCATCTTAACAGACAAGCATTGCATGTTAGAGGACCAGTGCATTCTATCAGTTTCAGAAGGAGATTTGGACTACATATAGTCTGTATGTGTAGGAAACACCGTTCTTTTGTTCTGGGCACACTCAGATTTCCTGCTGTGTTAGAGACTCTAGAAAGCAAGGGTGTGATTCTTGCTCTAAAGCAGAGTGTGATCCATGGATGCGAACTATGCTGTGTGTTTCCCTTCAGAAATGGAGTTAAATCCCAGGCTCTGAGTCTTCCTACAAGCAAGACTTCGTTTCAAGTAAGGGCAGTCACTTTTCTGCTCAAATGAACTACATCGTTCACGAAGCTCACACGTTTCTCATCTTATCTGACAAGCATTGGATGTTAGAGGACCAGTGCTTTGTATCAGTTTCAGAAGAAGAGTTGGACTAGATATGGTCCATATGTGTAGGAAACACCGTTCTTTTGTTCTCAGCACACTCACGATTCCTGCTGTCTTAGAGACTCTAGAAAGCAAGAGCGTGCTTCTTGTTCTAAAGCAGAGTGTCATCAATGGATGAGACAATGCAGTGTGTTTCACTTCAGAAATGGAGTTAAATCCCAGGCTGTGAGTCACCCTACAAGAAAGACTTCGTTTCAGGTAGGGGCAGTCACTTTTCTGCTCAAAGGAACTACATCGTTCACGAAGCTCACACGTTTCTCATCTTAACTGACAAGCATTGGATATTAGAGGACCAGTGCATTGTATCAGTTTCAGAAGAAGATTAGGACTACATATAGTCCATATGTGTAGGAAACAACGTTCTTTTTTTCTGGGCACAATCAGATTTCCTGCTGTATTAGATACTCTAGAAAGCAAGAGCGTGCTTCTTGCTCTAAAGCAGAGTGTGATCCATGGATGAGAACTATGCTGTGTGTTTCCATTCAGAAATGGAGTTAAATCCCAGGCTCTGTTTCTTACTACAAGCAAGACTTCGTTTCAGGTAAGGGCAGTCACTTTTCTGCTCAAATGAACTACATCATTCACGAAGCTCACACGTTTCTCGTCTTAATTGACAAGCATTGGATGGTAGAGGACCAGTGCTTTGTATCAGTTTCAGAAGAAGAGTTGGACTAGATATGGTCCATATGTGTAGGAAACACTGTTCTTTTGTTCTGGGCACACTCAGATTTCCTGCTGTATTAGAAATCTAGAAAGCAAGAGCGTGCTTCTCGCTCTAAAGCAGAGTGTGATCAATGGATGATTACACTGCTGTGTGTTTTACTTCAGAAATGGACTTAAATCCCAGGCTCTGAGTCTTCCTACAAGCAAGACTTCAATTCAGGTAAGGGCAGTCACTTTTCTCCTCAAACTAACTACATCGTTCACGAAGCTCACACGTTTCTCATCTTAACTGACAAGCATTGGATATTAGAGGACCAGTGCATTGTATCAGTTTCAGAAGAATATTAGGACTACATATAGTCCGTATGTGTAGGAAACACTGTTCTTTTTTTCTGGGCACAATCAGATTTCCTGCTGTATTAGAGACTCTAGAAAGCAAGAGTGTGCTTCTTGCTCTAAAGCAGAGTGTGATCCATGGATGAGAACTATGCTGTGTGTTTCCCTTCAGAAATGGAGTTAAATCCCAGGCTCTGTGTCTTCCTACAGGCAAGACTTCGTTTCAGGTAAGGGCAGTCACTTTTCAGCTCAAACGAACTACATTGTTCACGAAGCTCACACGTTTCTCATCTTAATTGACAAGCATTGGATGGTAGAGGACCAGTGCTTTGTATCAGTTTCAGAAGAAGAGTTGGACTAGATATGGTCCATATGTGTAGGAAACACCGTTCTTTTGTTCTGGGCACACTCAGATTTCCTGCTGTATTAGAAATTCTAGAAAGCAAGAGCGTGCTTCTCGCTCTAAAGCAGAGTGTGATCAATGGATGATTACACTGCTGTGTGTTTTACTTCAGAAATGGACTTAAATCCCAGGCTCTGAGTCTTCCTACAAGCAAGACTTCAATTCAGGTAAGGGCAGTCACTTTTCTCCTCAAACTAACTACATCGTTCACGAAGCTCACACGTTTCTCATCTTAACTGACGAGCATTGGATGTTAGAAGGTCAGTGGTTTGTATCAGTTTCAGAAGCAGATTTGCACTAGATATGGTCCGTATGTGTAGGAAACACCGTTCTTTTGTTCTGTGAACACTCAGATTTCCTGCTGTGTTAGAGACTCTAGAAAGCCAGAGTGTGCTTCTCGCTCTAAAGCAGAGTGTGATTCATGGATGAGAACTATGCTGTGTGTTTCCCTTCAGAAATGGAGTTAAATCCCAGGCTCTGAGTCTTCCTACAAGCAAGACTTCGTTTCAAGTAAGGGCAGTCACTTTTCTGCTCAAATGAACTACATCGTTCACGAAGCTCACACGTTTCTCATCTTATCTGACAAGCATTGGATGTTAGAGGACCAGTGCTTTGTATCAGTTTCAGAAGAAGAGTTGGACTGGATATGGTCCATATGTGTAGGAAACACCGTTCTTTTGTTCTCAGCACACTCACGTTTCCTGCTGTCTTAGAGACTCTAGAAAGCAAGAGTGTGATTCTTGCTCTAAAGCAGAGTGTGATCCATGAATGCGAACTATGCTGTGTGTTTCACTTCAGAAATGGAGTTAAATCCCAGGCTCTGTGTCTTCCTACAAGCAAGACTTCGTTTCAGGTAAGGGCAGTCACTTTTCAGCTCAAACGAACTACATCGTTCACTGAGCTCACACATTTCTCATCTTAACACTCAAGCATTGGATGTTAGAGGACCAGTACTTTGTATCAGTTTCAGAAGCAGAGTTGGACTAGATATGGTCCGTATGTGTAGGAAACACCGTTCTTTTGTTCTCAGCACACTCACGTTTCCTGCTGTCTTATAGACTCTAGAAAGCAAGAGCGTGCTTCTTGTTCTAAAGCAGAGTGTGATCAATGGATGAGATAATGCTGTGTGTTTCACTTCAGAATTGGAGTTAAATCCCAGGCTCTGAGTCTCCCTACAAGCAAGACTTCGTTTCAGGTAAGGGCAGTCACTTTTATGCTCAAACTAACTACATCGTTCACGAAGCTCACACATTTCTCATCTTAACTGACAAGCATTGGATGTTAGAGGGTCAGTGCTTTGTATCAGTTTCAGAAGCAGATTTGGACTACATATGGTCCATATGTGTAGGAAACACCGTTCTTTTGATCTGGGCACACTCAGATTTCCTGCTGTATTAGAGAGTCTAGAAAGCTAGAATGTGCTTCTCGCTCTAAAGCAGAGTGTGATACATGGATGAGTACTATGCTGTGTGTTTCCCTTCAGAAATGGATTTAAATCCCAGGCTCTGTGTCTTACTACAAGCAAGACTTCGTTTCAGGTAAGGGCAGTCACTTTTCAGTTCAAAGGAACTACATCATTCACAAAGCTCACACTTTTCTCATCTTAACTGACAAGCACTGGATGTTAGAGGACCAGTGCATTCTATCAGTTTCAGAAGAAGATTTGGACTACATATAGTCTGTATGTGTAGGAAACACCGTTCTTTTGTTCTGGGCACACTCAGATTTCCTGCTGTCTTAGAGACTCTAGAAAGCAAGAGTGTGCTTCTTGCTCTAAAGCAGAGTGTGATCCATGGATGAGAACTATGCTGTGTGCTTGACTTCAGAAATGGAGTTAAATCCCAGGCTCTGAGTCTTCCTACAGGCAAGACTTCGTTTCAGGTAAGGGCAGTCACTTTTCGGCTCAAACGAACTACTTCGTTCATGAAGCTCACACGTTTCTCATCTTAACTGACAAGCAATGGATGTTAGATGGTCAGTGCTTTGTATCAGTTTCAGAAGAAGATTAGGACTACATATAGTCCATATGTGTAGGAAACAACGTTCTTTTTTTCTGGGCACAATCAGATTTCCTGCTGTATTAGATACTCTAGAAAGCAAGAGCGTGCTTCTTGCTCTAAAGCAGAGTGTGATCCATGGATGAGAACTATGCTGTGTGTTTCCATTCAGAAATGGAGTTAAATCCCAGGCTCTGTTTCTTACTACAAGCAAGACTTCGTTTCAGGTAAGGGCAGTCACTTTTCTGCTCAAATGAACTACATCATTCACGAAGCTCACACGTTTCTCGTCTTAATTGACAAGCATTGGATGGTAGAGGACCAGTGCTTTGTATCAGTTTCAGAAGAAGAGTTGGACTAGATATGGTCCATATGTGTAGGAAACACTGTTTTTTTGTTCTGGGCACACTCAGATTTCCTGCTGTATTAGAAATCTAGAAAGCAAGAGCGTGCTTCTCGCTCTAAAGCAGAGTGTGATCAATGGATGATTACACTGCTGTGTGTTTTACTTCAGAAATGGACTTAAATCCCAGGCTCTGAGTCTTCCTACAAGCAAGACTTCAATTCAGGTAAGGGCAGTCACTTTTCTCCTCAAACTAACTACATCGTTCACGAAGCTCACACGTTTCTCATCTTAACTGACAAGCATTGGATATTAGAGGACCAGTGCATTGTATCAGTTTCAGAAGAATATTAGGACTACATATAGTCCGTATGTGTAGGAAACACTGTTCTTTTTTTCTGGGCACAATCAGATTTCCTGCTGTATTAGAGACTCTAGAAAGCAAGAGCGTGCTTCTTGCTCTAAAGCAGAGTGTGATCCATGGATGAGAACTATGCTGTGTGTTTCCCTTCAGAAATGGAGTTAAATCCCAGGCTCTGTGTCTTCCTACAGGAAAGACTTCGTTTCAGGTAAGGTCAGTCACTTTTCAGCTCAAACGAACTACATTGTTCACGAAGCTCACACGTTTCTCATCTTAACAGGCAAGCATTGGATTTTAGAAGACCAGTGCTTTGTATCAGTTTCAGAAGCAGAGTTCGACTATATAATGTCCGTATGTGTAGGAAACACCGTTATTTTGTTCTCAGCACACTCACATTTCCTGCTGTCTTAGAGACTCTAGAAAGCAAGAGCATGCTTCTTGTTCTAAAGCAGAGTGTGATCAATGGATGATTACACTGCTGTGTGTTTTACTTCGGAAATGGACTTAAATCCCAGGCTCTGAGTCTTCCTACAAGCAAGACTTCAATTCAGGTAAGGGCAGTCACTTTTCTCCTCAAACTAACTACATCGTTCACGAAGCTCACACGTTTCTCATCTTAACTGACAAGCATTGGATATTAGAGGACCAGTGCATTGTATCAGTTTCAGAAGAATATTAGGACTACATATAGTCCGTATGTGTAGGAAACACTGTTCTTTTTTTCTGGGCACAATCAATTTTCCTGCTGTATTAGAGACTCTAGAAAGCAAGAGTGTGCTTCTTGCTCTAAAGCAGAGTGTGATCCATGGATGAGAACTATGCTGTGTGTTTCCCTTCAGAAATGGAGTTAAATCCCAGGCTCTGTGTCTTCCTACAGGCAAGACTTCGTTTCAGGTAAGGGCAGTCACTTTTCAGCTCAAACGAACTACATTGTTCACGAAGCTCACACGTTTCTCATCTTAACAGGCAAGCATTGGATTTTAAAAGACCAGTGCTTTGTATCAGTTTCAGAAGCAGAGTTCGACTATATAATGTCCGTATGTGTAGGAAACACCGTTATTTTGTTCTCAGCACTCTCACATTTCCTGCTGTCTTAGAGACTCTAGAAAGCAAGAGCGTGCTTCTTGTTCTAAAGCAGAGTGTGATCAATGGATGATTACACTGCTGTGTGTTTTACTTCAGAAATGGACTTAAATCCCAGGCTCTGAGTCTTCCTACAAGCAAGACTTCAATTCAGGTAAGGGCAGTCACTTTTCTCCTCAAACTAACTACATCGTTCACGAAGCTCACACGTTTCTCATCTTAACTGATGAGCATTGGATGTTAGAGGGTCAGTGGTTTGTATCAGTTTCAGAAGCAGATTTGCACTAGTTATGGTCCGTATGTGTAGGAAACACCGCTCTTTTGTTCTGTGAACACTCAGATTTCCTGCTGTGTTAGAGACTCTAGAAAGCCAGAGTGTGCTTCTCGCTCTAAAGCAGAGTGTGATTCATGGATGAGAACTATGCTGTGTGTTTCCCTTCAGAAATGGAGTTAAATCCCAGGCTCTGTGTCTTACTACAAGCAAGACTTCGTTTCAGGTAAGGGCAGTCACTTTTCAGTTCAAAGGAACTACATCATTCACAAAGCTCACACGTTTCTCATCTTAACAGACAAGCATTGCATGTTAGAGGACCAGTGCATTCTATCAGTTTCAGAAGGAGATTTGGACTACATATAGTCTGTATGTGTAGGAAACACCGTTCTTTTGTTCTGGGCACACTCAGATTTCCTGCTGTGTTAGAGACTCTAGAAAGCAAGGGTGTGATTCTTGCTCTAAAGCAGAGTGTGATCCATGGATGCGAACTATGCTGTGTGTTTCCCTTCAGAAATGGAGTTAAATCCCAGGCTCTGAGTCTTCCTACAAGCAAGACTTCGTTTCAAGTAAGGGCAGTCACTTTTCTGCTCAAATGAACTACATCGTTCACGAAGCTCACACGTTTCTCATCTTATCTGACAAGCATTGGATGTTAGAGGACCAGTGCTTTGTATCAGTTTCAGAAGAAGAGTTGGACTAGATATGGTCCATATGTGTAGGAAACACCGTTCTTTTGTTCTCAGCACACTCACGATTCCTGCTGTCTTAGAGACTCTAGAAAGCAAGAGCGTGCTTCTTGTTCTAAAGCAGAGTGTCATCAATGGATGAGACAATGCAGTGTGTTTCACTTCAGAAATGGAGTTAAATCCCAGGCTGTGAGTCACCCTACAAGAAAGACTTCGTTTCAGGTAGGGGCAGTCACTTTTCTGCTCAAAGGAACTACATCGTTCACGAAGCTCACACGTTTCTCATCTTAACTGACAAGCATTGGATATTAGAGGACCAGTGCATTGTATCAGTTTCAGAAGAAGATTAGGACTACATATAGTCCATATGTGTAGGAAACAACGTTCTTTTTTTCTGGGCACAATCAGATTTCCTGCTGTATTAGATACTCTAGAAAGCAAGAGCGTGCTTCTTGCTCTAAAGCAGAGTGTGATCCATGGATGAGAACTATGCTGTGTGTTTCCATTCAGAAATGGAGTTAAATCCCAGGCTCTGTTTCTTACTACAAGCAAGACTTCGTTTCAGGTAAGGGCAGTCACTTTTCTGCTCAAATGAACTACATCATTCACGAAGCTCACACGTTTCTCGTCTTAATTGACAAGCATTGGATGGTAGAGGACCAGTGCTTTGTATCAGTTTCAGAAGAAGAGTTGGACTAGATATGGTCCATATGTGTAGGAAACACTGTTCTTTTGTTCTGGGCACACTCAGATTTCCTGCTGTATTAGAAATCTAGAAAGCAAGAGCGTGCTTCTCGCTCTAAAGCAGAGTGTGATCAATGGATGATTACACTGCTGTGTGTTTTACTTCAGAAATGGACTTAAATCCCAGGCTCTGAGTCTTCCTACAAGCAAGACTTCAATTCAGGTAAGGGCAGTCACTTTTCTCCTCAAACTAACTACATCGTTCACGAAGCTCACACGTTTCTCATCTTAACTGACAAGCATTGGATATTAGAGGACCAGTGCATTGTATCAGTTTCAGAAGAATATTAGGACTACATATAGTCCGTATGTGTAGGAAACACTGTTCTTTTTTTCTGGGCACAATCAGATTTCCTGCTGTATTAGAGACTCTAGAAAGCAAGAGTGTGCTTCTTGCTCTAAAGCAGAGTGTGATCCATGGATGAGAACTATGCTGTGTGTTTCCCTTCAGAAATGGAGTTAAATCCCAGGCTCTGTGTCTTCCTACAGGCAAGACTTCGTTTCAGGTAAGGGCAGTCACTTTTCAGCTCAAACGAACTACATTGTTCACGAAGCTCACACGTTTCTCATCTTAATTGACAAGCATTGGATGGTAGAGGACCAGTGCTTTGTATCAGTTTCAGAAGAAGAGTTGGACTAGATATGGTCCATATGTGTAGGAAACACCGTTCTTTTGTTCTGGGCACACTCAGATTTCCTGCTGTATTAGAAATTCTAGAAAGCAAGAGCGTGCTTCTCGCTCTAAAGCAGAGTGTGATCAATGGATGATTACACTGCTGTGTGTTTTACTTCAGAAATGGACTTAAATCCCAGGCTCTGAGTCTTCCTACAAGCAAGACTTCAATTCAGGTAAGGGCAGTCACTTTTCTCCTCAAACTAACTACATCGTTCACGAAGCTCACACGTTTCTCATCTTAACTGACGAGCATTGGATGTTAGAAGGTCAGTGGTTTGTATCAGTTTCAGAAGCAGATTTGCACTAGATATGGTCCATATGTGTAGGAAACACCGTTCTTTTGTTCTGTGAACACTCAGATTTCCTGCTGTGTTAGAGACTCTAGAAAGCCAGAGTGTGCTTCTCGCTCTAAAGCAGAGTGTGATTCATGGATGAGAACTATGCTGTGTGTTTCCCTTCAGAAATGGAGTTAAATCCCAGGCTCTGAGTCTTCCTACAAGCAAGACTTCGTTTCAAGTAAGGGCAGTCACTTTTCTGCTCAAATGAACTACATCGTTCACGAAGCTCACACGTTTCTCATCTTATCTGACAAGCATTGGATGTTAGAGGACCAGTGCTTTGTATCAGTTTCAGAAGAAGAGTTGGACTGGATATGGTCCATATGTGTAGGAAACACCGTTCTTTTGTTCTCAGCACACTCACGTTTCCTGCTGTCTTAGAGACTCTAGAAAGCAAGAGCGTGCTTCTTGTTCTAAAGCAGAGTGTCATCAATGGATGAGACAATGCAGTGTGTTTCACTTCAGAAATGGAGTTAAATCCCAGGCTGTGAGTCACCCTACAAGAAAGACTTCGTTTCAGGTAGGGGCAGTCACTTTTCTGCTCAAAGGAACTACATCGTTCACGAAGCTCACACGTTTCTCATCTTAACTGACAAGCATTGGATGTTAGAGGACCCGTGCATTGTATCAGTTTCAGAAGAAGATTTAGACTACATATAGTCCGTATGTGTAGGAAACACCGTTCTTTTGTTCTGGGCACAATCAGATTTAATGCTGTATTAGATACTCTAGAAAGCAAGAGCGTGCTTCTTGCTCTAAAGCAGAGTGTGATCCATGGATGATAACTATGCTGTGTGTTTCACTTCAGAAATGGAGTTAAATCCCAGGCTCTGTGTCTTACTACAAGCAAGACTTCGTTTCAGGTAAGGGCAGTCACTTTTCTGCTCAAATGAACTACATCATTCACGAAGCTCACACGTTTCTCATCTTAATTGACAAGCTTTGGATGTTAGAGGACCTGTGCTTTGTATCACTTTCAGAAGAAGAGTTGGACTAGATATGGTCCATATGTGTAGGAAACACCGTTCTTTTGTTCTGGGCACACTCAGATTTCCTGCTGTCTTAGAGAATTTAGAAAGCAATAGCATGCTTCTTGTTCTAAAGCAGAGTGTGATCAATGGATGAGACAATGCTGCGTGTTTCACTTCAGAAATGGAGTTAAATCCCAGGCTCTGTGTCTTCCTACAGGCAAGACTTCGTTTCAGGTAAGGGCAGTCACTTTAATGCTCAAAGGAACTACATCGTTCATGAAGCTCACGCGTTTCTCATCTTAACTGACAAGCAATGGATGTTAGATGGTCAGTGCTTTGTATCAGTTTCAGAAGCAGATTTGGACTACATATGGTCCATATGTGTAGGAAACACCGTTCTTTTGTTCCGGGCACACTCAGATTTCCTGCTGTATTAGAGACTCTACAAAGCAAGAGTGTGCTTCTCGCTCTAAAGCAGAGTGTGATCCATGGATGAGAGCTATGCTGTGTGTTTCCCTTCAGAAATGGACTGAAATACCAGGCTCTGTGTCTTACTACAAGCAAGACTTCAATTCAGGTAAGGGCAGTCACTTTTCTGCTCAAATGAACTACATCATTCACGAAGCTCACACGTTTCTCATCTTAATTGACAAGCATTGGATGTTAGAGGACCAGTGCTTTGTATCAGTTTCAGAAGAAGAGTTGGACTAGATATGGTTCATATGTGTAGGAAACACCGTTCTTTTGTTCTGGGCACACTCAGATTTCCTGCTGTCTTAGAGAATCTAGAAAGCAATAGCGTGCTTCTTGTTCTAAAGCAGAGTGTGATCAATGGATGAGACAATGCTGTGTTTTTCACTTTAGAAATGGAGTTAAATCCGAGGTTCTGTGTCTTCCTACAGGCAAGACTTCATTTCAGGTAAGGGCAGTCACTTTTCAGCTCAAACGAACTACGTCGTTCACTGAGCTCACACGTTTCTCATCTTAACAGACAAGCATTGGATGTTAGAGGACCAGTGCATTGTATCAGTTTCAGAAGAAGATTTGGACTACATATAGTCCGTATGTGTCGGAAACACCGTTCTTTTGTTCTGGGCACAATCAGATTTCCTGCTGTGTTAGAGACTCTAGAAAGCCAGAGTGTGCTTCTCGCTCTAAAGCAGAGTGTGATCCATGGATGAGAACTATGCTGTGTGTTTCCCTTCAGAAATGGAGTTAAATCCCAGGGTCTGTGTCTTCCTACAGGTAAGAATTCGTTTCAGGTAAGGGCAGTCACTTTTCAGTTCAAAGGAACTACATCATTCACAAAGCTCACACGTTTCTCATCTTAACAGACAAGCATTGGATGTTAGAGGACCAGTGCATTCTATCAGTTTCAGAAGGAGATTTGGACTACATATAGTCCGTATGTGTAGGAAACACCGTTCTTTTGTTCTGGGCACACTCAGATTTCCTGCTGTCTTAGAGACTCTAGAAAGCAAGGGTGTGATTCTTGCTCTAAAGCAGAGTGTGATCCATGGATGCGAACTATGCTGTGTGTTTCCCTTCAGAAATGGAGTTAAATCCCAGGCTCTGAGTCTTCCTACAAGCAAGACTTCGTTTCAAGTAAGGGCAGTCACTTTTCTGCTCAAATGAACTACATCGTTCACGAAGCTCACACGTTTCTCATCTTATCTGACAAGCATTGGATGTTAGAGGACCAGTGCTTTGTATCAGTTTCAGAAGAAGAGTTGGACTAGATATGGTCCATATGTGTAGGAAACACCGTTCTTTTGTTCTCAGCACACTCACGTTTCCTGCTGTCTTAGAGACTCTAGAAAGCAAGAGCGTGCTTCTTGTTCTAAAGCAGAGTGTCATCAATGGATGAGACAATGCAGTGTGTTTCACTTCAGAAATGGAGTTAAATCCCAGGCTGTGAGTCACCCTACAAGAAAGACTTCGTTTCAGGTAGGGGCAGTCACTTTTCTGCTCAAAGGAACTACATCGTTCACGAAGCTCACACGTTTCTCATCTTAACTGACAAGCATTGGATGTTAGAGGACCCGTGCATTGTATCAGTTTCAGAAGAAGATTTAGACTACATATAGTCCGTATGTGTAGGAAACACCGTTCTTTTGTTCTGGGCACAATCAGATTTAATGCTGTATTAGATACTCTAGAAAGCAAGAGCGTGCTTCTTGCTCTAAAGCAGAGTGTGATCCATGGATGATAACTATGCTGTGTGTTTCACTTCAGAAATGGAGTTAAATCCCAGGCTCTGTGTCTTACTACAAGCAAGACTTCGTTTCAGGTAAGGGCAGTCACTTTTCTGCTCAAATGAACTACATCATTCACGAAGCTCACACGTTTCTCATCTTAATTGACAAGCTTTGGATGTTAGAGGACCTGTGCTTTGTATCACTTTCAGAAGAAGAGTTGGACTAGATATGGTCCATATGTGTAGGAAACACCGTTCTTTTGTTCTGGGCACACTCAGATTTCCTGCTGTCTTAGAGAATTTAGAAAGCAATAGCATGCTTCTTGTTCTAAAGCAGAGTGTGATCAATGGATGAGACAATGCTGCGTGTTTCACTTCAGAAATGGAGTTAAATCCCAGGCTCTGTGTCTTCCTACAGGCAAGACTTCGTTTCAGGTAAGGGCAGTCACTTTAATGCTCAAAGGAACTACATCGTTCATGAAGCTCACGCGTTTCTCATCTTAACTGACAAGCAATGGATGTTAGATGGTCAGTGCTTTGTATCAGTTTCAGAAGCAGATTTGGACTACATATGGTCCATATGTGTAGGAAACACCGTTCTTTTGTTCCGGGCACACTCAGATTTCCTGCTGTATTAGAGACTCTACAAAGCAAGAGTGTGCTTCTCGCTCTAAAGCAGAGTGTGATCCATGGATGAGAGCTATGCTGTGTGTTTCCCTTCAGAAATGGACTGAAATAACAGGCTCTGTGTCTTACTACAAGCAAGACTTCAATTCAGGTAAGGGCAGTCACTTTTCTGCTCAAATGAACTACATCATTCACGAAGCTCACACGTTTCTCATCTTAATTGACAAGCATTGGATGTTAGAGGACCAGTGCTTTGTATCAGTTTCAGAAGAAGAGTTGGACTAGATATGGTTCATATGTGTAGGAAACACCGTTCTTTTGTTCTGGGCACACTCAGATTTCCTGCTGTCTTAGAGAATCTAGAAAGCAATAGCGTGCTTCTTGTTCTAAAGCAGAGTGTGATCAATGGATGAGACAATGCTGTGTTTTTCACTTTAGAAATGGAGTTAAATCCGAGGTTCTGTGTCTTCCTACAGGCAAGACTTCATTTCAGGTAAGGGCAGTCACTTTTCAGCTCAAACGAACTATGTCGTTCACTGAGCTCACACGTTTCTCATCTTAACAGACAAGCATTGGATGTTAGAGGACCAGTGCATTGTATCAGTTTCAGAAGAAGATTTGGACTACATATAGTCCGTATGTGTCGGAAACACCGTTCTTTTGTTCTGGGCACAATCAGATTTCCTGCTGTGTTAGAGACTCTAGAAAGCCAGAGTGTGCTTCTCGCTCTAAAGCAGAGTGTGATCCATGGATGAGAACTATGCTGTGTGTTTCCCTTCAGAAATGGAGTTAAATCCCAGGGTCTGTGTCTTCCTACAGGTAAGACTTCGTTTCAGGTAAGGGCAGTCACTTTTCAGTTCAAAGGAACTACATCATTCACAAAGCTCACACGTTTCTCATCTTAACAGACAAGCATTGGATGTTAGAGGACCAGTGCATTCTATCAGTTTGAGAAGGAGATTTGGACTACATATAGTCCGTATGTGTAGGAAACACCGTTCTTTTGTTCTGGGCACACTCAGATTTCCTGCTGTCTTAGAGACTCTAGAAAGCAAGGGTGTGATTCTTGCTCTAAAGCAGAGTGTGATCCATGGATGCGAACTATGCTGTGTGTTTCCCTTCAGAAATGGAGTTAAATCCCAGGCTCTGAGTCTTCCTACAAGCAAGACTTCGTTTCAAGTAAGGGCAGTCACTTTTCTGCTCAAATGAACTACATCGTTCACGAAGCTCACACGTTTCTCATCTTATCTGACAAGCATTGGATGTTAGAGGACCAGTGCTTTGTATCAGTTTCAGAAGAAGAGTTGGACTAGATATGGTCCATATGTGTAGGAAACACCGTTCTTTTGTTCTCAGCACACTCACGTTTCCTGCTGTCTTAGAGACTCTAGAAAGCAAGAGCGTGCTTCTTGTTCTAAAGCAGAGTGTCATCAATGGATGAGACAATGCAGTGTGTTTCACTTCAGAAATGGAGTTAAATCCCAGGCTGTGAGTCACCCTACAAGAAAGACTTCGTTTCAGGTAGGGGCAGTCACTTTTCTGCTCAAAGGAACTACATCGTTCACGAAGCTCACACGTTTCTCATCTTAACTGACAAGCATTGGATATTAGAGGACCAGTGCATTGTATCAGTTTCAGAAGAAGATTAGGACTACATATAGTCCATATGTGTAGGAAACAACGTTCTTTTTTTCTGGGCACAATCAGATTTCCTGCTGTATTAGATACTCTAGAAAGCAAGAGCGTGCTTCTTGCTCTAAAGCAGAGTGTGATCCATGGATGAGAACTATGCTGTGTGTTTCCATTCAGAAATGGAGTTAAATCCCAGGCTCTGTTTCTTACTACAAGCAAGACTTCGTTTCAGGTAATGGCAGTCACTTTTCTGCTCAAATGAACTACATCATTCACGAAGCTCACACGTTTCTCGTCTTAATTGACAAGCATTGGATGGTAGAGGACCAGTGCTTTGTATCAGTTTCAGAAGAAGAGTTGGACTAGATATGGTCCATATGTGTAGGAAACACTGTTCTTTTGTTCTGGGCACACTCAGATTTCCTGCTGTATTAGAAATCTAGAAAGCAAGAGCGTGCTTCTCGCTCTAAAGCAGAGTGTGATCAATGGATGATTACACTGCTGTGTGTTTTACTTCAGAAATGGACTTAAATCCCAGGCTCTGAGTCTTCCTACAAGCAAGACTTCAATTCAGGTAAGGGCAGTCACTTTTCTCCTCAAACTAACTACATCGTTCACGAAGCTCACACGTTTCTCATCTTAACTGACAAGCATTGGATATTAGAGGACCAGTGCATTGTATCAGTTTCAGAAGAATATTAGGACTACATATAGTCCGTATGTGTAGGAAACACTGTTCTTTTTTTCTGGGCACAATCAGATTTCCTGCTGTATTAGAGACTCTAGAAAGCAAGAGCGTGCTTCTTGCTCTAAAGCAGAGTGTGATCCATGGATGAGAACTATGCTGTGTGTTTCCCTTCAGAAATGGAGTTAAATCCCAGGCTCTGTGTCTTCCTACAGGCAAGACTTCGTTTCAGGTAAGGTCAGTCACTTTTCAGCTCAAACGAACTACATTGTTCACGAAGCTCACACGTTTCTCATCTTAACAGGCAAGCATTGGATTTTAGAAGACCAGTGCTTTGTATCAGTTTCAGAAGCAGAGTTCGACTATATAATGTCCGTATGTGTAGGAAACACCGTTATTTTGTTCTCAGCACACTCACATTTCCTGCTGTCTTAGAGACTCTAGAAAGCAAGAGCATACTTCTTGTTCTAAAGCAGAGTGTGATCAATGGATGATTACACTGCTGTGTGTTTTACTTCGGAAATGGACTTAAATCCCAGGCTCTGAGTCTTCCTACAAGCAAGACTTCAATTCAGGTAAGGGCAGTCACTTTTCTCCTCAAACTAACTACATCGTTCACGAAGCTCACACGTTTCTCATCTTAACTGACAAGCATTGGATATTAGAGGACCAGTGCATTGTATCAGTTTCAGAAGAATATTAGGACTACATATAGTCTGTATGTGTAGGAAACACTGTTCTTTTTTTCTGGGCACAATCAGATTTCCTGCTGTATTAGAGACTCTAGAAAGCAAGAGTGTGCTTCTTGCTCTAAAGCAGAGTGTGATCCATGGATGAGAACTATGCTGTGTGTTTCCCTTCAGAAATGGAGTTAAATCCCAGGCTCTGTGTCTTCCTACAGGCAAGACTTCGTTTCAGGTAAGGGCAGTCACTTTTCAGCTCAAACGAACTACATTGTTCACGAAGCTCACACGTTTCTCATCTTAACAGGCAAGCATTGGATTTTAGAAGACCAGTGCTTTGTATCAGTTTCAGAAGCAGAGTTCGACTATATAATGTCCGTATGTGTAGGAAACACCGTTATTTTGTTCTCAGCACTCTCACATTTCCTGCTGTCTTAGAGACTCTAGAAAGCAAGAGCGTGCTTCTTGTTCTAAAGCAGAGTGTGATCAATGGATGATTACACTGCTGTGTGTTTTACTTCAGAAATGGACTTAAATCCCAGGCTCTGAGTCTTCCTACAAGCAAGACTTCAATTCAGGTAAGGGCAGTCACTTTTCTCCTCAAACTAACTACATCGTTCACGAAGCTCACACGTTTCTCATCTTAACTGACGAGCATTGGATGTTAGAGGGTCAGTGGTTTGTATCAGTTTCAGAAGAAGAGTTGGACTAGATATGGTCCATATGTGTAGGAAACACCGTTCTTTTGTTCTGGGCACACTCAGATTTCCTGCTGTCTTAGAGAATTTAGAAAGCAATAGCGTGCTTCTTGTTCTAATGCAGAGTGTGATCAATGGATGAGACAATGCTGCGTGTTTCACTTCAGAAATGGAGTTAAATCCCAGGCTCTGTGTCTTCCTACAGGCAAGACTTCGTTTCAGGTAAGGGCAGTCACTTTAATGCTCAAAGGAACTACATCGTTCATGAATCTCACGCGTTTCTCATCTTAACTGACAAGCAATGGATGTTAGATGGTCAGTGCTTTGTATCAGTTTCAGAAGCAGATTTGGACTACATATGGTCCATATGTGTAGGAAACACCGTTCTTTTGTTCCGGGCACACTCAGATTTCCTGCTGTATTAGAGACTCTACAAAGCAAGAGTGTGCTTCTCGCTCTAAAGCAGAGTGTGATCCATGGATGAGAGCTATGCTGTGTGTTTCCCTTCAGAAATGGACTGAAATACCAGGCTCTGTGTCTTACTACAAGCAAGACTTCAATTCAGGTAAGGGCAGTCACTTTTCTGCTCAAATGAACTACATCATTCACGAAGCTCACACGTTTCTCATCTTAATTGACAAGCATTGGATGTTAGAGGACCAGTGCTTTGTATCAGTTTCAGAAGAAGAGTTGGACTAGATATGGTTCATATGTGTAGGAAACACCGTTCTTTTGTTCTGGGCACACTCAGATTTCCTGCTGTCTTAGAGAATCTAGAAAGCAATAGCGTGCTTCTTGTTCTAAAGCAGAGTGTGATCAATGGATGAGACAATGCTGTGTTTTTCACTTTAGAAATGGAGTTAAATCCGAGGTTCTGTGTCTTCCTACAAGCAAGACTTCATTTCAGGTAAGGGCAGTCACTTTTCAGCTCAAACGAACTACATCGTTCACTGAGCTCACACGTTTCTCATCTTAACAGACAAGCATTGGATGTTAGAGGACCAGTGCATTGTATCAGTTTCAGAAGAAGATTTGGACTACATATAGTCCGTATGTGTCGGAAACACCGTTCTTTTGTTCTGGGCACAATCATATTTCCTGCTGTGTTAGAGACTCTTGAAAGCCAGAGTGTGCTTCTCGCTCTAAAGCAGAGTGTGATCCATGGATGAGAACTATGCTGTGTGTTTCCCTTCAGAAATGGAGTTAAATCCCAGGGTCTGTGTCTTCCTACAGGTAAGACTTCGTTTCAGGTAAGGGCAGTCACTTTTCAGTTCAAAGGAACTACATCATTCACAAAGCTCACACGTTTCTCATCTTAACAGACAAGCATTGGATGTTAGAGGACCAGTGCATTCTATCAGTTTCAGAAGGAGATTTGGACTACATATAGTCCGTATGTGTAGGAAACACCGTTCTTTTGTTCTCAGCACTCTCACATTTCCTGCTGTCTTAGACACTCTAGAAAGCAAGAGCGTGCTTCTTGTTCTAAAGCAGAGTGTGATCAATGGATGATTACACTGCTGTGTGTTTCCCTTCAGAAATGGAGTTAAATCCCAGGCTCTGAGTCTTCCTACAAGCAATAATTCGTTTCAAGTAAGGGCAGTCACTTTTCTGCTCAAATGAACTACATCGTTCACGAAGCTCACACGTTTCTCATCTTATCTGACAAGCATTGGATGTTAGAGGACCAGTGCTTTGTATCAGTTTCAGAAGAAGAGTTGGACTAGATATGGTCCATATGTGTAGGAAACACCGTTCTTTTGTTCTCAGCACACTCACGTTTCCTGCTGTCTTAGAGACTCTAGAAAGCAAGAGCGTGCTTCTTGTTCTAAAGCAGAGTGTCATCAATGGATGAGACAATGCAGTGTGTTTCACTTCAGAAATGGAGTTAAATCCCAGGCTGTGAGTCACCCTACAAGAAAGACTTCGTTTCAGGTAAGGGCAGTCACTTTTCTGCTCAAAGGAACTACATCGTTCACGAAGCTCACACGTTTCTCATCTTAACTGACAAGCATTGGATATTAGAGGACCAGTGCATTGTATCAGTTTCAGAAGAAGATTAGGACTACATATAGTCCATATGTGTAGGAAACAACGTTCTTTTTTTCTGGGCACAATCAGATTTCCTGCTGTATTAGATACTCTAGAAAGCAAGAGCGTGCTTCTTGCTCTAAAGCAGAGTGTGATCCATGGATGAGAACTATGCTGTGTGTTTCCATTCAGAAATGGAGTTAAATCCCAGGCTCTGTTTCTTACTACAAGCAAGACTTCGTTTCAGGTAAGGGCAGTCACTTTTCAGCTCAAACGAACTACATTGTTCACGAAGCTCACACGTTTCTCATCTTAACAGGCAAGCATTGGATTTTAGAAGACCAGTGCTTTGTATCAGTTTCAGAAGCAGAGTTCGACTATATAATGTCCGTATGTGTAGGAAACACCGTTATTTTGTTCTCAGCACACTCACATTTCCTGCTGTCTTAGAGACTCTAGAAAGCAAGAGCATACTTCTTGTTCTAAAGCAGAGTGTGATCAATGGATGATTACACTGCTGTGTGTTTTACTTCGGAAATGGACTTAAATCCAAGGCTCTGAGTCTTCCTACAAGCAAGACTTCAATTCAGGTAAGGGCAGTCACTTTTCTCCTCAAACTAACTACATCGTTCACGAAGCTCACACGTTTCTCATCTTAACTGACGAGCATTGGATGTTAGAGGGTCAGTGGTTTGTATCAGTTTCAGAAGCAGATTTGCACTAGATATGGTCCGTATGTGTAGGAAACACCGCTCTTTTGTTCTGTGAACACTCAGATTTCCTGCTGTGTTAGAGACTCTAGAAAGCCAGAGTGTGCTTCTCGCTCTAAAGCAGAGTGTGATTCATGGATGAGAACTATGCTGTGTGTTTCCCTTCAGAAATGGAGTTAAATCCCAGGCTCTGTGTCTTACTACAAGCAAGACTTCGTTTCAGGTAAGGGCAGTCACTTTTCAGTTCAAAGGAACTACATCATTCACAAAGCTCACACGTTTCTCATCTTAACAGACAAGCATTGGATGTTAGAGGACCAGTGCATTCTATCAGTTTCAGAAGGAGATTTGGACTACATATAGTCCGTATGTGTAGGAAACACCGTTCTTTTGTTCCGGGCACACTCAGATTTCCTGCTGTCTTAGAGACTCTAGAAAGCAAGGGTGTGATTCTTGCTCTAAAGCAGAGTGTGATCCATGGATGCGAACTATGCTGTGTGTTTCCCTTCAGAAATGGAGTTAAATCCCAGGCTCTGAGTCTTCCTACAAGCAAGACTTCGTTTCAAGTAAGGGCAGTCACTTTTCTGCTCAAATGAACTACATCGTTCACGAAGCTCACACGTTTCTCATCTTATCTGACAAGCATTGGATGTTAGAGGACCAGTGCTTTGTATCAGTTTCAGAAGAAGAGTTGGACTAGATATGGTCCATATGTGTAGGAAACACCGTTCTTTTGTTCTCAGCACACTCACGTTTCCTGCTGTCTTAGAGACTCTAGAAAGCAAGAGCGTGCTTCTTGTTCTAAAGCAGAGTGTCATCAATGGATGAGACAATGCAGTGTGTTTCACTTCAGAAATGGAGTTAAATCCCAGGCTGTGAGTCACCCTACAAGAAAGACTTCGTTTCAGGTAGGGGCAGTCACTTTTCTGCTCAAAGGAACTACATCGTTCACGAAGCTCACAAGTTTCTCATCTTAACTGACAAGCATTTGATGTTAGAGGACCCGTGCATTGTATCAGTTTCAGAAGAAGATTTAGACTACATATAGTCCGTATGTGTAGGAAACACCGTTCTTTTGTTCTGGGCACAATCAGATTTAATGCTGTATTAGATACTCTAGAAAGCAAGAGCGTGCTTCTTGCTCTAAAGCAGAGTGTGATCCATGGATGATAACTATGCTGTGTGTTTCACTTCAGAAATGGAGTTAAATCCCAGGCTCTGTGTCTTACTACAAGCAAGACTTCGATTCAGGTAAGGGCAGTCACTTTTCTGCTCAAATGAACTACATCATTCACGAAGCTCACACGTTTCTCATCTTAATTGACAAGCTTTGGATGTTAGAGGACCTGTGCTTTGTATCAGTTTCAGAAGAAGAGTTGGACTAGATATGGTCCATATGTGTAGGAAACACCGTTCTTTTGTTCTGGGCACACTCAGATTTCCTGCTGTCTTAGAGAATTTAGAAAGCAATAGCGTGCTTCTTGTTCTAAAGCAGAGTGTGATCAATGGATGAGACAATGCTGCGTGTTTCACTTCAGAAATGGAGTTAAATCCCAGGCTCTGTGTCTTCCTACAGGCTAGACTTCGTTTCAGGTAAGGGCAGTCACTTTAATGCTCAAAGGAACTACATCGTTCATGAAGCTCACGCGTTTCTCATCTTAACTGACAAGCAATGGATGTTAGATGGTCAGTGCTTTGTATCAGTTTCAGAAGCAGATTTGGACTACATATGGTCCATATGTGTAGGAAACACCGTTCTTTTGTTCCGGGCACACTCAGATTTCCTGCTGTATTAGAGACTCTACAAAGCAAGAGTGTGCTTCTCGCTCTAAAGCAGAGTGTGATCCATGGATGAGAGCTATGCTGTGTGTTTCCCTTCAGAAATGGACTGAAATACCAGGCTCTGTGTCTTACTACAAGCAAGACTTCAATTCAGGTAAGGGCAGTCACTTTTCTGCTCAAATGAACTACATCATTCACGAAGCTCACATGTTTCTCATCTTAATTGACAAGCATTGGATGTTAGAGGACCAGTGCTTTGTATCAGTTTCAGAAGAAGAGTTGGACTAGATATGGTTCATATGTGTAGGAAACACCGTTCTTTTTTCTGGGCACACTCAGATTTCCTGCTGTCTTAGAGAATCTAGAAAGCAATAGCGTGCTTCTTGTTCTAAAGCAGAGTGTGATCAATGGATGAGACAATGCTGTGTTTTTCACTTTAGAAATGGAGTTAAATCCAAGGTTCTGTGTCTTCCTACAGGCAAGACTTCATTTCAGGTAAGGGCAGTCACTTTTCAGCTCAAACGAACTACATCGTTCACTGAGCTCACACGTTTCTCATCTTAACAGACAAGCATTGGATGTTAGAGGACCAGTGCATTGTATCAGTTTCAGAAGAAGATTTGGACTACATATAGTCCGTATGTGTCGGAAACACCGTTCTTTTGTTCTGGGCACAATCAGATTTCCTGCTCTATTAGAGACTCTAGAAAGCCAGAGTGTGCTTCTTGCTCTAAAGCAGAGTGTGATCCATGGATGAGAACTATGCTGTGTGTTTCCATTCAGAAATGGAGTTAAATCCCAGGGTCTGTGTCTTCCTACAGGTAAGACTTCGTTTCAGGTAAGGGCAGTCACTTTTCTCCTCAAAGTAACTACATCGTTCACGAAGCTCACACGTTTCTCATCTTAACTGACGAGCATTGGATGTTAGAGGGTCAGTGCTTTGTATCAGTTTCAGAAGCAGATTTGCACTAGATATGGTCCGTATGTGTAGGAAACACCGCTCTTTTGTTCTGTGAACACTCAGATTTCCTGCTGTGTTAGAGACTCTAGAAAGCTAGAGTGTGCTTCTCGCTCTAAAGCAGAGTGTGATTCATGGATGAGAACTATGCTGTGTGTTTCCCTTCAGAAATGGAGTTCAATCCCAGGCTCTGTGTCTTACTATAAGCAAGACTTCGTTTCAGGTAAGGGCAGTCACTTTTCAGTTCAAAGGAACTACATCATTCACAAAGCTCACACGTTTCTCATCTTAACAGACAAGCATTGGATGTTAGAGGACCAGTGCATTCTATCAGTTTCAGAAGGAGATTTGGACTACATATAGTCAGTATGTGTAGGAAACACCGTTCTTTTGTTCTGGGCACACTCAGATTTCCTGCTGTCTTAGAGACTCTAGAAAGCAAGAGTGTGATTCTTGCTCTAAAGCAGAGTGTGATCCATGGATGCGAACTATGCTGTGTGTTTCACTTCAGAAATGGAGTTAAATCCCAGGCTCTGTGTCTTCCTACAAGCAAGACTTCGTTTCAGGTAAGGGCAGTCACTTTTCAGCTCAAACGAACTACATCGTTCACTGAGCTCACACATTTCTCATCTTAACACTCAAGCATTGGATGTTAGAGGACCAGTACTTTGTATCAGTTTCAGAAGCAGAGTTGGACTAGATATGGTCCGTATGTGTAGGAAACACCGTTCTTTTGTTCTCAGCACACTCACGTTTCCTGCTGTCTTAGAGACCCTAGAAAGCAAGAGCGTGCTTCTTGTTCTAAAGCAGAGTGTGATCAATGGATGATTACACTGCTGTGTGTTTCACTTCAGAATTGGAGTTAAATCCCAGGCTCTGAGTCTCCCTACAAGCAAGACTTCGTTTCAGGTAAGGGCAGTCACTTTTCTGCTCAAAGGAACTACATCGTTCACGAAGCTCACACGTTTCTCATCTTAACTGACAAGCATTGGATATTAGAGGACCAGTGCATTGTATCAGTTTCAGAAGAAGATTAGGACTACATATAGTCCGTATGTGTAGGAAACACAGTTCTTTTGTTCTGGGCAAAATCAGATTTCCTGCTGTATTAGAGACTCTAGAAAGCAAGAGCGTGCTTCTTACTCTAAAGCAGAGTGTGATCCATGGATGAGAACTATGCTTTGTGTTTCCCTTCAGAAATGGAGTTAAATCCCAGGCTCTGTGTCTTCCTACAGGGAAGACTTCGTTTCAGGTAAGGGCAGTCACTTTTATGCTCAAACTAACTACATTGTTCACGAAGCTCACACATTTCTCATCTTAACTGACAAGCATTGGATGTTAGAGGGTCAGTGCTTTGTATCAGTTTCAGAAGCAGATTTGGACTACATATGGTCCATATGTGTAGGAAACACCGTTCTTTTGTTCTGGGCACACTCAGATTTCCTGCTGTATTAGAGAGTCTAGAAAGTTAGAGTGTGCTTCTCGCTCTAAAGCAGAGTGTGATACATGGATGAGTACTATGCTGTGTGTTTCCCTTCAGAAATGGATTTAAATCCCAGGCTCTGTGTCTTACTACAAGCAAGACTTCGTTTCAGGTAAGGGCAGTCACTTTTCTGCTCAAATGAACTACATCATTCACGAAGCTCACACGTTTCTCATCTTAATTGACAAGCATTGGATGTTAGAGGACCAGTGCTTTGTATCAGTTTCAGAAGAAGAGTTGGACTAGATATGGTCCATATGTGTAGGAAACACCGTTCTTTTATTCTGGGCACACTCAGATTTCCTGCTGTATTAGAAATTCTAGAAAGCAAGAGCGTGCTTCTTGCTCTAAAGCAGAGTGTGATCCATGGATGAGAACTATGCTGTGCTTTTCCCTTCAGAAATGGAGTTAAATCCCAGGCTCTGTGTCTTCCTACAAGCAAGACTTCGTTTCAGGTAAGGGCCGTCACTTTTCAGCTCAAACGAACTACATCGTTCACTGAGCTCACACATTTCTCATCTTAACAGACAAGCATTGGATGTTAGAGGACCAGTGCTTTGTATCAGTTTCAGAAGCAGAGTTGGACTAGATATGGTCCCTATGTGTAGGAAAGACCGTTCTTTTGTTCTCAGCACACTCACGTTTCCTGATGTCTTAGAGACTCTAGAAAGCAAGAGCGTGCTTCTTGTTCTAAAGCATAGTGTGATCAATGGATGAGATAATGCTGTGTGTTTCACTTCAGAATTGGAGTTAAATCCCAGGCTCTGAGTCTCCCTACAAGCAAGACTTCGTTTCAGGTAAGGGCAGTCACTTTTCTTCTCAAAGGGTCTACATCGTTCACGAAGTTCACACGTTTCTCATCTTAACTGACAAGCATTGGATATTAGAGTACCAGTGCATTGTATCAGTTTCAGAAGAAGATTAGGACTACATATAGTCCATATGTGTAGGAAACAACGTTCTTTTTTTCTGGGCACAATCAGATTTCCTGCTGTATTAGATACTCTAGAAAGCAAGAGCGTGCTTCTTGCTCTAAAGCAGAGTGTGATCCATGGATGAGAACTATGCTGTGTGTTTCCATTCAGAAATGGAGTTAAATCCCAGGCTCTGTTTCTTACTACAAGCAAGACTTCGTTTCAGGTAAGGGCAGTCACTTTTATGCTCAAATGAACTACATCATTCACGAAGCTCACACGTTTCTCATCTTAATTGACAAGCATTGGATGGTAGAGGACCAGTGCTTTGTATCAGTTTCAGAAGAAGAGTTGGACTAGATATGGTCCATATGTGTAGGAAACACCGTTCTTTTGTTCTGGGCACACTCAGATTTCCTGCTGTATTAGAAATTCTAGAAAGCAAGAGCGTGCTTCTCGCTCTAAAGCAGAGTGTGATCAATGGATGATTACACTGCTGTGTGTTTTACTTCAGAAATGGACTTAAATCCCAGGCTCTGAGTCTTCCTACAATCAAGACTTCAATTCAGGTAAGGGCAGTCACTTTTCTCCTCAAACTAACTACATCGTTCACGAAGCTCACACGTTTCTCATCTTAACTGACAAGCATTGGATATTAGAGGACCAGTGCATTTTATCAGTTTCAGAAGAATATTAGGACTACATATAGTCCGTATGTGTAGGAAACACCGTTCTTTTGTTCTGGGCACACTCAGATTTCCTGCTGTCTTAGAGAATTTAGAAAGCAATAGCGTGCTTCTTGTTCTAAAGCAGAGTGTGATCAATGGATGAGACAATGCTGCGTGTATCACTTCAGAAATGGAGTTAAATCCCAGGCTCTGTGTCTTCCTACAGGCAAGACTTCGTTTCAGGTAAGGGCAGTCACTTTAATGCTCAAAGGAACTACATCGTTCATGAAGCTCACGCGTTTCTCATCTTAACTGACAAGCAATGGATGTTAGATGGTCAGTGCTTTGTATCAGTTTCAGAAGCAGATTTGGACTACATATGGTCCATATGTGTAGGAAACACCGTTCTTTTGTTCCGGGCACACTCAGATTTCCTGCTGTATTAGAGACTCTACAAAGCAAGAGTGTGCTTCTCGCTCTAAAGCAGAGTGTGATCCATGGATGAGAGCTATGCTGTGTGTTTCCCTTCAGAAATGGACTGAAATACCAGGCTCTGTGTCTTACTACAAGCAAGACTTCAATTCAGGTAAGGGCAGTCACTTTTCTGCTCAAATGAACTACATCATTCACGAAGCTCACACGTTTCTCATCTTAATTGACAAGCATTGGATGTTAGAGGACCAGTGCTTTGTATCAGTTTCAGAAGAAGAGTTGGACTAGATATGGTTCATATGTGTAGGAAACACCGTTCTTTTGTTCTGGGCACACTCAGATTTCCTGCTGTCTTAGAGAATCTAGAAAGCAATAGCGTGCTTCTTGTTCTAAAGCAGAGTGTGATCAATGGATGAGACAATGCTGTGTTTTTCACTTTAGAAATGGAGTTAAATCCGAGGTTCTGTGTCTTCCTACAGGCAAGACTTCATTTCAGGTAAGGGCAGTCACTTTTCAGCTCAAACGAACTACATCGTTCACTGAGCTCACACGTTTCTCATCTTAACAGACAAGCATTGGATGTTAGAGGACCAGTGCATTGTATCAGTTTCAGAAGAAGATTTGGACTACATATAGTCCGTATGTGTCGGAAACACCGTTCTTTTGTTCTGGGCACAATCAGATTTCCTGCTCTATTAGAGACTCTAGAAAGCAAGAGCGTGCTTCTTGCTCTAAAGCAGAGTGTGATCCATGGCTGAGAACTATGCTGTGTGTTTCCCTTCAGAAATGGAGTTAAATCCCAGGGTCTGTGTCTTCCTACAGGTAAGACTTCGTTTCAGGTAAGGGCAGTCACTTTTCTCCTCAAACTAACTACATCGTTCACGAAGCTCACACGTTTCTCATCTTAACTGACGAGCATTGGATGTTAGAGGGTCAGTGCTTTGTATCAGTTTCAGAAGCAGATTTGCACTAGATATGGTCCGTATGTGTAGGAAACACCGCTCTTTTGTTCTGTGAACACTCAGATTTCCTGCTGTGTTAGAGACTCTAGAAAGCTAGAGTGTGCTTCTCGCTCTAAAGCAGAGTGTGATTCATGGATGAGAACTATGCTGTGTGTTTCACTTCAGAAATGGAGTTAAATCCCAGGCTCTGTGTCTTCCTACCAGCAAGACTTCGTTTCAGGTAAGGGCAGTCACTTTTCAGCTCAAACGAACTACATCGTTCACTGAGCTCACACATTTCTCATCTTAACACTCAAGCATTGGATGTTAGAGGACCAGTACTTAGTATCAGTTTCAGAAGCAGAGTTGGACTAGATATGGTCCGTATGTGTAGGAAACACCGTTCTTTTGTTCTCAGCACACTCACGTTTCCTGCTGTCTTAGAGACTCTAGAAAGCAAGAGCGTGCTTCTTGTTCTAAAGCAGAGTGTGATCAATGGATGAGAACCAGCTGTGTGTTTCACTTCAGAATTGGAGTTAAATCCCAGGCTCTGAGTCTCCCTACAAGCAAGACTTCGTTTCAGGTAAGGGCAGTCACTTTTCTGCTCAAAGGAACTACATCGTTCACGAAGCTCACACGTTTCTCATCTTAACTGACAAGCATTGGATATTAGAGGACCAGTGCATTGTATCAGTTTCAGAAGAAGATTAGGACTACATATAGTCCGTATGTGTAGGAAACACAGTTCTTTTGTTCTGGGCACAATCAGATTTCCTGCTGTATTAGAGACTCTAGAAAGCAAGAGCGTGCTTCTTGCTCTAAAGCAGAGTGTGATCCATGGATGAGAACTATGCTGTGTGTTTCCCTTCAGAAATGGAGTTAAATCCCAGGCTCTGTGTCTTCTTACAGGGAAGACTTCGTTTCAGGTAAGGGCAGTCACTTTTCTGCTCAAACTAACTACATCGTTCACGAAGCTCACACATTTCTCATCTTAACTGACATGCATTGGATGTTAGAGTACCAGTGCATTGTATCAGTTTCAGAAGAAGATTTGGACTACATATAGTCCGTATGTGTCGGAAACACCGTTCTTTTGTTCTGGGCACAATCAGATTTCCTGCTCTATTAGAGACTCTAGAAAGCAAGAGCGTGCTTCTTGCTCTAAAGCAGAGTGTGATCCATGGCTGAGAACTATGCTGTGTGTTTCCCTTCAGAAATGGAGTTAAATCCCAGGGTCTGTGTCTTCCTACAGGTAAGACTTCGTTTCAGGTAAGGGCAGTCACTTTTCTCCTCAAACTAACTACATCATTCACGAAGCTCACACGTTTCTCATCTTAACTGACGAGCATTGGATGTTAGAGGGTCAGTGCTTTGTATCAGTTTCAGAAGCAGATTTGCACTAGATATGGTCCGTATGTGTAGGAAACACCGCTCTTTTGTTCTGTGAACACTCAGATTTCCTGCTGTGTTAGAGACTCTAGAAAGCTAGAGTGTGCTTCTCGCTCTAAAGCAGAGTGTGATTCATGGATGAGAACTATGCTGTGTGTTTCCCTTCAGAAATGGAGTTAAATCCCAGGCTCTGTGTCTTACTATAAGCAAGACTTCGTTTCAGGTAAGGGCAGTCACTTTTCAGTTCAAAGGAACTACATCATTCACAAAGCTCACACGTTTCTCATCTTAACAGACAAGCATTGGATGTTAGAGGACCAGTGCATTCTATCAGTTTCAGAAGGAGATTTGGACTACATATAGTCCGTATGTGTAGGAAACACCGTTCTTTTGTTCTGGGCACACTCAGATTTCCTGCTGTCTTAGAGACTCTAGAAAGCAAGAGTGTGATTCTTGCTCTAAAGCAGAGTGTGATCCATGGATGCGAACTATGCTGTGTGTTTCACTTCAGAAATGGAGTTAAATCCCAGGCTCTGTGTCTTCCTACAAGCAAGACTTCGTTTCAGGTAAGGGCAGTCACTTTTCAGCTCAAACGAACTACATCGTTCACTGAGCTCACACATTTCTCATCTTAACACTCAAGCATTGGATGTTAGAGGACCAGTACTTAGTATCAGTTTCAGAAGCAGAGTTGGACTAGATATGGTCCGTATGTGTAGGAAACACCGTTCTTTTGTTCTCAGCACACTCACGTTTCCTGCTGTCTTAGAGACTCTAGAAAGCAAGAGCGTGCTTCTTGTTCTAAAGCAGAGTGTGATCAATGGATGAGAACCAGCTGTGTGTTTCACTTCAGAATTGGAGTTAAATCCCAGGCTCTGAGTCTCCCTACAAGCAAGACTTCGTTTCAGGTAAGGGCAGTCACTTTTCTGCTCAAAGGAACTACATCGTTCACGAAGCTCACACGTTTCTCATCTTAACTGACAAGCATTGGATATTAGAGGACCAGTGCATTGTATCAGTTTCAGAAGAAGATTAGGACTACATATAGTCCGTATGTGTAGGAAACACAGTTCTTTTGTTCTGGGCACAATCAGATTTCCTGCTGTATTAGAGACTCTAGAAAGCAAGAGCGTGCTTCTTGCTCTAAAGCACTGTGTGATCCATGGATGAGAACTATGCTGTGTGTTTCCCTTCAGAAATGGAGTTAAATCCCAGGCTCTGTGTCTTCTTACAGGGAAGACTTCGTTTCAGGTAAGGGCAGTCACTTTTATGCTCAAACTAACTACATCGTTCACGAAGCTCACACATTTCTCATCTTAACTGACAAGCATTGGATGTTAGAGGGTCAGTGCTTTGTATCAGTTTCAGAAGCAGATTTGGACTACATATGGTCCATATGTGTAGGAAACACCGTTCTTTTGTTCTGGGCACACTCAGATTTCCTGCTGTATTAGAGAGTCTAGAAAGCAAGAGCGTGCTTCTTGCTCTAAAGCAGAGTGTGATCCATGGATGAGAACTATGCTGTGTGTTTCCATTCAGAAATGGAGTTAAATCCCAGGCTGTGTTTCTTACTACAAGCAAGAATTCGTTTCAGGTAAGGGCAGTCACTTTTCTGCTCAAATGAACTACATCATTCACGAAGCTCACACGTTTCTCATCTTAACTGACAAGCATTGGATATTAGAGGACCAGTGCATTGTATCAGTTTCAGAAGAATATTAGGACTACATATAGTCCGTATGTGTAGGAAACACTGTTCTTTTTTTCTGGGCACAATCAGATTTCCTGCTGTATTAGAGACTCTAGAAAGCAAGAGCGTGCTTCTTGCTCTAAAGCAGAGTGTGATCCATGGATGAGAACTATGCTGTGTGTTTCCCTTCAGAAATGGAGTTAAATCCCAGGCTCTGTGTCTTCCTACAGGCAAGACTTCGTTTCAGGTAAGGTCAGTCACTTTTCAGCTCAAACGAACTACATTGTTCACGAAGCTCACACGTTTCTCATCTTAACAGGCAAGCATTGGATTTTAGAAGACCAGTGCTTTGTATCAGTTTCAGAAGCAGAGTTCGACTATATAATGTCCGTATGTGTAGGAAACACCGTTATTTTGTTCTCAGCACACTCACATTTTCTGCTGTCTTAGAGACTCTAGAAAGCAAGAGCGTGCTTCTTGTTCTAAAGCAGAGTGTGATCAATGGATGATTACACTGCTGTGTGTTTTACTTCAGAAATGGACTTAAATCCCAGGCTCTGAGTCTTCCTACAAGCAAGACTTCAATTCAGGTAAGGGCGGTCACTTTTCTCCTCAAACTAACTACATCGTTCACGAAGCTCACACGTTTCTCATCTTAACTGACGAGCATTGGATGTTAGAGGGTCAGTGCTTTGTATCAGTTTCAGAAGCAGATTTGCACTAGATATGGTCCGTATGTGTAGGAAACACCGCTTTTTGTTCTGTGATCACTCAGATTTCCTGCTGTGTTAGAGACTCTAGAAAGCTAGAGTGTGCTTCTCGCTCTAAAGCAGAGTGTGATTCATGGATGAGAACTATGCTGTGTGTTTCCCTTCAGAAATGGAGTTAAATCCCAGGCTCTGTGTCTTACTACAAGCAAGACTTCGTTTCACGTAAGGGCAGTCACTTTTAAGTTCAAAGGAACTACATCATTCACAAAGCTCACACGTTTCTCATCTTAACAGACAAGCATTGGATGTTAGAGGACCAGTGCATTCTATCAGTTTCAGAAGGAGATTTGGACTACATATAGTCCGTATGTGTAGGAAACACTGTTCTTTTGTTCTGGGCACACTCAGATTTCCTGCTGTCTTAGAGACTCTAGAAAGCAAGAGTGTGATTCTTGCTCTAAAGCAGAGTGTGATCCATGGATGCGAACTATGCTGTGTGTTTCACTTCAGAAATGGAGTTAAATCCCAGGCTCTGAGTCTTCCTACAAGCAAGACTTCATTTCAAGTAAGGGCAGTCACTTTTCTGCTCAAACGAACTACATCGTTCACGAAGCTCACACGTTTCTCATCTTATCTGACAAGCATTGGATGTTAGAGGACCAGTGCTTTGTATCAGTTTCAGAAGAAGAGTTGGACTAGATATGGTCCATATGTGTAGGAATCACCCTTCTTTTGTTCTCAGCACACTCACGTTTCCTGCTGTCTTAGAGACTCTAGAAAGCAAGAGCGTGCTTCTTGTTCTAAAGCAGAGTGTCATCAATGGATGAGACAATGCAGTGTGTTTCACTTCAGAAATGGAGTTAAATCCCAGGCTCTGAGTCACCCTACAAGAAAGACTTCGTTTCAGGTAAGGGCAGTCACTTTTCTGCTCAAAGGAACTACATCGTTCACGAAGCTCACACGTTTCTCATCTTAACTGACAAGCATTGGATGTTAGAGGACTAGTGCATTGTATCAGTTTCAGAAGAAGATTTAGACTACATATAGTCGGTATGTGTAGGAAACACCGTTCTTTGTTCTGGGCACAATCAGATTTAATGCTGTATTAGATACTCTAGAAAGCAAGAGCGTGCTTCTTGCTCTAAAGCAGAGTGTGATCCATGGATGATAACTATGCTGTGTGTTTCACTTGAGAAATGGAGTTAAATCCCAGGCTCTGTGTCTTCCTACAAGCAAGACTTCGTTTCAGGTAAGGGCAGTCACTTTTCTGCTCAAATGAACTACATCATTCACGAAGCTCACACGTTTATCATCTTAATTGACAAGCATTGGATGTTAGAGGACCAGTGCTTTGTATCAGTTTCAGAAGAAGAGTTGGACTAGATATGGTCCATATGTGTAGGAAACACCGTTCTTTTGTTCTGGGCACACTCAGATTTCCTGCTGTCTTAGAGAATCTAGAAAGCAATAGCGTGCTTCTTGATCTAAAGCAGAGTGTGTTCAATGGATGAGACAATGCTGTGTGTTTCACTTCAGAAATGGAGTTAAATCCCAGGCTCTGAGTCTTACTACAAGCAAGACTTCGTTTCAGGTAAGGGCAGTCTCTTTTCTGCTCAAATGAACTACATCATTCACGAAGCTCACACGTTTCTCATCTTAATTGACAAGCATTGGATGGTAGAGGACCAGTGCTTTGTATCAGTTTCAAAAGAAGAGTTGGACTAGATATGGTCCATATGTGTAGGAAACACCGTTCTTTTGTTCTGGGCACACTCAGATTTCCTGCTGTCTTAGAGAGTCTAGAAAGCTAGAGTGTGCTTCTCGCTCTAACGCAGAGTGTGATCCATGGATGAGAACTATGCTGTGTGTTTCCCTTCAGAAATGGACTTAAATCCCAGGCTCTGTGTCTTCCTACAAGCAAGACTTCGTTTCAGGTAAGGGCAGTCACTTTTCTGCTCAAATGAACTACATCATTCACGAAGCTCACACGTTTCTCATCTTAATTGACAAGAATTGGATGTTAGAGGACCAGTGCTTTGTATCAGTTACAGAAGAAGAGTTGGACTAGATATGGTCCATATGTGTAGGAAACACCGTTCTTTTGTTCTGGACACACTCAGATTTCCTGCTGTCTTAGAGACTCTAGAAAGCAAGAGTGTGCTTCTTGCTCTAAAGCAGAGTGTGATCCGTGGATGAGAACTATGCTGTGTGCTTGACTTCAGAAATGGAGTTAAATCCCAGGCTCTGAGTCTTCCTACAGGCAAGACTTCGTTTCAGGTAAGGGCAGTCACTTTTCTGCTCAAACGAACTACATCGTTCATGAAGCTCACACGTTTCTCATCTTAACTGACAAGCAATGGATTTTAGATGGTCAGTGCTTTGTATCAGTTTCAGAAGCAGATTTGGACTACATATGGTCCTTATGTGTAGGAAACACCGTTCTTTTGTTCCGGGCACACTCAGATTTCCTGCTGTATTAGAGACTCTACAAAGCAAGAGTGTGCTTCTCGCTCTAAAGCAGAGTGTGATCCATGGATGAGAACTATGCTGTGTGTTTCCCTTCAGAAATGGACTTAAATCCCAGGCTTGTGTCTTACTAAAAGCAAGACTTCGTTTCAGGTAAGGGCAGTCACTTTTCTGCTCAAATGAACTACATCATTCACGAAGCTCACACGTTTCTCATCTTAATTGACAAGCATTGGATGTTAGAGGACCAGTGCTTTGTATCAGTTTCAGAAGAAGAGTTGGACTAGATTTGGTCCATATGTGTAGGAAACACTGTTCTTTTGTTGTGGGCACACTCAGATTTCCTGCTGTATTAGAAATTCTAGAAAGCAAGAGCGTGCTTCTTGTTCTAAAGCAGAGTGTGATCCATGGATGAGAACTATGCTGTGTGTTTCCCTTCAGAAATGGAGTTAAATCCCAGGCTCTGTGTCTTCCTACAAGCAAGACTTCGTTTCAGGTAAGGGCAGTCACTTTTCAGCTCAAACGAACTACATCCTTCACTGAGCTCACACATTTCTCATCTTAACAGACAAGCATTGGATGTTAGAGGACCAGTGCTTTGTATCAGTTTCAGAAGCAGAGTTGGACTAGATAAGGTCAGTATGTGTAGGAAACACCGTTCTTTTGTTCTCAGCACACTCACGTTTCCTGCTGTCTTAGAGACTCTAGAATGCAAGAGGGTGCTTCTTGTTCTAAAGCAGAGTGTGATCAATGGATGAGATAATGCTGTGTGTTTCACTTCAGAATTGGAGTTAAATCCCAGGCTCTGAGTCTCCCTACAAGCAAGACTTCAATTCAGGTAAGGGCAGTCACTTTTCTGCTCAAAGGAACTACATCCTTCACGAAGCTCACACGTTTCTCATCTTAACTGACAAGCATTGGATGTTAGAGGGTCAGTGCTTTGTATCAGTTTCAGAAGCAGATTTGGACTACATATGGTCCATATGTGTAGGAAACACCGTTCTTTTGTTCTGGGCACACTCAGATTTCCTGCTGTATTAGAGATTCTAGAAAGCTAGAGTGTGCTTCTTGCTCTAAAGCAGAGTGTGATCCATGGATGAGTACTATGCTGTGTGTTTCCCTTCAGAAATGGATTCAAATCCCAGGCTCTGTGTCTTACTACAAGCAAGACTTCGTTTCAGGTAAGGGCAGTCACTTTTCAGTTCAAAGGAACTACATCATTCACAAAGCTCACACGTTTCTCATCTTAACTAACAAGCACTGGATGTTAGAGGACCAGTGCATTCTATCAGTTTCAGAAGAAGATTTGGACTACATATAGTCTGTATGTGTAGGAAACACCGTTCTTTTGTTCTGGGCACACTCAGATTTCCTGCTGTCTTAGAGACTCTAGAAAGCAAGAGTGTGCTTCTTGCTCTAAAGCAGAGTGTGATCCATGGATGAGATAATGCTGTGTGCTTGACTTCAGAAATGGAGTTAAATCCCAGGCTCTGAGTCTTCCTACAGGCAAGACTTCGTTTCAGGTAAGGGCAGTCACTTTTCGGCTCAAACGAACTACATCGTTCATGAAGCTCACACGTTTCTCATCTTAACTGACAAGCAATGGATGTTAGATGGTCAGTGCTTTGTATCAGATTCAGAAGCAGATTTGGACTACATATGGTCCATATGTGTAGGAAACACCGTTCTTTTGTTTCGGGTTACACTCAGATTTCCTGCTGTCTTAGAGACTCTAGAAAGCAAGAGTGTGCTTCTCGCTCTAAAGCAGAGTGTGATCCATGGATGAGAACTATGCTGTGTGTTTCCCTTCAGAAATGGACTTAAATCCCAGGCTCTGTGTCTTCCTACAGGGAAGACTTCGTTTCAGGTAAGGGCAGTCACTTTTCAGTTCAAAGGAACTACATCATTCACAAAGCTCACACGTTTCTCATCTTAACCGACAAGCATTGGATGTTAGAGGACCAGTGCATTCTATCAGTTTCAGAAGGAGATTTGGACTACATATAGTCCGTATGTGTAGGAAACACCGTTCTTTTGTTCTGGGCACACTCAGATTTCCTGCTGTCTTAGAGACTCTAGAAAGCAAGAGTGTGATTCTTGCTCTAAAGCAGAGTGTGATCCATGGATGCGAACTATGCTGTGTGTTTCACTTCAGAAATGGAGTTAAATCCCAGGCTCTGTGTCTTCCTACAAGCAAGACTTCGTTTCAGGTAAGGGCAGTCACTTTTCAGCTCAAACGAACTACATCGTTCACTGAGCTCACACATTTCTCATCTTAACACTCAAGCATTGGATGTTAGAGGACCAGTACTTTGTATCAGTTTCAGAAGCAGAGTTGGACTAGATATGGTCCGTATGTGTAGGAAACACCGTTCTTTTGTTCTCAGCACACTCACGTTTCCTGCTGTCTTAGAGACTCTAGAAAGCAAGAGCGTGCTTCTTGTTCTAAAGCAGAGTGTGATCAATGGATGAGATAATGCTGTGTGTTTCACTTCAGAATTGGAGTTAAATCCCAGGCTCTGAGTCTCCCTACAAGCAAGACTTCGTTTCAGGTAAGGGCAGTCACTTTTCTGCTCAAAGGAACTACATCGTTCACGAAGCTCACACGTTTCTCATCTTAACTGACAAGCATTGGATATTAGAGGACCAGTGCATTGTTTCAGTTTCAGAAGAAGATTAGGACTACATATAGTCCGTATGTGTAGGAAACACAGTTCTTTTGTTCTGGGCACAATCAGATTTCCTGCTGTATTAGAGACTCTAGAAAGCAAGAGCGTGCTTCTTGCTCTAAAGCAGAGTGTGATCCATGGATGAGAACTATGCTGTGTGTTTCCCTTCAGAAATGGAGTTAAATCCCAGGCTCTGTGTCTTCCTACAGGGAAGACTTCGTTTCAGGTAAGGGCAGTCACTTTTATGCTCAAACTAACTACATCGTTCACGAAGCTCACACATTTCTCATCTTAACTGACAAGCATTGGATGTTAGAGGGTCAGTGCTTTGTATCAGTTTCAGAAGCAGATTTGGACTACATATGGTCCATATGTGTAGGAAACACCGTTCTTTTGTTCTGGGCACACTCAGATTTCCTGCTGTATTAGAGAGTCTAGAAAGCTAGAGTGTGCTTCTCGCTCTAAAGCAGAGTGTGATACATGGATGAGTACTATGCTGTGTGTTTCCCTTCAGAAATGGATTTAAATCCCAGGCTCTGTGTCTTACTACAAGCAAGACTTCGTTTCAGGTAAGGGCAGTCACTTTTCTGCTCAAATGAACTACATCATTCACGAAGCTCACACGTTTCTCATCTTAATTGACAAGCATTGGATGTTAGAGGACCAGTGCTTTGTATCAGTTTCAGAAGAAGAGTTGGACTAGATATGGTCCATATGTGTAGGAAACACCGTTCTTTTATTCTGGGCACACTCAGATTTCCTGCTGTATTAGAAATTCTAGAAAGCAAGAGCGTGCTTCTTGCTCTAAAGCAGAGTGTGATCCATGGATGAGAACTATGCTGTGCGTTTCCCTTCAGAAATGGAGTTAAATCCCAGGCTCTGTGTCTTCCTACAAGCAAGACTTCGTTTCAGGTAAGGGCCGTCACTTTTCAGCTCAAACGAACTACATCGTTCACTGAGCTCACACATTTCTCATCTTAACAGACAAGCATTGGATGTTAGAGGACCAGTGCTTTGTATCAGTTTCAGAAGCAGAGTTGGACTAGATATGGTCCCTATGTGTAGGAAAGACCGTTCTTTTGTTCTCAGCACACTCACGTTTCCTGCTGTCTTAGAGACTCTAGAAAGCAAGAGCGTGCTTCTTGTTCTAAAGCATAGTGTGATCAATGGATGAGATAATGCTGTGTGTTTCACTTCAGAATTGGAGTTAAATCCCAGGCTCTGAGTCTCCCTACAAGCAAGACTTCGTTTCAGGTAAGGGCAGTCACTTTTCTTCTCAAAGGGTCTACATCGTTCACGAAGTTCACACGTTTCTCATCTTAACTGACAAGCATTGGATATTAGAGTACCAGTGCATTGTATCAGTTTCAGAAGAAGATTAGGACTACATATAGTCCATATGTGTAGGAAACAACGTTCTTTTTTTCTGGGCACAATCAGATTTCCTGCTGTATTAGATACTCTAGAAAGCAAGAGCGTGCTTCTTGCTCTAAAGCAGAGTGTGATCCATGGATGAGAACTATGCTGTGTGTTTCCATTCAGAAATGGAGTTAAATCCCAGGCTCTGTTTCTTACTACAAGCAAGACTTCGTTTCAGGTAAGGGCAGTCACTTTTCTGCTCAAATGAACTACATCATTCACGAAGCTCACACGTTTCTCATCTTAATTGACAAGCATTGGATGGTAGAGGACCAGTGCTTTGTATCAGTTTCAGAAGAAGAGTTGGACTAGATATGGTCCATATGTGTAGGAAACACCGTTCTTTTGTTCTGGGCACACTCAGATTTCCTGCTGTATTAGAAATTCTAGAAAGCAAGAGCGTGCTTCTCGCTCTAAAGCAGAGTGTGATCAATGGATGATTACACTGCTGTGTGTTTTACTTCAGAAATGGACTTAAATCCCAGGCTCTGAGTCTTCCTACAAGCAAGACTTCAATTCAGGTAAGGGCAGTCACTTTTCTCCTCAAACTAACTACATCGTTCACGAAGCTCACACGTTTCTCATCTTAACTGACAAGCATTGGATATTAGAGGACCAGTGCATTGTATCAGTTTCAGAAGAATATTAGGACTACATATAGTCCGTATGTGTAGGAAACACTGTTCTTTTTTTCTGGGCACAATCAGATTTCCTGCTGTATTAGAGACTCTAGAAAGCAAGAGCGTGCTTCTTGCTCTAAAGCAGAGTGTGATCCATGGATGAGAACTATGCTGTGTGTTTCCCTTCAGAAATGGAGTTAAATCCCAGGCTCTGTGTCTTCCTACAGGCAAGACTTCGTTTCAGGTAAGGGCAGTCACTTTTCAGCTCAAACGAACTACATTGTTCACGAAGCTCACACGTTTCTCATCTTAACAGGCAAGCATTGGATTTTAGAAGACCAGTGCTTTGTATCAGTTTCAGAAGCAGAGTTCGACTATATAATGTCCGTATGTGTAGGAAACACCGTTATTTTGTTCTCAGCACACTCACATTTTCTGCTGTCTTAGAGACTCTAGAAAGGAAGAGCGTGCTTCTTGTTCTAAAGCAGAGTGTGATCAATGGATGATTACACTGCTGTGTGTTTTACTTCAGAAATGGACTTAAATCCCAGGCTCTGAGTCTTCCTACAAGCAAGACTTCAATTCAGGTAAGGGCAGTCACTTTTCTCCTCAAACTAACTACATAGTTCACGAAGCTCACACGTTTCTCATCTTAACTGACGAGCATTGGATGTTAGAGGGTCAGTGCTTTGTATCAGTTTCAGAAGCAGATTTGCACTAGATATGGTCCGTATGTGTAGGAAACACCGCTCTTTTGTTCTGTGATCACTCAGATTTCCTGCTGTGTTAGAGACTCTAGAAAGCTAGAGTGTGCTTCTCGCTCTAAAGCAGAGTGTGATTCATGGATGAGAACTATGCTGTGTGTTTCCCTTCAGGAATGGAGTTAAATCCCAGGCTCTGTGTCTTACTACAAGCAAGACTTCGTTTCAGGTAAGGGCAGTCACTTTTCAGTTCAAAGGAACTACATCATTCACAAAGCTCACACGTTTCTCATCTTAACAGACAAGCATTGGATGTTAGAGGACCAGTGCATTCTATCAGTTTCAGAAGGAGATTTGGACTACATATAGTCCGTATGTGTAGGAAACACCGTTCTTTTGTTCTGGGAACACTCAGATTTCCTGCTGTCTTAGAGACTCTAGAAAGCAAGAGTGTGATTCTTGCTCTAAAGCAGAGTGTGATCCATGGATGCGAACTATGCTGTGTGTTTCACTTCAGAAATGGAGTTAAATCCCAGGCTCTGAGTCTTCCTACAAGCAAGACTTCGTTTCAAGTAAGGGCAGTCACTTTTCTGCTCAAACGAACTACATCGTTCACGAAGCTCACACGTTTCTCATCTTATCTGACAAGCATTGGATGTTAGAGGACCAGTGCTTTGTATCAGTTTCAGAAGAAGAGTTGGACTAGATATGGTCCATATGTGTAGGAATCACCCTTCTTTTGTTCTCAGCACACTCACGTTTCCTGCTGTCTTAGAGACTCTAGAAAGCAAGAGCGTGCTTCTTGTTCTAAAGCAGAGTGTCATCAATGGATGAGACAATGCAGTGTGTTTCACTTCAGAAATGGAGTTAAATCCCAGGCTCTGAGTCACCCTACAAGAAAGACTTCGTTTCAGGTAGGGGCAGTCACTTTTCTGCTCAAAGGAACTACATCGTTCACGAAGCTCACACGTTTCTCATCTTAACTGACAAGCATTGGATGTTAGAGGACTAGTGCATTGTATCAGTTTCAGAAGAAGATTTAGACTACATATAGTCGGTATGTGTAGGAAACACCGTTCTTTTGTTCTGGGCACAATCAGATTTAATGCTGTATTAGATACTCTAGAAAGCAAGAGCGTGCTTCTTGCTCTAAAGCAGAGTGTGATCCATGGATGATAACTATGCTGTGTGTTTCACTTCAGAAATGGAGTTAAATCCCAGGCTCTGTGTCTTACTACAAGCAAGACTTCGTTTCAGGTAAGGGCAGTCACTTTTCTGCTCAAATGAACTACATCATTCACGAAGCTCACACGTTTATCATCTTAATTGACAAGCATTGGATGTTAGAGGACCAGTGCTTTGTATCAGTTTCAGAAGAAGAGTTGGACTAGATATGGTCCATATGTGTAGGAAACACCGTTCTTTTGTTCTGGGCACACTCAGATTTCCTGCTGTCTTAGAGAATCTAGAAAGCAATAGCGTGCTTCTTGTTCTAAAGCAGAGTGTGATCAATGGATGAGACAATGCTGTGTGTTTCACTTCAGAAATGGAGTTAAATCCCAGGCTCTGTGTCTTCCTACAGGCAAGACTTCGTTTCAGGTAAGGGCATTCACTTTTCTGCTCAAACGAAGTACATCGTTCACTGAGCTCACACATTTCTCATCTTAACAGACAAGCATTGGATGTTAGAGGACCAGTGCTTTGTATCAGTTTCAGTAGCAGAGTTGGACTAGATATTGTCTGTATGTGTAGGAAACACCGTTTTTTGTTCTCAGCACACTCACGTTTCCTGCTGTCTTAGAGACTCTAGAAAGCAAGAGCGTGCTTCTTGTTCTATAGCAGAGTGTCATCAATGGATGAGACAATGCAGTGTGTTTCACTTCAGAAATGGAGTTAAATCCCAGGCTCTGAGTCTTACTACAAGCAAGACTTCGTTTCAGGTAAGGGCAGTCTCTTTTCTGCTCAAATGAACTACATCATTCACGAAGCTCACACGTTTCTCATCTTAATTGACAAGCATTGGATGGTAGAGGACCAGTGCTTTGTATCAGTTTCAAAAGAAGAGTTGGACTAGATATGGTCCATATGTGTAGGAAACTCCGTTCTTTTGTTCTGGGCACACTCAGATTTCCTGCTGTATTAGAAATTCAAGAAAGGAAGAGCTTGCTTCTCGCTCTAAAGCAGAGTGTGATCAATGGATGATTACACTGCTGTGTGTTTTACTTCAGAAATGGAGTTAAATCCCAGGCTCTGACTCTTCCTACAAGCAAGACTTCAATTCAGGTAAGGGCAGTCACTTTTCTGCTCAAACGAACTACATCGTTCACGAAGCTCACACATTTCTCATCTTAACTGACAAGCATTGGATGTTAGAGGGTCAGTGCTTTGTATCAGTTTCAGAAGCAGATTTGGACTACATATGGTCCATTTGTGTAGGAAACACTGTTCTTTTGTTCTGGGCACACTCAGATTTCCTGCTGTATTAGAGAGTCTAGAAAGCTAGAGTGTGCTTCTCGCTCTAAAGCAGAGTGTGATCCATGGATGAGAACTATGCTGTGTGTTTCCCTTCAGAAATGGACTTAAATCCCAGGCTCTGTGTCTTCCTACAAGCAAGACTTCGTTTCAGGTAAGGGCAGTCACTTTTCTGCTCAAATGAACTACATCATTCACGAAGCTCACACGTTTCTCATCTTAATTGACAAGAATTGGATGTTAGAGGACCAGTGCTTTGTATCAGTTACAGAAGAGGAGTTGGACTAGATATGGTCCATATGTGTAGGAAACACCGTTCTTTTGTTCTGGACACACTCAGATTTCCTGCTGTCTTAGAGACTCTAGAAAGCAAGAGTGTGCTTCTTGCTCTAAAGCAGAGTGTGATCCGTGGATGAGAACTATGCTGTGTGCTTGACTTCAGAAATGGAGTTAAATCCCAGTCTCTGAGTCTTCCTACAGGCAAGACTTCGTTTCAGGTAAGGGCAGTCACTTTTCCGCTCAAACGAACTACATCGTTCATGAAGCTCACACGTTTCTCATCTTTACTGACAAGCAATGGATTTTAGATGGTCAGTGCTTTGTATCAGTTTCAGAAGCAGATTTGGACTACATATGGTCCTTATGTGTAGGAAACACCGTTCTTTTGTTCCGGGCACACTCAGATTTCCTGCTGTATTAGAGACTCTACAAAGCAAGAGTGTGCTTCTCGCTCTAAAGCAGAGTGTGATCCATGGATGAGAACTATGCTGTGTGTTTCCCTTCAGAAATGGACTTAAATCCCAGGCTTGTGTCTTACTAAAAGCAAGACTTCGTTTCAGGTAAGGGCAGTCACTTTTCTGCTCAAATGAACTACATCATTCACGAAGCTCACACGTTTCTCATCTTAATTGACAAGCATTGGATGTTAGAGGACCAGTGCTTTGTATCAGTTTCAGAAGAAGAGTTGGACTAGATTTGGTCCATATGTGTAGGAAACACTGTTCTTTTGTTGTGGGCACACTCAGATTTCCTGCTGTATTAGAAATTCTAGAAAGCAAGAGCGTGCTTCTTGCTCTAAAGCAGAGTGTGATCCATGGATGAGAACTATGCTGTGTGTTTCCCTTCAGAAATGGAGTTAAATCCCAGGCTCTGTGTCTTCCTACAAGCAAGACTTCGTTTCAGGTAAGGGCAGTCACTTTTCAGCTCAAACGAACTACATCCTTCACTGAGCTCACACATTTCTCATCTTAACAGACAAGCATTGGATGTTAGAGGACCAGTGCTTTGTATCAGTTTCAGAAGCAGAGTTGGACTAGATAAGGTCAGTATGTGTAGGAAACACCGTTCTTTTGTTCTCAGCACACTCACGTTTCCTGCTGTCTTAGAGACTCTAGAATGCAAGAGGGTGCTTCTTGTTCTAAAGCAGAGTGTGATCAATGGATGAGATAATGCTGTGTGTTTCACTTCAGAATTGGAGTTAAATCCCAGGCTCTGGGTCTCCCTACAAGCAAGACTTCAATTCAGGTAAGGGCAGTCACTTTTCTGCTCAAAGGAACTACATCCTTCACGAAGCTCACACGTTTCTCATCTTAACTGACAAGCATTGGATGTTAGAGGGTCAGTGCTTTGTATCAGTTTCAGAAGCAGATTTCGACTACATATGGTCCATATGTGTAGGAAACACCGTTCTTTTGTTCTGGGCACACTCAGATTTCCTGCTGTATTAGAGATTCTAGAAAGCTAGAGTGTGCTTCTTGCTCTAAAGCAGAGTGTGATCCATGGATGAGTACTATGCTGTGTGTTTCCCTTCAGAAATGGATTCAAATCCCAGGCTCTGTGTCTTACTACAAGCAAGACTTCGTTTCAGGTAAGGGCAGTCACTTTTCAGTTCAAAGGAACACATCATTCACAAAGCTCACACGTTTCTCATCTTAACAGACAAGCATTGGATGTTAGAGGACCAGTGCATTCTATCAGTTTCAGAAGGAGATTTGGACTACATATAGTCCGTATGTGTAGGAAACACCGTTCTTTTGTTCTGGGCACACTCAGATTTCCTGCTGTCTTAGAGACTCTAGAAAGCAAGAGTGTGATTCTTGCTCTAAAGCAGAGTGTGATCCATGGATGCGAACTATGCTGTGTGTTTCACTTCAGAAATGGAGTTAAATCCCAGGCTCTGTGTCTTCCTACAAGCAAGACTTCGTTTCAGGTAAGGGCAGTCACTTTTCAGCTCAAACGAACTACATCGTTCACTGAGCTCACACATTTCTCATCTTAACACTCAAGCATTGGATGTTAGAGGACCAGTACTTTGTATCAGTTTCAGAAGCAGAGTTGGACTAGATATGGTCCGTATGTGTAGGAAACACCGTTCTTTTGTTCTCAGCACACTCACGTTTCCTGCTGTCTTAGAGACTCTAGAAAGCAAGAGCGTGCTTCTTGTTCTAAAGCAGAGTGTGATCAATGGATGAGATAATGCTGTGTGTTTCACTTCAGAATTGGAGTTAAATCCCAGGCTCTGAGTCTCCCTACAAGCAAGACTTCGTTTCAGGTAAGGGCAGTCACTTTTCTGCTCAAAGGAACTACATCGTTCACGACTCACACGTTTCTCATCTTAACTGACAAGCATTGGATATTAGAGGACCAGTGCATTGTATCAGTTTCAGAAGAAGATTAGGACTACATATAGTCCGTATGTGTAGGAAACACAGTTCTTTTGTTCTGGGCACAATCAGATTTCCTGCTGTATTAGAGACTCTAGAAAGCAAGAGCGTGCTTCTTGCTCTAAAGCAGAGTGTGATCCATGGATGAGAACTATGCTGTGTGTTTCCCTTCAGAAATGGAGTTAAATCCCAGGCTCTGTGTCTTCCTACAGGGAAGACTTCGTTTCAGGTAAGGGCAGTCACTTTTATGCTCAAACTAACTACATCGTTCACGAAGCTCACACATTTCTCATCTTAACTGACAAGCATTGGATGTTAGAGGGTCAGTGCTTTGTATCAGTTTCAGAAGCAGATTTGGACTACATATGGTCCATATGTGTAGGAAACACCGTTCTTTTGTTCTGGGCACACTCAGATTTCCTGCTGTATTAGAGAGTCTAGAAAGCTAGAGTGTGCTTCTCGCTCTAAAGCAGAGTGTGATACATGGATGAGTACTATGCTGTGTGTTTCCCTTCAGAAATGGATTTAAATCCCAGGCTCTGTGTCTTACTACAAGCAAGACTTCGTTTCAGGTAAGGGCCGTCACTTTTCAGCTCAAACGAACTACATCGTTCACTGAGCTCACACATTTCTCATCTTAACAGACAAGCATTGGATGTTAGAGGACCAGTGCTTTGTATCAGTTTCAGAAGCAGAGTTGGACTAGATATGGTCCCTATGTGTAGGAAAGACCGTTCTTTTGTTCTCAGCACACTCACGTTTCCTGCTGTCTTAGAGACTCTAGAAAGCAAGAGCGTGCTTCTTGTTCTAAAGCATAGTGTGATCAATGGATGAGATAATGCTGTGTGTTTCACTTCAGAATTGGAGTTAAATCCCAGGCTCTGAGTCTCCCTACAAGCAAGACTTCGTTTCAGGTAAGGGCAGTCACTTTTCTTCTCAAAGGGTCTACATCGTTCACGAAGTTCACACGTTTCTCATCTTAACTGACAAGCATTGGATATTAGAGTACCAGTGCATTGTATCAGTTTCAGAAGAAGATTAGGACTACATATAGTCCATATGTGTAGGAAACAACGTTCTTTTTTTCTGGGCACAATCAGATTTCCTGCTGTATTAGATACTCTAGAAAGCAAGAGCGTGCTTCTTGCTCTAAAGCAGAGTGTGATCCATGGATGAGAACTATGCTGTGTGTTTCCATTCAGAAATGGAGTTAAATCCCAGGCTCTGTTTCTTACTACAAGCAAGACTTCGTTTCAGGTAAGGGCAGTCACTTTTCTGCTCAAATGAACTACATCATTCACGAAGCTCACACGTTTCTCATCTTAATTGACAAGCATTGGATGTTAGAGGACCAGTGCTTTGTATCAGTTTCAGAAGAAGAGTTGGACTAGATATGGTCCATATGTGTAGGAAACACCGTTCTTTTGTTCTGGGCACACTCAGATTTCCTGCTGTATTAGAAATTCTAGAAAGCAAGAGCGTGCTTCTCGCTCTAAAGCAGAGTGTGATCAATGGATGATTACACTGCTGTGTGTTTTACTTCAGAAATGGAGTAAAATCCCAGGCTCTGACTCTTCCTACAAGCAAGACTTAAATTCAGGTAAGGGCAGTCACTTTTCTGCTCAAACGAACTACATCGTTCACGAAGCTCACACATTTCTCATCTTAACTGACAAGCATTGGATGTTAGAGGACCAGTGCTTTGTATCAGTTTCAGTAGCAGAGTTGGACTAGATATTGTCCGTATGTGTAGGAAACACCGTTTTTTGTTCTCAGCACACTCACGTTTCCTGCTGTCTTAGAGACTCTAGAAAGCAAGAGCGTGCTTCTTGTTCTATAGCAGAGTGTCATCAATGGATGAGACAATGCAGTGTGTTTCACTTCAGAAATGGAGTTAAATCCCAGGCTCTGAGTCTTACTACAAGCAAGACTTCGTTTCAGGTAAGGGCAGTCTCTTTTCTGCTCAAATGAACTACATCATTCACGAAGCTCACACGTTTCTCATCTTAATTGACAAGCATTGGATGGTAGAGGACCAGTGCTTTGTATCAGTTTCAAAAGAAGAGTTGGACTAGATATGGTCCATATGTGTAGGAAACACCGTTCTTTTGTTCTGGGCACACTCAGATTTCCTGCTGTATTAGAAATTCAAGAAAGGAAGAGCTTGCTTCTCGCTCTAAAGCAGAGTGTGATCAATGGATGATTACACTGCTGTGTGTTTTACTTCAGAAATGGAGTTAAATCCCAGGCTCTGACTCTTCCTACAAGCAAGACTTAAATTCAGGTAAGGGCAGTCACTTTTCTGCTCAAACGAACTACATCGTTCACGAAGCTCACACATTTCTCATCTTAACTGACAAGCATTGGATGTTAGAGGGTCAGTGCTTTGTATCAGTTTCAGAAGCAGATTTGGACTACATATGGTCCATTTGTGTAGGAAACACCGTTCTTTTGTTCTGGGCACACTCAGATTTCCTGCTGTATTAGAGAGTCTAGAAAGCTAGAGTGTGCTTCTTGCTCTAAAGCAGAGTGTGATCCGTGGATGAGAACTATGCTGTGTGCTTGACTTCAGAAATGGAGTTAAATCCCAGGCTCTGAGTCTTCCTACAGGCAAGACTTCGTTTCAGGTAAGGGCAGTCACTTTTCTGCTCAAACGAACTACATCGTTCATGAAGCTCACACGTTTCTCATCTTAACTGACAAGCAATGGATTTTAGATGGTCAGTGCTTTGTATCAGTTTCAGAAGCAGATTTGGACTACATATGGTCCTTATGTGTAGGAAACACCGTTCTTTTGTTCCGGGCACACTCAGATTTCCTGCTGTATTAGAGACTCTACAAAGCAAGAGTGTGCTTCTCGCTCTAAAGCAGAGTGTGATCCATGGATGAGAACTATGCTGTGTGTTTCCCTTCAGAAATGGACTTAAATCCCAGGCTTGTGTCTTACTAAAAGCAAGACTTCGTTTCAGGTAAGGGCAGTCACTTTTCTGCTCAAATGAACTACATCATTCACGAAGCTCACACGTTTCTCATCTTAATTGACAAGCATTGGATGTTAGAGGACCAGTGCTTTGTATCAGTTTCAGAAGAAGAGTTGGACTAGATTTGGTCCATATGTGTAGGAAACACTGTTCTTTTGTTGTGGGCACACTCAGATTTCGTGCTGTATTAGAAATTCTAGAAAGCAAGAGCGTGCTTCTTGCTCTAAAGCAGAGTGTGATCCATGGATGAGAACTATGCTGTGTGTTTCCCTTCAGAAATGGAGTTAAATCCCAGTCTCTGTGTCTTCCTACAGGCAAGACTTCGTTTCAGGTAAGGGCAGTCACTTTTCAGTTCAAAGGAACTACATCATTCACAAAGCTCACACTTTTCTCATCTTAACTAACAAGCACTGGATTTAGAGGACCAGTGCATTCTATCAGTTTCAGAAGAAGATTTGGACTACATATAGTCTGTATGTGTAGGAAACACCGTTCTTTTGTTCTGGGCACACTCAGATTTCCTGCTGTCTTAGAGACTCTAGAAAACAAGAGTGTGCTTCTTGCTCTAAAGCAGAGTGTGATCCATGGATGAGAACTATGCTGTGTGCTTGACTTCAGAAATGGAGTTAAATCCCAGGCTCTGAGTCTTCCTACAGGCAAGACTTCGTTTCAGGTAAGGGCAGTCACTTTTCGGCTCAAACGAACTACATCGTTCATGAAGCTCACACGTTTCTCATCTTAACTGACAAGCAATGGATGTTAGATGGTCAGTGCTTTGTATCAGTTTCAGAAGCAGATTTGGACTACATATGGTCCATATGTGTAGGAAACACCGTTCTTTTGTTTCGGGTTACACTCAGATTTCCTGCTGTCTTAGAGACTCTAGAAAGCAAGAGTGTGCTTCTCGCTCTAAAGCAGAGTGTGATCCATGGATGAGAACTATGCTGTGTGTTTCCCTTCAGAAATGGACTTAAATCCCAGGCTCTGTGTCTTACTATAAGCAAGACTTCGTTTCAGGTAAGGGCAGTCACTTTTCAGTTCAAAGGAACTACATCATTCACAAAGCTCACACGTTTCTCATCTTAACCGACAAGCATTGGATGTTAGAGGACCAGTGCATTCTATCAGTTTCAGAAGGAGATTTGGACTACATAGTCCGTATGTGTAGGAAACACCGTTCTTTTGTTCTGGGCACACTCAGATTTCCTGCTGTCTTAGAGACTCTAGAAAGCAAGAGTGTGATTCTTGTTCTAAAGCAGAGTGTGATCAATGGATGATTACACTGCTGTGTGTTTCACTTCAGAAATGGAGTTAAATCCCAGTCTCTGTGTCTTCCTACAGGCAAGACTTCGTTTCAGGTAAGGGCATTCACTTTTCAGCTCAAACGAAGTACATCGTTCACTGAGCTCACACATTTCTCATCTTAACAGACAAGCATTGGATGTTAGAGGACCAGTGCTTTGTATCAGTTTCAGTAGCAGAGTTGGACTAGATATTGTCCGTATGTGTAGGAAACACCGTTTTTTGTTCTCAGCACACTCACGTTTCCTGCTGTCTTAGAGACTCTAGAAAGCAAGAGCGTGCTTCTTGTTCTATAGCAGAGTGTCATCAATGGATGAGACAATGCAGTGTGTTTCACTTCAGAAATGGAGTTAAATCCCAGGCTTTGAGTCTTACTACAAGCAAGACTTCGTTTCAGGTAAGGGCAGTCTCTTTTCTGCTCAAATGAACTACATCATTCACGAAGCTCACACGTTTCTCATCTTAATTGACAAGCATTGGATGGTAGAGGACCAGTGCTTTGTATCAGTTTCAAAAGAAGAGTTGGACTAGATATGGTCCATATGTGTAGGAAACACCGTTCTTTTGTTCTGGGCACACTCAGATTTCCTGCTGTATTAGAAATTCAAGAAAGGAAGAGCTTGCTTCTCGCTCTAAAGCAGAGTGTGATCAATGGATGATTACACTGCTGTGTGTTTTACTTCAGAAATGGAGTTAAATCCCAGGCTCTGACTCTTCCTACAAGCAAGACTTAAATTCAGGTAAGGGCAGTCACTTTTCTGCTCAAACGAACTACATCGTTCACGAAGCTCACACATTTCTCATCTTAACTGACAAGCATTGGATGTTAGAGGGTCAGTGCTTTGTATCAGTTACAGAAGAGGAGTTGGACTAGATATGGTCCATATGTGAAGGAAACACCGTTCTTTTGTTCTGGACACACTCAGATTTCCTGCTGTCTTAGAGACTCTAGAAAGCAAGAGTGTGCTTCTTGCTCTAAAGCAGAGTGTGATCCGTGGATGAGAACTATGCTGTGTGCTTGACTTCAGAAATGGAGTTAAATCCCAGGCTCTGAGTCTTCCTACAGGCAAGACTTCGTTTCAGGTAAGGGCAGTCACTTTTCTGCTCAAACGAACTACATCGTTCATGAAGCTCACACGTTTCTCATCTTAACTGACAAGCAATGGATTTTAGATGGTCAGTGCTTTGTATCAGTTTCAGAAGCAGATTTGGACTACATATGGTCCTTATGTGTAGGAAACACCGTTCTTTTGTTCCGGGCACACTCAGATTTCCTGCTGTATTAGAGACTCTACAAAGCAAGAGTGTGCTTCTCGCTCTAAAGCAGAGTGTGATCCATGGATGAGAACTATGCTGTGTGTTTCCCTTCAGAAATGGACTTAAATCCCAGGCTTGTGTCTTACTAAAAGCAAGACTTCGTTTCAGGTAAGGGCAGTCACTTTTCTGCTCAAATGAACTACATCATTCACGAAGCTCACACGTTTCTCATCTTAATTGACAAGCATTGGATGTTAGAGGACCAGTGCATTCTATCAGTTTCAGAAGGAGATTTGGACTACATATAGTCCGTATGTGTAGGAAACACCGTTCTTTTGTTCTGGGCACACTCAGATTTCCTGCTGTCTTAGAGACTCTAGAAAGCAAGAGTGTGATTCTTGCTCTAAAGCAGAGTGTGATCCATGGATGCGAACTATGCTGTGTGTTTCACTTCAGAAATGGAGTTAAATCCCAGGCTCTGTGTCTTCCTACAAGCAAGACTTCGTTTCAGGTAAGGGCAGTCACTTTTCAGCTCAAACGAACTACATCGTTCACTGAGCTCACACATTTCTCATCTTAACACTCAAGCATTGGATGTTAGAGGACCAGTACTTTGTATCAGTTTCAGAAGCAGAGTTGGACTAGATATGGTCCGTATATGTAGGAAACACCGTTCTTTTGTTCTCAGCACACTCACGTTTCCTGCTGTCTTAGAGACTCTAGAAAGCAAGAGCGTGCTTCTTGTTCTAAAGCAGAGTGTGATCAATGGATGAGATAATGCTGTGTGTTTCACTTCAGAATTGGAGTTAAATCCCAGGCTCTGAGTCTCCCTACAAGCAAGACTTCGTTTCAGGTAAGGGCAGTCACTTTTCTGCTCAAAGGAACTACATCGTTCACGAAGCTCACACGTTTCTCATCTTAACTGACAAGCATTGGATATTAGAGGACCAGTGCATTGTATCAGTTTCAGAAGAAGATTAGGACTACATATAGTCCGTATGTGTAGGAAACACAGTTCTTTTGTTCTGGGCACAATCAGATTTCCTGCTGTATTAGAGACTCTAGAAAGCAAGAGCGTGCTTCTTGCTCTAAAGCAGAGTGTGATCCATGGATGAGAACTATGCTGTGTGTTTCCCTTCAGAAATGGAGTTAAATCCCAGGCTCTGTGTCTTCCTACAGGGAAGACTTCGTTTCAGGTAAGGGCAGTCACTTTTATGCTCAAACTAACTACATCGTTCACGAAGCTCACACATTTCTCATCTTAACTGACAAGCATTGGATGTTAGAGGGTCAGTGCTTTGTATCAGTTTCAGAAGCAGATTTGGACTACATATGGTCCATATGTGTAGGAAACACCGTTCTTTTGTTCTGGGCACACTCAGATTTCCTGCTGTATTAGAGAGTCTAGAAAGCTAGAGTGTGCTTCTCGCTCTAAAGCAGAGTGTGATACATGGATGAGTACTATGCTGTGTGTTTCCCTTTAGAAATGGATTTAAATCCCAGGCTCTGTGTCTTACTACAAGCAAGACTTCGTTTCAGGTAAGGGCAGTCTCTTTTCTGCTCAAATGAACTACATCATTCACGAAGCTCACACGTTTCTCATCTTAATTGACAAGCATTGGATGTTAGAGGACCAGTGCTTTGTATCAGTTTCAGAAGAAGATTTGGACTAGATATGGTCCATATGTGTAGGAAACACCGTTCTTTTATTCTGGGCACACTCAGATTTCCTGCTGTATTAGAAATTCTAGAAAGCAAGAGCGTGCTTCTTGCTCTAAAGCAGAGTGTGATCCATGGATGAGAACTATGCTGTGCGTTTCCCTTCAGAAATGGAGTTAAATCCCAGGCTCTGTGTCTTCCTACAAGCAAGACTTCGTTTCAGGTAAGGGCCGTCACTTTTCAGCTCAAACGAACTACATCGTTCACTGAGCTCACACATTTCTCATCTTAACAGACAAGCATTGGATGTTAGAGGACCAGTGCTTTGTATCAGTTTCAGAAGCAGAGTTGGACTAGATATGGTCCCTATGTGTAGGAAAGACCATTCTTTTGTTCTCAGCACACTCACGTTTCCTGCTGTCTTAGAGACTCTAGAAAGCAAGAGCGTGCTTCTTGTTCTAAAGCATAGTGTGATCAATGGATGAGATAATGCTGTGTGTTTCACTTCAGAATTGGAGTTAAATCCCAGGCTCTGAGTCTCCCTACAAGCAAGACTTCGTTTCAGGTAAGGGCAGTCACTTTTCTTCTCAAAGGGTCTACATCGTTCACGAAGTTCACACGTTTCTCATCTTAACTGACAAGCATTGGATATTAGAGTACCAGTGCATTGTATCAGTTTCAGAAGAAGATTAGGACTACATATAGTCCATATGTGTAGGAAACAACGTTCTTTTTTTCTGGGCACAATCAGATTTCCTGCTGTATTAGATACTCTAGAAAGCAAGAGCGTGCTTCTTGCTCTAAAGCAGAGTGTGATCCATGGATGAGAACTATGCTGTGTGTTTCCATTCAGAAATGGAGTTAAATCCCAGGCTCTGTTTCTTACTACAAGCAAGACTTCGTTTCAGGTAAGGGCAGTCACTTTTATGCTCAAATGAACTACATCATTCACGAAGCTCACACGTTTCTCATCTTAATTGACAAGCATTGGATGGTAGAGGACCAGTGCTTTGTATCAGTTTCAGAAGAAGAGTTGGACTAGATATGGTCCATATGTGTAGGAAACACCGTTCTTTTGTTCTGGGCACACTCAGATTTCCTGCTGTATTAGAAATTCTAGAAAGCAAGAGCGTGCTTCTCGCTCTAAAGCAGAGTGTGATCAATGGATGATTACACTGCTGTGTGTTTTACTTCAGAAATGGACTTTAATCCCAGGCTCTGAGTCTTCCTACAAGCAAGACTTCAATTCAGGTAAGGGCAGTCACTTTTCTCCTCAAACTAACTACATCGTTCACGAAGCTCACACGTTTCTCATCTTAACTGACAAGCATTGGATATTAGAGGACCAGTGCATTGTATCAGTTTCAGAAGAATATTAGGACTACATATAGTCCGTATGTGTAGGAAACACTGTTCTTTTTTTCTGGGCACAATCAGATTTCCTGCTGTATTAGAGACTCTAGAAAGCAAGAGCGTGCTTCTTGCTCTAAAGCAGAGTGTGATCCATGGATGAGAACTATGCTGTGTGTTTCCCTTCAGAAATGGAGTTAAATCCCAGGCTCTGTGTCTTCCTACAGGCAAGACTTCGTTTCAGGTAAGGTCAGTCACTTTTCAGCTCAAACGAACTACATTGTTCACGAAGCTCACACGTTTCTCATCTTAACAGGCAAGCATTGGATTTTAGAAGACCAGTGCTTTGTATCAGTTTCAGAAGCAGAGTTCGACTATATAATGTCCGTATGTGTAGGAAACACCGTTATTTTGTTCTCAGCACACTCACAATTTCTGCTGTCTTAGAGACTCTAGAAAGGAAGAGCGTGCTTCTTGTTCTAAAGCAGAGTGTGATCAATGGATGATTACACTGCTGTGTGTTTTACTTCAGAAATGGACTTAAATCCCAGGCTCTGAGTCTTCCTACAAGCAAGACTTCAATTCAGGTAAGGGCAGTCACTTTTCTCCTCAAACTAACTACATCGTTCACGAAGCTCACACGTTTCTCATCTTAACTGACGAGCATTGGATGTTAGAGGGTCAGTGCTTTGTATCAGTTTCAGAAGCAGATTTGCACTAGATATGGTCCGTATGTGTAGGAAACACCGCTCTTTTGTTCTGTGATCACTCAGATTTCCTGATGTGTTAGAGACTCTAGAAAGCTAGAGTGTGCTTCTCGCTCTAAAGCAGAGTGTGATTCATGGATGAGAACTATGCTGTGTGTTTCCCTTCAGAAATGGAGTTAAATCCCAGGCTCTGTGTCTTACTACAAGCAAGACTTCGTTTCAGGTAAGGGCAGTCACTTTTAAGTTCAAAGGAACTACATCATTCACAAAGCTCACACGTTTCTCATCTTAACAGACAAGCATTGGATGTTAGAGGACCAGTGCATTCTATCAGTTTCAGAAGGAGATTTGGACTACATATAGTCCGTATGTGTAGGAAACACCGTTCTTTTGTTCTGGGAACACTCAGATTTCCTGCTGTCTTAGAGACTCTAGAAAGCAAGAGTGTGATTCTTGCTCTAAAGCAGAGTGTGATCCATGGATGCGAACTATGCTGTGTGTTTCACTTCAGAAATGGAGTTAAATCCCAGGCTCTGAGTCTTCCTACAAGCAAGACTTCGTTTCAAGTAAGGGCAGTCACTTTTCTGCTCAAACGAACTACATCGTTCACGAAGCTCACACGTTTCTCATCTTATCTGACAAGCATTGGATGTTAGAGGACCAGTGCTTTGTATCAGTTTCAGAAGAAGAGTTGGACTAGATATGGTCCATATGTGTAGGAATCACCCTTCTTTTGTTCTCAGCACACTCACGTTTCCTGCTGTCTTAGAGACTCTAGAAAGCAAGAGCGTGCTTCTTGTTCTAAAGCAGAGTGTCATCAATGGATGAGACAATGCAGTGTGTTTCACTTCAGAAATGGAGTTAAATCCCAGGCTCTGAGTCACCCTACAAGAAAGACTTCGTTTCAGGTAGGGGCAGTCACTTTTCTGCTCAAAGGAACTACATCGTTCACGAAGCTCACACGTTTCTCATCTTAACTGACAAGCATTGGATGTTAGAGGACTAGTGCATTGTATCAGTTTCAGAAGCAGATTTAGACTACATATAGTCGGTATGTGTAGGAAACACCGTTCTTTTGTTCTGGGCACAATCAGATTTAATGCTGTATTAGATACTCTAGAAAGCAAGAGCGTGCTTCTTGCTCTAAAGCAGAGTGTGATCCATGGATGATAACTATGCTGTGTGTTGCACTTCAGAAATGGAGTTAAATCCCAGGCTCTGTGTCTTACTACAAGCAAGACTTCGTTTCAGGTAAGGGCAGTCACTTTTCTGCTCAAATGAACTACATCATTCACGAAGCTCACACGTTTATCATCTTAATTGACAAGCATTGGATGTTAGAGGACCAGTGCTTTGTATCAGTTTCAGAAGAAGAGTTGGACTAGATATGGTCCATATGTGTAGGAAACACCGTTCTTTTGTTCTGGGCACACTCAGATTTCCTGCTGTCTTAGAGAATCTAGAAAGCAATAGCGTGCTTCTTGTTCTAAAGCAGAGTGTGATCAATGGATGAGACAATGCTGTGTGTTTCACTTCAGAAATGGAGTTAAATCCCAGGCTCTGTGTCTTCCTACAGGCAAGACTTCGTTTCAGGTAAGGGCATTCACTTTTCAGCTCAAACGAAGTACATCGTTCACTGAGCTCACACATTTCTCATCTTAACAGACAAGCATTGGATGTTAGAGGACCAGTGCTTTGTATCAGTTTCAGTAGCAGAGTTGGACTAGATATTGTCCGTATGTGTAGGAAACACCGTTTTTTGTTCTCAGCACACTCACGTTTCCTGCTGTCTTAGAGACTCTAGAAAGCAAGAGCGTGCTTCTTGTTCTATAGCAGAGTGTCATCAATGGATGAGACAATGCAGTGTGTTTCACTTCAGAAATGGAGTTAAATCCCAGGCTTTGAGTCTTACTACAAGCAAGACTTCGTTTCAGGTAAGGGCAGTCTCTTTTCTGCTCAAATGAACTACATCATTCACGAAGCTCACACGTTTCTCATCTTAATTGACAAGCATTTTATGGTAGAGGACCAGTGCTTTGTATCAGTTTCAAAAGAAGAGTTGGACTAGATATGGTCCATATGTGTAGGAAACACCGTTCTTTTGTTCTGGGCACACTCAGATTTCCTGCTGTATTAGAAATTCAAGAAAGGAAGAGCTTGCTTCTCGCTCTAAAGCAGAGTGTGATCAATGGATGATTACACTGCTGTGTGTTTTACTTCAGAAATGGAGTTAAATCCCAGGCTCTGACTCTTCCTACAAGCAAGACTTAAATTCAGGTAAGGGCAGTCACTTTTCTGCTCAAACGAACTACATCGTTCACGAAGCTCACACATTTCTCATCTTAACTGACAAGCATTGGATGTTAGAGGGTCAGTGCTTTGTATCAGTTACAGAAGAGGAGTTGGACTAGATATGGTCCATATGTGAAGGAAACACCGTTCTTTTGTTCTGGACACACTCAGATTTCCTGCTGTCTTAGAGACTCTAGAAAGCAAGAGTGTGCTTCTTGCTCTAAAGCAGAGTGTGATCCGTGGATGAGAACTATGCTGTGTGCTTGACTTCAGAAATGGAGTTAAATCCCAGGCTCTGAGTCTTCCTACAGGCAAGACTTCGTTTCAGGTAAGGGCAGTCACTTTTCTGCTCAAACGAACTACATCATTCATGAAGCTCACACGTTTCTCATCTTAACTGACAAGCAATGGATTTTAGATGGTCAGTGCTTTGTATCAGTTTCAGAAGCAGATTTGGACTACATATGGTCCTTATGTGTAGGAAACACCGTTCTTTTGTTCCGGGCACACTCAGATTTCCTGCTGTATTAGAGACTCTACAAAGCAAGAGTGTGCTTCTCGCTCTAAAGCAGAGTGTGATCCATGGATGAGAACTATGCTGTGTGTTTCCCTTCAGAAATGGACTTAAATCCCAGGCTTGTGTCTTACTAAAAGCAAGACTTCGTTTCAGGTAAGGGCAGTCACTTTTCTGCTCAAATGAACTACATCATTCACGAAGCTCACACGTTTCTCATCTTAATTGACAAGCATTGGATGTTAGAGGACCAGTGCTTTGTATCAGTTTCAGAAGAAGAGTTGGACTAGATTTGGTCCATATATGTAGGAAACACTGTTCTTTTGTTGTGGGCACACTCAGATTTCCTGCTGTATTAGAAATTCTAGAAAGCAAGAGCGTGCTTCTTGCTCTAAACAGAGTGTGATCCATGGATGAGAACTATGCTGTGTGTTTCCCTTCAGAAATGGAGTTAAATCCCAGGCTCTGTGTCTTCCTACAAGCAAGACTTCGTTTCAGGTAAGGGCAGTCACTTTTCAGCTCAAACGAACTACATCCTTCACTGAGCTCACACATTTCTCATCTTAACAGACAAGCATTGGATGTTAGAGGACCAGTGCTTTGTATCAGTTTCAGAAGCAGAGTTGGACTAGATAAGGTCAGTATGTGTAGGAAACACCGTTCTTTTGTTCTCAGCACACTCACGTTTCCTGCTGTCTTAGAGACTCTAGAATGCAAGAGGGTGCTTCTTGTTCTAAAGCAGAGTGTGATCAATGGATGAGATAATGCTGTGTGTTTCACTTCAGAATTGGAGTTAAATCCCAGGCTCTGAGTCTCCCTACAAGCAAGACTTCAATTCAGGTAAGGGCAGTCACTTTTCTGCTCAAAGGAACTACATCCTTCACGAAGCTCACACGTTTCTCATCTTAACTGACAAGCATTGGATGTTAGAGGGTCAGTGCTTTGTATCAGTTTCAGAAGCAGATTTGGACTACATATGGTCCATATGTGTAGGAAACACCGTTCTTTTGTTCTGGGCACACTCAGATTTCCTGCTGTCTTAGAGACTCTAGAAAGCAAGAGTGTGATTCTTGCTCTAAAGCAGAGTGTGATCCATGGATGCGAACTATGCTGTGTGTTTCACTTCAGAAATGGAGTTAAATCCCAGGCTCTGTGTCTTCCTACAAGCAAGACTTCGTTTCAGGTAAGGGCAGTCACTTTTCAGCTCAAACGAACTACATCGTTCACTGAGCTCACACATTTCTCATCTTAACACTCAAGCATTGGATGTTAGAGGACCAGTACTTTGTATCAGTTTCAGAAGCAGAGTTGGACTAGATATGGTCCGTATGTGTAGGAAACACCGTTCTTTTGTTCTCAGCACACTCACGTTTCCTGCTGTCTTAGAGACTCTAGAAAGCAAGAGCGTGCTTCTTGTTCTAAAGCAGAGTGTGATCAATGGATGAGATAATGCTGTGTGTTTCACTTCAGAATTGGAGTTAAATCCCAGGCTCTTAGTCTCCCTACAAGCAAGACTTCGTTTCAGGTAAGGGCAGTCACTTTTCTGCTCAAAGGAACTACATCGTTCACGAAGCTCACACGTTTCTCATCTTAACTGACAAGCATTGGATATTAGAGGACCAGTGCATTGTATCAGTTTCAGAAGAAGATTAGGACTACATATAGTCCGTATGTGTAGGAAACACAGTTCTTTTGTTCTGGGCACAATCAGATTTCCTGCTGTATTAGAGACTCTAGAAAGCAAGAGCGTGCTTCTTGCTCTAAAGCAGAGTGTGATCCATGGATGAGAACTATGCTGTGTGTTTCCCTTCAGAAATGGAGTTAAATCCCAGGCTCTGTGTCTTCCTACAGGGAAGACTTCGTTTCAGGTAAGGGCAGTCACTTTTATGCTCAAACTAACTACATCGTTCACGAAGCTCACACATTTCTCATCTTAACTGACAAGCATTGGATGTTAGAGGGTCAGTGCTTTGTATCAGTTTCAGAAGCAGATTTGGACTACATATGGTCCATATGTGTAGGAAACACCGTTCTTTTATTCTGGGCACACTCAGATTTCCTGCTGTATTAGAAATTCTAGAAAGCAAGAGCGTGCTTCTTGCTCTAAAGCAGAGTGTGATCCATGGATGAGAACTATGCTGTGCGTTTCCCTTCAGAAATGGAGTTAAATCCCAGGCTCTGTGTCTTCCTACAAGCAAGACTTCGTTTCAGGTAAGGGCCGTCACTTTTCAGCTCAAACGAACTACATCGTTCACTGAGCTCACACATTTCTCATCTTAACAGACAAGCATTGGATGTTAGAGGACCAGTGCTTTGTATCAGTTTCAGAAGCAGAGTTGGACTAGATATGGTCCCTATGTGTAGGAAAGACCGTTCTTTTGTTCTCAGCACACTCACGTTTCCTGCTGTCTTAGAGACTCTAGAAAGCAAGAGCGTGCTTCTTGTTCTAAAGCATAGTGTGATCAATGGATGAGATAATGCTGTGTGTTTCACTTCAGAATTGGAGTTAAATCCCAGGCTCTGAGTCTCCCTACAAGCAAGACTTCGTTTCAGGTAGGGGCAGTCACTTTTCTTCTCAAAGGGTCTACATCGTTCACGAAGTTCACACGTTTCTCATCTTAACTGACAAGCATTGGATATTAGAGTACCAGTGCATTGTATCAGTTTCAGAAGAAGATTAGGACTACATATAGTCCATATGTGTAGGAAACAACGTTCTTTTTTTCTGGGCACAATCAGATTTCCTGCTGTATTAGATACTCTAGAAAGCAAGAGCGTGCTTCTTGCTCTAAAGCAGAGTGTGATCCATGGATGAGAACTATGCTGTGTGTTTCCATTCAGAAATGGAGTTAAATCCCAGGCTCTGTTTCTTACTACAAGCAAGACTTCGTTTCAGGTAAGGGCAGTCACTTTTCTGCTCAAATGAACTACATCATTCACGAAGCTCACACGTTTCTCATCTTAATTGACAAGCATTGGATGGTAGAGGACCAGTGCTTTGTATCAGTTTCAGAAGAAGAGTTGGACTAGATATGGTCCATATGTGTAGGAAACACCGTTCTTTTGTTCTGGGCACACTCAGATTTCCTGCTGTATTAGAAATTCTAGAAAGCAAGAGCGTGCTTCTCGCTCTAAAGCAGAGTGTGATCAATGGATGATTACACTGCTGTGTGTTTTACTTCAGAAATGGAGTAAAATCCCAGGCTCTGACTCTTCCTACAAGCAAGACTTAAATTCAGGTAAGGGCAGTCACTTTTCTGCTCAAACGAACTACATCGTTCACGAAGCTCACACATTTCTCATCTTAACTGACAAGCATTGGATGTTAGAGGACCAGTGCTTTGTATCAGTTTCAGTAGCAGAGTTGGACTAGATATTGTCCGTATGTGTAGGAAACACCGTTTTTTGTTCTCAGCACACTCACGTTTCCTGCTGTCTTAGAGACTCTAGAAAGCAAGAGCGTGCTTCTTGTTCTATAGCAGAGTGTCATCAATGGATGAGACAATGCAGTGTGTTTCACTTCAGAAATGGAGTTAAATCCCAGGCTCTGAGTCTTACTACAAGCAAGACTTCGTTTCAGGTAAGGGCAGTCTCTTTTCTGCTCAAATGAACTACATCATTCACGAAGCTCACACGTTTCTCATCTTAATTGACAAGCATTGGATGGTAGAGGACCAGTGCTTTGTATCAGTTTCAAAAGAAGAGTTGGACTAGATATGGTCCATATGTGTAGGAAACACCGTTCTTTTGTTCTGGGCACACTCAGATTTCCTGCTGTATTAGAAATTCAAGAAAGGAAGAGCTTGCTTCTCGCTCTAAAGCAGAGTGTGATCAATGGATGATTACACTGCTGTGTGTTTTACTTCAGAAATGGAGTTAAATCCCAGGCTCTGACTCTTCCTACAAGCAAGACTTAAATTCAGGTAAGGGCAGTCACTTTTCTGCTCAAACGAACTACATCGTTCACGAAGCTCACACATTTCTCATCTTAACTGACAAGCATTGGATGTTAGAGGGTCAGTGCTTTGTATCAGTTTCAGAAGCAGATTTGGACTACATATGGTCCATTTGTGTAGGAAACACCGTTCTTTTGTTCTGGGCACACTCAGATTTCCTGCTGTATTAGAGAGTCTAGAAAGCTAGAGTGTGCTTCTTGCTCTAAAGCAGAGTGTGATCCGTGGATGAGAACTATGCTGTGTGCTTGACTTCAGAAATGGAGTTAAATCCCAGGCTCTGAGTCTTCCTACAGGCAAGACTTCGTTTCAGGTAAGGGCAGTCACTTTTCTGCTCAAACGAACTACATCGTTCATGAAGCTCACACGTTTCTCATCTTAACTGACAAGCAATGGATTTTAGATGGTCAGTGCTTTGTATCAGTTTCAGAAGCAGATTTGGACTACATATGGTCCTTATGTGTAGGAAACACCGTTCTTTTGTTCCGGGCACACTCAGATTTCCTGCTGTATTAGAGACTCTACAAAGCAAGAGTGTGCTTCTCGCTCTAAAGCAGAGTGTGATCCATGGATGAGAACTATGCTGTGTGTTTCCCTTCAGAAATGGACTTAAATCCCAGGCTTGTGTCTTACTAAAAGCAAGACTTCGTTTCAGGTAAGGGCAGTCACTTTTCTGCTCAAATGAACTACATCATTCACGAAGCTCACACGTTTCTCATCTTAATTGACAAGCATTGGATGTTAGAGGACCAGTGCTTTGTATCAGTTTCAGAAGAAGAGTTGGACTAGATTTGGTCCATATGTGTAGGAAACACTGTTCTTTTGTTGTGGGCACACTCAGATTTCGTGCTGTATTAGAAATTCTAGAAAGCAAGAGCGTGCTTCTTGCTCTAAAGCAGAGTGTGATCCATGGATGAGAACTATGCTGTGTGTTTCCCTTCAGAAATGGAGTTAAATCCCAGTCTCTGTGTCTTCCTACAGGCAAGACTTCGTTTCAGGTAAGGGCAGTCACTTTTCAGTTCAAAGGAACTACATCATTCACAAAGCTCACACTTTTCTCATCTTAACTAACAAGCACTGGATTTAGAGGACCAGTGCATTCTATCAGTTTCAGAAGAAGATTTGGACTACATATAGTCTGTATGTGTAGGAAACACCGTTCTTTTGTTCTGGGCACACTCAGATTTCCTGCTGTCTTAGAGACTCTAGAAAGCAAGAGTGTGCTTCTTGCTCTAAAGCAGAGTGTGATCCATGGATGAGAACTATGCTGTGTGCTTGACTTCAGAAATGGAGTTAAATCCCAGGCTCTGAGTCTTCCTACAGGCAAGACTTCGTTTCAGGTAAGGGCAGTCACTTTTCGGCTCAAACGAACTACATCGTTCATGAAGCTCACACGTTTCTCATCTTAACTGACAAGCAATGGATGTTAGATGGTCAGTGCTTTGTATCAGTTTCAGAAGCAGATTTGGACTACATATGGTCCATATGTGTAGGAAACACCGTTCTTTTGTTTCGGGTTACACTCAGATTTCCTGCTGTCTTAGAGACTCTAGAAAGCAAGAGTGTGCTTCTCGCTCTAAAGCAGAGTGTGATCCATGGATGAGAACTATGCTGTGTGTTTCCCTTCAGAAATGGACTTAAATCCCAGGCTCTGTGTCTTACTATAAGCAAGACTTCGTTTCAGGTAAGGGCAGTCACTTTTCAGTTCAAAGGAACTACATCATTCACAAAGCTCACACGTTTCTCATCTTAACCGACAAGCATTGGATGTTAGAGGACCAGTGCATTCTATCAGTTTCAGAAGGAGATTTGGACTACATAGTCCGTATGTGTAGGAAACACCGTTCTTTTGTTCTGGGCACACTCAGATTTCCTGCTGTCTTAGAGACTCTAGAAAGCAAGAGTGTGATTCTTGCTCTAAAGCAGAGTGTGATCCATGGATGCGAACTATGCTGTGTGTTTCACTTCAGAAATGGAGTTAAATCCCAGGCTCTGTGTCTTCCTACATGCAAGACTTCGTTTCAGGTAAGGGCAGTCACTTTTCAGCTCAAACGAACTACATCGTTCACTGAGCTCACACATTTCTCATCTTAACACTCAAGCATTGGATGTTAGAGGACCAGTACTTTGTATCAGTTTCAGAAGCAGAGTTGGACTAGATATGGTCCGTATGTGTAGGAAACACCGTTCTTTTGTTCTCAGCACACTCACGTTTCCTGCTGTCTTAGAGACTCTAGAAAGCAAGAGCGTGCTTCTTGTTCTAAAGCAGAGTGTGATCAATGGATGAGATAATGCTGTGTGTTTCACTTCAGAATTGGAGTTAAATCCCAGGCTCTGAGTCTCCCTACAAGCAAGACTTCGTTTCAGGTAAGGGCAGTCACTTTTCTGCTCAAAGGAACTACATCGTTCACGAAGCTCACACGTTTCTCATCTTAACTGACAAGCATTGGATATTAGAGGACCAGTGCATTGTATCAGTTTCAGAAGAAGATTAGGACTACATATAGTCCGTATGTGTAGGAAACACAGTTCTTTTGTTCTGGGCACAATCAGATTTCCTGCTGTATTAGAGACTCTAGAAAGCAAGAGCGTGCTTCTTGCTCTAAAGCAGAGTGTGATCCATGGATGAGAACTATGCTGTGTGTTTCCCTTCAGAAATGGAGTTAAATCCCAGGCTCTGTGTCTTCCTACAGGGAAGACTTCGTTTCAGGTAAGGGCAGTCACTTTTATGCTCAAACTAACTACATCGTTCACGAAGCTCACACATTTCTCATCTTAACTGACAAGCATTGGATGTTAGAGGGTCAGTGCTTTGTATCAGTTTCAGAAGCAGATTTGGACTACATATGGTCCATATGTGTAGGAAACACCGTTCTTTTGTTCTGGGCACACTCAGATTTCCTGCTGTATTAGAGAGTCTAGAAAGCTAGAGTGTGCTTCTCGCTCTAAAGCAGAGTGTGATACATGGATGAGTACTATGCTGTGTGTTTCCCTTTAGAAATGGATTTAAATCCCAGGCTCTGTGTCTTACTACAAGCAAGACTTCGTTTCAGGTAAGGGCAGTCTCTTTTCTGCTCAAATGAACTACATCATTCACGAAGCTCACACGTTTCTCATCTTAATTGACAAGCATTGGATGTTAGAGGACCAGTGCTTTGTATCAGTTTCAGAAGAAGATTTGGACTAGATATGGTCCATATGTGTAGGAAACACCGTTCTTTTATTCTGGGCACACTCAGATTTCCTGCTGTATTAGAAATTCTAGAAAGCAAGAGCGTGCTTCTTGCTCTAAAGCAGAGTGTGATCCATGGATGAGAACTATGCTGTGCGTTTCCCTTCAGAAATGGAGTTAAATCCCAGGCTCTGTGTCTTCCTACAAGCAAGACTTCGTTTCAGGTAAGGGCCGTCACTTTTCAGCTCAAACGAACTACATCGTTCACTGAGCTCACACATTTCTCATCTTAACAGACAAGCATTGGATGTTAGAGGACCAGTGCTTTGTATCAGTTTCAGAAGCAGAGTTGGACTAGATATGGTCCCTATGTGTAGGAAAGACCGTTCTTTTGTTCTCAGCACACTCACGTTTCCTGCTGTCTTAGAGACTCTAGAAAGCAAGAGCGTGCTTCTTGTTCTAAAGCATAGTGTGATCAATGGATGAGATAATGCTGTGTGTTTCACTTCAGAATTGGAGTTAAATCCCAGGCTCTGAGTCTCCCTACAAGCAAGACTTCGTTTCAGGTAAGGGCAGTCACTTTTCTTCTCAAAGGGTCTACATCGTTCACGAAGTTCACACGTTTCTCATCTTAACTGACAAGCATTGGATATTAGAGTACCAGTGCATTGTATCAGTTTCAGAAGAAGATTAGGACTACATATAGTCCATATGTGTAGGAAACAACGTTCTTTTTTTCTGGGCACAATCAGATTTCCTGCTGTATTAGATACTCTAGAAAGCAAGAGCGTGCTTCTTGCTCTAAAGCAGAGTGTGATCCATGGATGAGAACTATGCTGTGTGTTTCCATTCAGAAATGGAGTTAAATCCCAGGCTCTGTTTCTTACTACAAGCAAGACTTCGTTTCAGGTAAGGGCAGTCACTTTTCTGCTCAAATGAACTACATCATTCACGAAGCTCACACGTTTCTCATCTTAATTGACAAGCATTGGATGGTAGAGGACCAGTGCTTTGTATCAGTTTCAGAAGAAGAGTTGGACTAGATATGGTCCATATGTGTAGGAAACACCGTTCTTTAGTTCTGGGCACACTCAGATTTCCTGCTGTATTAGAAATTCTAGAAAGCAAGAGCGTGCTTCTCGCTCTAAAGCAGAGTGTGATCAATGGATGATTACACTGCTGTGTGTTTTACTTCAGAAATGGACTTTAATCCCAGGCTCTGAGTCTTCCTACAAGCAAGACTTCAATTCAGGTAAGGGCAGTCACTTTTCTCCTCAAACTAACTACATCGTTCACGAAGCTCACACGTTTCTCATCTTAACTGACAAGCATTGGATATTAGAGGACCAGTGCATTGTATCAGTTTCAGAAGAATATTAGGACTACATATAGTCCGTATGAGTAGGAAACACTGTTCTTTTTTTCTGGGCACAATCAGATTTCCTGCTGTATTAGAGACTCTAGAAAGCAAGAGCGTGCTTCTTGCTCTAAAGCAGAGTGTGATCCATGGATGAGAACTATGCTGTGTGTTTCCCTTCAGAAATGGAGTTAAATCCCAGGCTCTGTGTCTTCCTACAGGCAAGACTTCGTTTCAGGTAAGGTCAGTCACTTTTCAGCTCAAACGAACTACATTGTTCACGAAGCTCACACGTTTCTCATCTTAACAGGCAAGCATTGGATTTTAGAAGACCAGTGCTTTGTATCAGTTTCAGAAGCAGAGTTCGACTATATAATGTCCGTATGTGTAGGAAACACCGTTATTTTGTTCTCAGCACACTCACATTTTCTGCTGTCTTAGAGACTCTAGAAAGGAAGAGCGTGCTTCTTGTTCTAAAGCAGAGTGTGATCAATGGATGATTACACTGCTGTGTGTTTTACTTCAGAAATGGACTTAAATCCCAGGCTCTGAGTCTTCCTACAAGCAAGACTTCAATTCAGGTAAGGGCAGTCACTTTTCTCCTCAAACTAACTACATCGTTCACGAAGCTCACACGTTTCTCATCTTAACTGACGAGCATTGGATGTTAGAGGGTCAGTGCTTTGTATCAGTTTCAGAAGCAGATTTGCACTAGATATGGTCCGTATGTGTAGGAAACACCGCTCTTTTGTTCTGTGATCACTCAGATTTCCTGCTGTGTTAGAGACTCTAGAAAGCTAGAGTGTGCTTCTCGCTCTAAAGCAGAGTGTGATTCATGGATGAGAACTATGCTGTGTGTTTCCCTTCAGAAATGGAGTTAAATCCCAGGCTCTGTGTCTTACTACAAGCAAGACTTCGTTTCAGGTAAGGGCAGTCACTTTTAAGTTCAAAGGAACTACATCATTCACAAAGCTCACACGTTTCTCATCTTAACAGACAAGCATTGGATGTTAGAGGACCAGTGCATTCTATCAGTTTCAGAAGGAGATTTGGACTACATATAGTCCGTATGTGTAGGAAACACCGTTCTTTTGTTCTGGGAACACTCAGATTTCCTGCTGTCTTAGAGACTCTAGAAAGCAAGAGTGTGATTCTTGCTCTAAAGCAGAGTGTGATCCATGGATGCGAACTATGCTGTGTGTTTCACTTCAGAAATGGAGTTAAATCCCAGGCTCTGAGTCTTCCTACAAGCAAGACTTCGTTTCAAGTAAGGGCAGTCACTTTTCTGCTCAAACGAACTACATCGTTCACGAAGCTCACACGTTTCTCATCTTATCTGACAAGCATTGGATGTTAGAGGACCAGTGCTTTGTATCAGTTTCAGAAGAAGAGTTGGACTAGATATGGTCCATATGTGTAGGAATCACCCTTCTTTTGTTCTCAGCACACTCACGTTTCCTGCTGTCTTAGAGACTCTAGAAAGCAAGAGCGTGCTTCTTGTTCTAAAGCAGAGTGTCATCAATGGATGAGACAATGCAGTGTGTTTCACTTCAGAAATGGAGTTAAATCCCAGGCTCTGAGTCACCCTACAAGAAAGACTTCGTTTCAGGTAGGGGCAGTCACTTTTCTGCTCAAAGGAACTACATCGTTCACGAAGCTCACACGTTTCTCATCTTAACTGACAAGCATTGGATGTTAGAGGACTAGTGCATTGTATCAGTTTCAGAAGCAGATTTAGACTACATATAGTCGGTATGTGTAGGAAACACCGTTCTTTTGTTCTGGGCACAATCAGATTTAATGCTGTATTAGATACTCTAGAAAGCAAGAGCGTGCTTCTTGCTCTAAAGCAGAGTGTGATCCATGGATGATAACTATGCTGTGTGTTGCACTTCAGAAATGGAGTTAAATCCCAGGCTCTGTGTCTTACTACAAGCAAGACTTCGTTTCAGGTAAGGGCAGTCACTTTTCTGCTCAAATGAACTACATCATTCACGAAGCTCACACGTTTATCATCTTAATTGACAAGCATTGGATGTTAGAGGACCAGTGCTTTGTATCAGTTTCAGAAGAAGAGTTGGACTAGATATGGTCCATATGTGTAGGAAACACCGTTCTTTTGTTCTGGGCACACTCAGATTTCCTGCTGTCTTAGAGAATCTAGAAAGCAAAAGCGTGCTTCTTGTTCTAAAGCAGAGTGTGATCAATGGATGAGACAATGCTGTGTGTTTCACTTCAGAAATGGAGTTAAATCCCAGTCTCTGTGTCTTCCTACAGGCAAGACTTCGTTTCAGGTAAGGGCATTCACTTTTCAGCTCAAACGAAGTACATCGTTCACTGAGCTCACACATTTCTCATCTTAACAGACAAGCATTGGATGTTAGAGGACCAGTGCTTTGTATCAGTTTCAGTAGCAGAGTTGGACTAGATATTGTCCGTATGTGTAGGAAACACCGTTTTTTGTTCTCAGCACACTCACGTTTCCTGCTGTCTTAGAGACTCTAGAAAGCAAGAGCGTGCTTCTTGTTCTATAGCAGAGTGTCATCAATGGATGAGACAATGCAGTGTGTTTCACTTCAGAAATGGAGTTAAATCCCAGGCTTTGAGTCTTACTACAAGCAAGACTTCGTTTCAGGTAAGGGCAGTCTCTTTTCTGCTCAAATGAACTACATCATTCACGAAGCTCACACGTTTCTCATCTTAATTGACAAGCATTGGATGGTAGAGGACCAGTGCTTTGTATCAGTTTCAAAAGAAGAGTTGGACTAGATATGGTCCATATGTGTAGGAAACACCGTTCTTTTGTTCTGGGCACACTCAGATTTCCTGCTGTATTAGAAATTCAAGAAAGGAAGAGCTTGCTTCTCGCTCTAAAGCAGAGTGTGATCAATGGATGATTACACTGCTGTGTGTTTTACTTCAGAAATGGAGTTAAATCCCAGGCTCTGACTCTTCCTACAAGCAAGACTTAAATTCAGGTAAGGGCAGTCACTTTTCTGCTCAAACGAACTACATCGTTCACGAAGCTCACACATTTCTCATCTTAACTGACAAGCATTGGATGTTAGAGGGTCAGTGCTTTGTATCAGTTACAGAAGAGGAGTTGGACTAGATATGGTCCATATGTGAAGGAAACACCGTTCTTTTGTTCTGGACACACTCAGATTTCCTGCTGTCTTAGAGACTCTAGAAAGCAAGAGTGTGCTTCTTGCTCTAAAGCAGAGTGTGATCCGTGGATGAGAACTATGCTGTGTGCTTGACTTCAGAAATGGAGTTAAATCCCAGGCTCTGAGTCTTCCTACAGGCAAGACTTCGTTTCAGGTAAGGGCAGTCACTTTTCTGCTCAAACGAACTACATCGTTCATGAAGCTCACACGTTTCTCATCTTAACTGACAAGCAATGGATTTTAGATGGTCAGTGCTTTGTATCAGTTTCAGAAGCAGATTTGGACTACATATGGTCCTTATGTGTAGGAAACACCGTTCTTTTGTTCCGGGCACACTCAGATTTCCTGCTGTATTAGAGACTCTACAAAGCAAGAGTGTGCTTCTCGCTCTAAAGCAGAGTGTGATCCATGGATGAGAACTATGCTGTGTGTTTCCCTTCAGAAATGGACTTAAATCCCAGGCTTGTGTCTTACTAAAAGCAAGACTTCGTTTCAGGTAAGGGCAGTCACTTTTCTGCTCAAATGAACTACATCATTCACGAAGCTCACACGTTTCTCATCTTAATTGACAAGCATTGGATGTTAGAGGACCAGTGCATTCTATCAGTTTCAGAAGGAGATTTGGACTACATATAGTCCGTATGTGTAGGAAACACCGTTCTTTTGTTCTGGGCACACTCAGATTTCCTGCTGTCTTAGAGACTCTAGAAAGCAAGAGTGTGATTCTTGCTCTAAAGCAGAGTGTGATCCATGGATGCGAACTATGCTGTGTGTTTCACTTCAGAAATGGAGTTAAATCCCAGGCTCTGTGTCTTCCTACAAGCAAGACTTCGTTTCAGGTAAGGGCAGTCACTTTTCAGCTCAAACGAACTACATCGTTCACTGAGCTCACACATTTCTCATCTTAACACTCAAGCATTGGATGTTAGAGGACCAGTACTTTGTATCAGTTTCAGAAGCAGAGTTGGACTAGATATGGTCCGTATATGTAGGAAACACCGTTCTTTTGTTCTCAGCACACTCACGTTTCCTGCTGTCTTAGAGACTCTAGAAAGCAAGAGCGTGCTTCTTGTTCTAAAGCAGAGTGTGATCAATGGATGAGATAATGCTGTGTGTTTCACTTCAGAATTGGAGTTAAATCCCAGGCTCTGAGTCTCCCTACAAGCAAGACTTCGTTTCAGGTAAGGGCAGTCACTTTTCTGCTCAAAGGAACTACATCATTCACGAAGCTCACACGTTTCTCATCTTAACTGACAAGCATTGGATATTAGAGGACCAGTGCATTGTATCAGTTTCAGAAGAAGATTAGGACTACATATAGTCCGTATGTGTAGGAAACACAGTTCTTTTGTTCTGGGCACAATCAGATTTCCTGCTGTATTAGAGACTCTAGAAAGCAAGAGCGTGCTTCTTGCTCTAAAGCAGAGTGTGATCCATGGATGAGAACTATGCTGTGTGTTTCCCTTCAGAAATGGAGTTAAATCCCAGGCTCTGTGTCTTCCTACAGGGAAGACTTCGTTTCAGGTAAGGGCAGTCACTTTTATGCTCAAACTAACTACATCGTTCACGAAGCTCACACATTTCTCATCTTAACTGACAAGCATTGGATGTTAGAGGGTCAGTGCTTTGTATCAGTTTCAGAAGCAGATTTGGACTACATATGGTCCATATGTGTAGGAAACACCGTTCTTTTGTTCTGGGCACACTCAGATTTCCTGCTCTATTAGAGAGTCTAGAAAGCTAGAGTGTGCTTCTCGCTCTAAAGCAGAGTGTGATACATGGATGAGTACTATGCTGTGTGTTTCCCTTCAGAAATGGATTTAAATCCCAGGCTCTGTGTCTTACTACAAGCAAGACTTCGTTTCAGGTAAGGGCAGTCACTTTTCTGCTCAAATGAACTACATCATTCACGAAGCTCACACGTTTCTCATCTTAATTGACAAGCATTGGATGTTAGAGGACCAGTGCTTTGTATCAGTTTCAGAAGAAGAGTTGGACTAGATATGGTCCATATGTGTAGGAAACACCGTTCTTTTATTCTGGGCACACTCAGATTTCCTGCTGTATTAGAAATTCTAGAAAGCAAGAGCGTGCTTCTTGCTCTAAAGCAGAGTGTGATCCATGGATGAGAACTATGCTGTGCGTTTCCCTTCAGAAATGGAGTTAAATCCCAGGCTCTGTGTCTTCCTACAAGCAAGACTTCGTTTCAGGTAAGGGCCGTCACTTTTCAGCTCAAACGAACTACATCGTTCACTGAGCTCACACATTTCTCATCTTAACAGACAAGCATTGGATGTTAGAGGACCAGTGCTTTGTATCAGTTTCAGAAGCAGAGTTGGACTAGATATGGTCCCTATGTGTAGGAAAGACCGTTCTTTTGTTCTCAGCACACTCACGTTTCCTGCTGTCTTAGAGACTCTAGAAAGCAAGAGCGTGCTTCTTGTTCTAAAGCATAGTGTGATCAATGGATGAGATAATGCTGTGTGTTTCACTTCAGAATTGGAGTTAAATCCCAGGCTCTGAGTCTCCCTACAAGCAAGACTTCGTTTCAGGTAGGGGCAGTCACTTTTCTGCTCAAAGGAACTACATCGTTCACGAAGCTCACACGTTTCTCATCTTAACTGACAAGCATTGGATGTTAGAGGACTAGTGCATTGTATCAGTTTCAGAAGAAGATTTAGACTACATATAGTCGGTATGTGTAGGAAACACCGTTCTTTTGTTCTGGGCACAATCAGATTTAATGCTGTATTAGATACTCTAGAAAGCAAGAGCGTGCTTCTTGCTCTAAAGCAGAGTGTGATCCATGGATGATAACTATGCTGTGTGTTTCACTTCAGAAATGGAGTTAAATCCCAGGCTCTGTGTCTTACTACAAGCAAGACTTCGTTTCAGGTAAGGGCAGTCACTTTTCTGCTCAAATGAACTACATCATTCACGAAGCTCACACGTTTATCATCTTAATTGACAAGCATTGGATGTTAGAGGACCAGTGCTTTGTATCAGTTTCAGAAGAAGAGTTGGACTAGATATGGTCCATATGTGTAGGAAACACCGTTCTTTTGTTCTGGGCACACTCAGATTTCCTGCTGTCTTAGAGAATCTAGAAAGCAATAGCGTGCTTCTTGTTCTAAAGCAGAGTGTGATCAATGGATGAGACAATGCTGTGTGTTTCACTTCAGAAATGGAGTTAAATCCCAGGCTCTGTGTCTTCCTACAGGCAAGACTTCGTTTCAGGTAAGGGCATTCACTTTTCAGCTCAAACGAAGTACATCGTTCACTGAGCTCACACATTTCTCATCTTAACAGACAAGCATTGGATGTTAGAGGACCAGTGCTTTGTATCAGTTTCAGTAGCAGAGTTGGACTAGATATTGTCCGTATGTGTAGGAAACACCGTTTTTTGTTCTCAGCACACTCACGTTTCCTGCTGTCTTAGAGACTGTAGAAAGCAAGAGCGTGCTTCTTGTTCTATAGCAGAGTGTCATCAATGGATGAGACGATGCAGTGTGTTTCACTTCAGAAATGGAGTTAAATCCCAGGCTCTGAGTCTTACTACAAGCAAGACTTCGTTTCAGGTAAGGGCAGTCTCTTTTCTGCTCAAATGAACTACATCATTCACGAAGCTCACACGTTTCTCATCTTAATTGACAAGCATTGGATGGTAGAGGACCAGTGCTTTGTATCAGTTTCAAAAGAAGAGTTGGACTAGATATGGTCCATATGTGTAGGAAACACCGTTCTTTTGTTCTGGGCACACTCAGATTTCCTGCTGTATTAGAAATTCTAGAAAGGAAGAGCTTGCTTCTCGCTCTAAAGCAGAGTGTGATCAATGGATGATTACACTGCTGTGTGTTTTACTTCAGAAATGGAGTTAAATCCCAGGCTCTGAGTCTTCCTACAGGCAAGACTTCGTTTCAGGTAAGGGCAGTCACTTTTCTGCTCAAACGAACTACATCGTTCATGAAGCTCACACGTTTCTCATCTTAACTGACAAGCAATGGATTTTAGATGGTCAGTGCTTTGTATCAGTTTCAGAAGCAGATTTGGACTACATATGGTCCTTATGTGTAGGAAACACCGTTCTTTTGTTCCGGGCACACTCAGATTTCCTGCTGTATTAGAGACTCTACAAAGCAAGAGTGTGCTTCTCGCTCTAAAGCAGAGTGTGATCCATGGATGAGAACTATGCTGTGTGTTTCCCTTCAGAAATGGACTTAAATCCCAGGCTTGTGTCTTACTAAAAGCAAGACTTCGTCTCAGGTAAGGGCAGTCACTTTTCTGCTCAAATGAACTACATCATTCACGAAGCTCACACGTTTCTCATCTTAATTGACAAGCATTGGATGTTAGAGGACCAGTGGTTTGTATCAGTTTCAGAAGAAGAGTTGGACTAGATTTGGTCCATATGTGTAGGAAACACTGTTCTTTTGTTGTGGGCACACTCAGATTTCCTGCTGTATTAGAAATTCTAGAAAGCAAGAGCGTGCTTCTTGCTCTAAAGCAGAGTGTGATCCATGGATGAGAACTATGCTGTGTGTTTGCCTTCAGAAATGGAGTTAAATCCCAGGCTCTGTGTCTTCCTACAAGCAAGACTTCGTTTCAGGTAAGGGCAGTCACTTTTCAGCTCAAACGAACTACATCCTTCACTGAGCTCACACATTTCTCATCTTAACAGACAAGCATTGGATGTTAGAGGACCAGTGCTTTGTATCAGTTTCAGAAGCAGAGTTGGACTAGATAAGGTCAGTATGTGTAGGAAACACCGTTCTTTTGTTCTCAGCACACTCACGTTTCCTGCTGTCTTAGAGACTCTAGAATGCAAGAGGGTGCTTCTTGTTCTAAAGCAGAGTGTGATCAATGGATGAGATAATGCTGTGTGTTTCACTTCAGAATTGGAGTTGAATCCCAAGCTCTGAGTCTCCCTACAAGCAAGACTTCAATTCAGGTAAGGGCAGTCACTTTTCTGCTCAAAGGAACTACATCCTTCACGAAGCTCACACGTTTCTCATCTTAACTGACAAGCATTGGATGTTAGAGGGTCAGTGCTTTGTATCAGTTTCAGAAGCAGATTTGGACTACATATGGTCCATATGTGTAGGAAACACCGTTCTTTTGTTCTGGGCACACTCAGATTTCCTGCTGTATTAGAGATTCTAGAAAGCTAGAGTGTGCTTCTTGCTCTAAAGCAGAGTGTGATCCATGGATGAGTACTATGCTGTGTGTTTCCCTTCAGAAATGGATTCAAATCCCAGGCTCTGTGTCTTACTACAAGCAAGACTTCGTTTCAGTTAAGGGCAGTCACTTTTCAGTTCAAAGGAACTACATCATTCACAAAGCTCACACTTTTATCATCTTAACTGACAAGCACTGGATGTTAGAGGACCAGTGCATTCTATCAGTTTCAGAAGAAGATTTGGACTACATATAATCTGTATGTGTAGGAAACACCGTTCTTTTGTTCTGGGCACACTCAGATTTCCTGCTGTCTTAGAGACTCTAGAAAGCAAGAGTGTGCTTCTTGCTCTAAAGCAGAGTGTGATCCATGGATGAGAACTATGCTGTGTGCTTGACTTCAGAAATGGAGTTAAATCCCAGGCTCTGAGTCTTCCTACAGGCAAGACTTCGTTTCAGGTAAGGGCAGTCACTTTTCTGCTCAAACGAACTACATCGTTCATGAAGCTCACACGTTTCTCATCTTAACTGACAAGCAATGGATTTTAGATGGTCAGTGCTTTGTATCAGTTTCAGAAGCAGATTTGGACTACATATAGTCTGTATGTGTAGGAAACACCGTTCTTTTGTTCCGGGCACACTCAGATTTCCTGCTGTATTAGAGACTCTACAAAGCAAGAGTGTGCTTCTCGCTCTAAAGCAGAGTGTGATCCATGGATGAGAACTATGCTGTGTGTTTCCCTTCAGAAATGGACTTAAATCCCAGGCTTGTGTCTTACTACAAGCAAGACTTCGTTTCAGGTAAGGGCAGTCACTTTTCTGCTCAAATGAACTACATCATTCACGAAGCTCACACGTTTCTCATCTTAATTGACAAGCATTGGATGGTAGAGGACCAGTGCTTTGTATCAGTTTCAGAAGAAGAGTTGGACTAGATATGGTCCATATGTGTAGGAAACACCGTTCTTTTGTTCTGGGCACACTCAGATTTCCTGCTGTATTAGAAATTCTAGAAAGCAAGAGTGTGCTTCTCGCTCTAAAGCAGAGTGTGATCAATGGATGATTACACTGCTGTGTGTTTTACTTCAGAAATGGACTTAAATCCCAGGCTCTGAGTCTTCCTACAAGCAAGACTTCAATTCAGGTAAGGGCAGTCACTTTTCTCCTCAAACTAACTACATCGTTCACGAAGCTCACACGTTTCTCATCTTAACTGACAAGCATTGGATATTAGAGGACCAGTGCTTTGTATCAGTTACAGAAGAAGAGTTGGACTAGATATGGTCCATATGTGTAGGAAACACCGTTCTTTTGTTCTGGACACACTCAGATTTCCTGCTGTCTTAGAGACTCTAGAAAGCAAGAGTGTGCTTCTTGCTCTAAAGCAGAGTGTGATCCGTGGATGAGAACTATGCTGTGTGCTTGACTTCAGAAATGGAGTTAAATCCCAGGCTCTGAGTCTTCCTACAGGCAAGACTTCGTTTCAGGTAAGGGCAGTCACTTTTCTGCTCAAACGAACTACATCGTTCATGAAGCTCACACGTTTCTCATCTTAACTGACAAGCAATGGATTTTAGATGGTCAGTGCTTTGTATCAGTTTCAGAAGCAGATTTGGACTACATATGGTCCTTATGTGTAGGAAACACCGTTCTTTTGTTCCGGGCACACTCAGATTTCCTGCTGTATTAGAGACTCTACAAAGCAAGAGTGTGCTTCTCGCTCTAAAGCAGAGTGTGATCCATGGATGAGAACTATGCTGTGTGTTTCCCTTCAGAAATGGACTTAAATCCCAGGCTTGTGTCTTACTAAAAGCAAGACTTCGTCTCAGGTAAGGGCAGTCACTTTTCTGCTCAAATGAACTACATCATTCACGAAGCTCACACGTTTCTCATCTTAATTGACAAGCATTGGATGTTAGAGGACCAGTGGTTTGTATCAGTTTCAGAAGAAGAGTTGGACTAGATTTGGTCCATATGTGTAGGAAACACTGTTCTTTTGTTGTGGGCACACTCAGATTTCCTGCTGTATTAGAAATTCTAGAAAGCAAGAGCGTGCTTCTTGCTCTAAAGCAGAGTGTGATCCATGGATGAGAACTATGCTGTGTGTTTGCCTTCAGAAATGGAGTTAAATCCCAGGCTCTGTGTCTTCCTACAAGCAAGACTTCGTTTCAGGTAAGGGCAGTCACTTTTCAGCTCAAACGAACTACATCCTTCACTGAGCTCGCACATTTCTCATCTTAACAGACAAGCATTGGATGTTAGAGGACCAGTGCTTTGTATCAGTTTCAGAAGCAGAGTTGGACTAGATAAGGTCAGTATGTGTAGGAAACACCGTTCTTTTGTTCTCAGCACACTCACGTTTCCTGCTGTCTTAGAGACTCTAGAATGCAAGAGGGTGCTTCTTGTTCTAAAGCAGAGTGTGATCAATGGATGAGATAATGCTGTGTGTTTCACTTCAGAATTGGAGTTGAATCCCAGGCTCTGAGTCTCCCTACAAGCAAGACTTCAATTCAGGTAAGGGCAGTCACTTTTCTGCTCAAAGGAACTACATCCTTCACGAAGCTCACACGTTTCTCATCTTAACTGACAAGCATTGGATGTTAGAGGGTCAGTGCTTTGTATCAGTTTCAGAAGCAGATTTGGACTACATATGGTCCATATGTGTAGGAAACACCGTTCTTTTGTTCTGGGCACACTCAGATTTCCTGCTGTATTAGAGATTCTAGAAAGCTAGAGTGTGCTTCTTGCTCTAAAGCAGAGTGTGATCCATGGATGAGTACTATGCTGTGTGTTTCCCTTCAGAAATGGATTCAAATCCCAGGCTCTGTGTCTTACTACAAGCAAGACTTCGTTTCAGTTAAGGGCAGTCACTTTTCAGTTCAAAGGAACTACATCATTCACAAAGCTCACACTTTTATCATCTTAACTGACAAGCACTGGATGTTAGAGGACCAGTGCATTCTATCAGTTTCAGAAGAAGATTTGGACTACATATAATCTGTATGTGTAGGAAACACCGTTCTTTTGTTCTGGGCACACTCAGATTTCCTGCTGTCTTAGAGACTCTAGAAAGCAAGAGTGTGCTTCTTGCTCTAAAGCAGAGTGTGATCCATGGATGAGAACTATGCTGTGTGCTTGACTTCAGAAATGGAGTTAAATCCCAGGCTCTGAGTCTTCCTACAGGCAAGACTTCGTTTCAGGTAAGGGCAGTCACTTTTCTGCTCAAACGAACTACATCGTTCATGAAGCTCACACGTTTCTCATCTTAACTGACAAGCAATGGATTTTAGATGGTCAGTGCTTTGTATCAGTTTCAGAAGCAGATTTGGACTACATATAGTCTGTATGTGTAGGAAACACCGTTCTTTTGTTCCGGGCACACTCAGATTTCCTGCTGTATTAGAGACTCTACAAAGCAAGAGTGTGCTTCTCGCTCTAAAGCAGAGTGTGATCCATGGATGAGAACTATGCTGTGTGTTTCCCTTCAGAAATGGACTTAAATCCCAGGCTTGTGTCTTACTACAAGCAAGACTTCGTTTCAGGTAAGGGCAGTCACTTTTCTGCTCAAATGAACTACATCATTCACGAAGCTCACACGTTTCTCATCTTAATTGACAAGCATTGGATGGTAGAGGACCAGTGCTTTGTATCAGTTTCAGAAGAAGAGTTGGACTAGATATGGTCCATATGTGTAGGAAACACCGTTCTTTTGTTCTGGGCACACTCAGATTTCCTGCTGTATTAGAAATTCTAGAAAGCAAGAGCGTGCTTCTCGCTCTAAAGCAGAGTGTGATCAATGGATGATTACACTGCTGTGTGTTTTACTTCAGAAATGGACTTAAATCCCAGGCTCTGAGTCTTCCTACAAGCAAGACTTCAATTCAGGTAAGGGCAGTCACTTTTCTCCTCAAACTAACTACATCGTTCACGAAGCTCACACGTTTCTCATCTTAACTGACAAGCATTGGATATTAGAGGACCAGTGCATTGTATCAGTTTCAGAAGAATATTAGGACTACATATAGTCCGTATGTGTAGGAAACACTGTTCTTTTTTTCTGGGCACAATCAGATTTCCTGCTGTATTAGAGACTCTAGAAAGCAAGAGCGTGCTTCTTGCTCTAAAGCAGAGTGTGATCCATGGATGAGAACTATGCTGTGTGTTTCCCTTCAGAAATGGAGTTAAATCCCAGGCTCTGTGTCTTCCTACAGGCAAGACTTCGTTTCAGGTAAGGTCAGTCACTTTTCAGCTCAAACGAACTACATTGTTCACGAAGCTCACACGTTTCTCATCTTAACAGGCAAGCATTGGATTTTAGAAGACCAGTGCTTTGTATCAGTTTCAGAAGCAGAGTTCGACTATATAATGTCCGTATGTGTAGGAAACACCGTTATTTTGTTCTCAGCACACTCACATTTTCTGCTGTCTTAGAGACTCTAGAAAGCAAGAGCGTGCTTCTTGTTCTAAAGCAGAGTGTGATCAATGGATGATTACACTGCTGTGTGTTTTACTTCAGAAATGGACTTAAATCCCAGGCTCTGAGTCTTCCTACAAGCAAGACTTCAATTCAGGTAAGGGCAGTCACTTTTCTCCTCAAACTAACTACATCGTTCACGAAGCTCACACGTTTCTCATCTTAACTGACGAGCATTGGATGTTAGAGGGTCAGTGCTTTGTATCAGTTTCAGAAGCAGATTTGCACTAGATATGGTCCGTATGTGTAGGAAACACCGCTCTTTTGTTCTGTGATCACTCAGATTTCCTGCTGTGTTAGAGACTCTAGAAAGCTAGAGTGTGCTTCTCGCTCTAAAGCAGAGTGTGATTCATGGATGAGAACTATGCTGTGTGTTTCCCTTCAGAAATGGAGTTAAATCCCAGGCTCTGTGTCTTACTACAAGCAAGACTTCGTTTCAGGTAAGGGCAGTCACTTTTAAGTTCAAAGGAACTACATCATTCACAAAGCTCACACGTTTCTCATCTTAACAGACAAGCATTGGATGTTAGAGGACCAGTGAATTCTATCAGTATCAGAAGGAGATTTGGACTACATATAGTCCGTATGTGTAGGAAACACCGTTCTTTTGTTCTGGGAACACTCAGATTTCCTGCTGTCTTAGAGACTCTAGAAAGCAAGAGTGTGATTCTTGCTCTAAAGCAGAGTGTGATCCATGGATGCGAACTATGCTGTGTGTTTCACTTCAGAAATGGAGTTAAATCCCAGGCTCTGAGTTTTCCTACAATCAAGACTTCGTTTCAAGTAAGGGCAGTCACTTTTCTGCTCAAACGAAATACATCGTTCACGAAGCTCACACGTTTCTCATCATATCTGACAAGCATTGGATGTTAGAGGACCAGTGCTTTGTATCAGTTTCAGAAGAAGAGTTGGACTAGATATGGTCCATATGTGTAGGAATCACCCTTCTTTTGTTCTCAGCACACTCACGTTTCCTGCTGTCTTGGAGACTCTAGAAAGCAAGAGCGTGCTTCTTGTTCTAAAGCAGAGTGTCATCAATGGATGAGACAATGCAGTGTGTTTCACTTCAGAAATGGAGTTAAATCCCAGGCTCTGAGTCACCCTACAAGAAAGACTTCGTTTCAGGTAGGGGCAGTCACTTTTCTGCTCAAAGGAACTACATCGTTCACGAAGCTCACACGTTTCTCATCTTAACTGACAAGCATTGGATGTTAGAGGACTAGTGCATTGTATCAGTTTCAGAAGAAGATTTAGACTACATATAGTCGGTATGTGTAGGAAACACCGTTCTTTTGTTCTGGGCACAATCAGATTTAATGCTGTATTAGATACTCTAGAAAGCAAGAGCGTGCTTCTTGCTCTAAAGCAGAGTGTGATCCATGGATGATAACTATGCTGTGTGTTTCACTTCAGAAATGGAGTTAAATCCCAGGCTCTGTGTCTTACTACAAGCAAGACTTCGTTTCAGGTAAGGGCAGTCACTTTTCTGCTCAAATGAACTACATCATTCACGAAGCTCACACGTTTATCATCTTAATTGACAAGCATTGGATGTTAGAGGACCAGTGCTTTGTATCAGTTTCAGAAGAAGAGTTGGACTAGATATGGTCCATATGTGTAGGAAACACCGTTCTTTTGTTCTGGGCACACTCAGATTTCCTGCTGTCTTAGAGAATCTAGAAAGCAATAGCGTGCTTCTTGTTCTAAAGCAGAGTGTGATCAATGGATGAGACAATGCTGTGTGTTTCACTTCAGAAATGGAGTTAAATCCCAGGCTCTGTGTCTTCCTACAGGCAAGACTTCGTTTCAGGTAAGGGCATTCACTTTTCAGCTCAAACGAAGTACATCGTTCACTGAGCTCACACATTTCTCATCTTAACAGACAAGCATTGGATGTTAGAGGACCAGTGCTTTGTATCAGTTTCAGTAGCAGAGTTGGACTAGATATTGTCCGTATGTGTAGGAAACACCGTTTTTTGTTCTCAGCACACTCACGTTTCCTGCTGTCTTAGAGACTCTAGAAAGCAAGAGCGTGCTTCTTGTTCTATAGCAGAGTGTCATCAATGGATGAGACAATGCAGTGTGTTTCACTTCAGAAATGGAGTTAAATCCCAGGCTCTGAGTCTTACTACAAGCAAGACTTCGTTTCAGGTAAGGGCAGTCTCTTTTCTGCTCAAATGAACTACATCATTCACGAAGCTCACACGTTTCTCATCTTAATTGACAAGCATTGGATGGTAGAGGACCAGTGCTTTGTATCAGTTTCAAAAGAAGAGTTGGACTAGATATGGTCCATATATGTAGGAAACACCGTTCTTTTGTTCTGGGCACACTCAGATTTCCTGCTGTATTAGAAATTCAAGAAAGGAAGAGCTTGCTTCTCGCTCTAAAGCAGAGTGTGATCAATGGATGATTACACTGCTGTGTGTTTTACTTCAGAAATGGAGTTAAATCCCAGGCTCTGACTCTTCCTACAAGCAAGACTTAAATTCAGGTAAGGGCAGTCACTTTTCTGCTCAAACGAACTACATCGTTCACGAAGCTCACACGTTTCTCATCTTAACTGACAAGCATTGGATGTTAGAGGGTCAGTGCTTTGTATCAGTTTCAGAAGCAGATTTGGACTACATATGGTCCATTTGTGTAGGAAACACCGTTCTTTTGTTCTGGGCACACTCAGATTTCCTGCTGTATTAGAGAGTCTAGAAAGCTAGAGTGTGCTTCTCGCTCTAAAGCAGAGTGTGATCCATGGATGAGAACTATGCTGTGTGTTTCCCTTCAGAAATGGACTTAAATCCCAGGCTCTGTGTCTTCCTACAAGCAAGACTTCGTTTCAGGTAAGGGCAGTCACTTTTCTGCTCAAATGAACTACATCATTCACGAAGCTCACACGTTTCTCATCTTAATTGACAAGAATAGGATGTTAGAGGACCAGTGCTTTGTATCAGTTACAGAAGAAGAGTTGGACTAGATATGGTCCATATGTGTAGGAAACACCGTTCTTTTGTTCTGGACACACTCAGATTTCCTGCTGTCTTAGAGACTCTAGAAAGCAAGAGTGTGCTTCTTGCTCTAAAGCAGAGTGTGATCCGTGGATGAGAACTATGCTGTGTGCTTGACTTCAGAAATGGAGTTAAATCCCAGGCTCTGAGTCTTCCTACAGGCAAGACTTCGTTTCAGGTAAGGGCAGTCACTTTTCTGCTCAAATGAACTACATCATTCACGAAGCTCACACATTTCTCATCTTAACAGACAAGCATTGGATTTTAGAGGACCAGTGCTTTGTATCAGTTTCAGAAGCAGAGTTGGACTAGATAAGGTCAGTATGTGTAGGAAACACCGTTCTTTTGTTCTCAGCACACTCACGTTTCCTGCTGTCTTAGAGACTCTAGAATGCAAGAGGGTGCTTCTTGTTCTAAAGCAGAGTGTGATCAATGGATGAGATAATGCTGTGTGTTTCACTTCAGAATTGGAGTTGAATCCCAGGCTCTGAGTCTCCCTACAAGCAAGACTTCAATTCAGGTAAGGGCAGTCACTTTTCTGCTCAAAGGAACTACATCCTTCACGAAGCTCACACGTTTCTCATCTTAACTGACAAGCATTGGATGTTAGAGGGTCAGTGCTTTGTATCAGTTTCAGAAGCAGATTTGGACTACATATGGTCCATATGTGTAGGAAACACCGTTCTTTTGTTCTGGGCACACTCAGATTTCCTGCTGTATTAGAGATTCTAGAAAGCTAGAGTGTGCTTCTTGCTCTAAAGCAGAGTGTGATCCATGGATGAGTACTATGCTGTGTGTTCCCCTTCAGAAATGGATTCAAATCCCAGGCTCTGTGTCTTACTACAAGCAAGACTTCGTTTCAGGTAAGGGCAGTCACTTTTCAGTTCAAAGGAACTACATCATTCACAAAGCTCACACTTTTCTCATCTTAACTGACAAGCACTGGATGTTAGAGGACCAGTGCATTCTATCAGTTTCAGAAGAAGATTTGGACTACATATAGTCTGTATGTGTAGGAAACACCGTTCTTTTGTTCTGGGCACACTCAGATTTCCTGCTGTCTTAGAGACTCTAGAAAGCAAGAGTGTGCTTCTTGCTCTAAAGCAGAGTGTGATCCATGGATGAGAACTATGCTGTGTGCTTGACTTCAGAAATGGAGTTAAATCCCAGGCTCTGAGTCTTCCTACAGGCAAGACTTCGTTTCAGGTAAGGGCAGTCACTTTTCTGCTCAAACGAACTACATCGTTCATGAAGCTCACACGTTTCTCATCTTAACTGACAAGCAATGGATTTTAGATGGTCAGTGCTTTGTATCAGTTTCAGAAGCAGATTTGGACTACATATAGTCTGTATGTGTAGGAAACACCGTTCTTTTGTTCCGGGCACACTCAGATTTCCTGCTGTATTAGAGACTCTACAAAGCAAGAGTGTGCTTCTCGCTCTAAAGCAGAGTGTGATCCATGGATGAGAACTATGCTGTGTGTTTCCCTTCAGAAATGGACTTAAATCCCAGGCTTGTGTCTTACTACAAGCAAGACTTCGTTTCAGGTAAGGGCAGTCACTTTTCTGCTCAAATGAACTACATCATTCACGAAGCTCACACGTTTCTCATCTTAATTGACAAGCATTGGATGTTAGAGGACCAGTGCTTTGTATCAGTTTCAGAAGAAGAGTTGGACTAGATTTGGTCCATATGTGTAGGAAACACTGTTCTTTTGTTGTGGGCACACTCAGATTTCCTGCTGTATTAGAAATTCTAGAAAGCAAGAGCGTGCTTCTTGCTCTAAAGCAGAGTGTGATCCATGGATGAGAACTATGCTGTGTGTTTCCCTTCAGAAATGGAGTTAAATCCCAGGCTCTGTGTCTTCCTACAAGCAAGACTTCGTTTCAGGTAAGGGCAGTCACTTTTCAGCTCAAACGAACTACATCCTTCACTGAGCTCACACATTTCTCATCTTATCAGACAAGCATTGGATGGTAGAGGACCAGTGCTTTGTATCAGTTTCAAAAGAAGAGTTGGACTAGATATGGTCCATATGTGTAGGAAACACCGTTCTTTTGTTCTGGGCACACTCAGATTTCCTGCTGTATTAGAAATTCAAGAAAGGAAGAGCTTGCTTCTCGCTCTAAAGCAGAGTGTGATCAATGGATGATTACACTGCTGTGTGTTTTACTTCAGAAATGGAGTTAAATCCCAGGCTCTGACTCTTCCTACAAGCAAGACTTAAATTCAGGTAAGGGCAGTCACTTTTCTGCTCAAACGAACTACATCGTTCACGAAGCTCACACATTTCTCATCTTAACTGACAAGCATTGGATGTTAGAGGGTCAGTGCTTTGTATCAGTTTCAGAAGCAGATTTGGACTACATATGGTCCATTTGTGTAGGAAACACCGTTCTTTTGTTCTGGGCACACTCAGATTTCCTGCTGTATTAGAGAGTCTAGAAAGCTAGAGTGTGCTTCTCGCTCTAAAGCAGAGTTTGATCCATGGATGAGAACTATGCTGTGTGTTTCCCTTCAGAAATGGACTTAAATCCCAGGCTCTGTGTCTTCCTACAAGCAAGACTTCGTTTCAGGTAAGGGCAGTCACTTTTCTGCTCAAATGAACTACATCATTCACGAAGCTCACACGTTTCTCATCTTAATTGACAAGAATTGGATGTTAGAGGACCAGTGCTTTGTATCAGTTACAGAAGAAGAGTTGGACTAGATATGGTCCATATGTGTAGGAAACACCGTTCTTTTGTTCTGGACACACTCAGATTTCCTGCTGTCTTAGAGACTCTAGAAAGCAAGAGTGTGCTTCTTGCTCTAAAGCAGAGTGTGATCCGTGGATGAGAACTATGCTGTGTGCTTGACTTCAGAAATGGAGTTAAATCCCAGGCTCTGAGTCTTCCTACAGGCAAGACTTCGTTTCAGGTAAGGGCAGTCACTTTTCTGCTCAAACGAACTACATCGTTCATGAAGCTCACACGTTTCTCATCTTAACTGACAAGCAATGGATTTTAGATGGTCAGTGCTTTGTATCAGTTTCAGAAGCAGATTTGGACTACATATGGTCCTTATGTGTAGGAAACACCGTTCTTTTGTTCCGGGCACACTCAGATTTCCTGCTGTATTAGAGACTCTACAAAGCAAGAGTGTGCTTCTCGCTCTAAAGCAGAGTGTGATCCATGGATGAGAACTATGCTGTGTGTTTCCCTTCAGAAATGGACTTAAATCCCAGGCTTGTGTCTTACTAAAAGCAAGACTTCGTCTCAGGTAAGGGCAGTCACTTTTCTGCTCAAATGAACTACATCATTCACGAAGCTCACACGTTTCTCATCTTAATTGACAAGCATTGGATGTTAGAGGACCAGTGCTTTGTATCAGTTTCAGAAGAAGAGTTGGACTAGATTTGGTCCATATGTGTAGGAAACACTGTTCTTTTGTTGTGGGCACACTCAGATTTCCTGCTGTATTAGAAATTCTAGAAAGCAAGAGCGTGCTTCTTGCTCTAAAGCAGAGTGTGATCCATGGATGAGAACTATGCTGTGTGTTTGCCTTCAGAAATGGAGTTAAATCCCAGGCTCTGTGTCTTCCTACAAGCAAGACTTCGTTTCAGGTAAGGGCAGTCACTTTTCAGCTCAAACGAACTACATCCTTCACTGAGCTCACACATTTCTCATCTTAACAGACAAGCATTGGATGTTAGAGGACCAGTGCTTTGTATCAGTTTCAGAAGCAGAGTTGGACTAGATAAGGTCAGTATGTGTAGGAAACACCGTTCTTTTGTTCTCAGCACACTCACGTTTCCTGCTGTCTTAGAGACTCTAGAATGCAAGAGGGTGCTTCTTGTTCTAAAGCAGAGTGTGATCAATGGATGAGATAATGCTGTGTGTTTCACTTCAGAATTGGAGTTGAATCCCAGGCTCTGAGTCTCCCTACAAGCAAGACTTCAATTCAGGTAAGGGCAGTCACTTTTCTGCTCAAAGGAACTACATCCTTCACGAAGCTCACACGTTTCTCATCTTAACTGACAAGCATTGGATGTTAGAGGGTCAGTGCTTTGTATCAGTTTCAGAAGCAGATTTGGACTACATATGGTCCATATGTGTAGGAAACACCGTTCTTTTGTTCTGGGCACACTCAGATTTCCTGCTGTATTAGAGATTCTAGAAAGCTAGAGTGTGCTTCTTGCTCTAAAGCAGAGTGTGATCCATGGATGAGTACTATGCTGTGTGTTCCCCTTCAGAAATGGATTCAAATCCCAGGCTCTGTGTCTTACTACAAGCAAGACTTCGTTTCAGGTAAGGGCAGTCACTTTTCAGTTCAAAGGAACTACATCATTCACAAAGCTCACACTTTTCTCATCTTAACTGACAAGCACTGGATGTTAGAGGACCAGTGCATTCTATCAGTTTCAGAAGAAGATTTGGACTACATATAGTCTGTATGTGTAGGAAACACCGTTCTTTTGTTCTGGGCACACTCAGATTTCCTGCTGTCTTAGAGACTCTAGAAAGCAAGAGTGTGCTTCTTGCTCTAAAGCAGAGTGTGATCCATGGATGAGAACTATGCTGTGTGCTTGACTTCAGAAATGGAGTTAAATCCCAGGCTCTGAGTCTTCCTACAGGCAAGACTTCGTTTCAGGTAAGGGCAGTCACTTTTCTGCTCAAACGAACTACATCGTTCATGAAGCTCACACGTTTCTCATCTTAACTGACAAGCAATGGATTTTAGATGGTCAGTGCTTTGTATCAGTTTCAGAAGCAGATTTGGACTACATATAGTCTGTATGTGTAGGAAACACCGTTCTTTTGTTCCGGGCACACTCAGATTTCCTGCTGTATTAGAGACTCTACAAAGCAAGAGTGTGCTTCTCGCTCTAAAGCAGAGTGTGATCCATGGATGAGAACTATGCTGTGTGTTTCCCTTCAGAAATGGACTTAAATCCCAGGCTTGTGTCTTACTACAAGCAAGACTTCGTTTCAGGTAAGGGCAGTCACTTTTCTGCTCAAATGAACTACATCATTCACGAAGCTCACACGTTTCTCATCTTAATTGACAAGCATTGGATGTTAGAGGACCAGTGCTTTGTATCAGTTTCAGAAGAAGAGTTGGACTAGATTTGGTCCATATGTGTAGGAAACACTGTTCTTTTGTTGTGGGCACACTCAGATTTCCTGCTGTATTAGAAATTCTAGAAAGCAAGAGCGTGCTTCTTGCTCTAAAGCAGAGTGTGATCCATGGATGAGAACTATGCTGTGTGTTTCCCTTCAGAAATGGAGTTAAATCCCAGGCTCTGTGTCTTCCTACAAGCAAGACTTCGTTTCAGGTAAGGGCAGTCACTTTTCAGCTCAAACGAACTACATCCTTCACTGAGCTCACACATTTCTCATCTTATCAGACAAGCATTGGATGGTAGAGGACCAGTGCTTTGTATCAGTTTCAAAAGAAGAGTTGGACTAGATATGGTCCATATGTGTAGGAAACACCGTTCTTTTGTTCTGGGCACACTCAGATTTCCTGCTGTATTAGAAATTCAAGAAAGGAAGAGCTTGCTTCTCGCTCTAAAGCAGAGTGTGATCAATGGATGATTACACTGCTGTGTGTTTTACTTCAGAAATGGAGTTAAATCCCAGGCTCTGACTCTTCCTACAAGCAAGACTTAAATTCAGGTAAGGGCAGTCACTTTTCTGCTCAAACGAACTACATCGTTCACGAAGCTCACACATTTCTCATCTTAACTGACAAGCATTGGATGTTAGAGGGTCAGTGCTTTGTATCAGTTTCAGAAGCAGATTTGGACTACATATGGTCCATTTGTGTAGGAAACACCGTTCTTTTGTTCTGGGCACACTCAGATTTCCTGCTGTATTAGAGAGTCTAGAAAGCTAGAGTGTGCTTCTCGCTCTAAAGCAGAGTTTGATCCATGGATGAGAACTATGCTGTGTGTTTCCCTTCAGAAATGGACTTAAATCCCAGGCTCTGTGTCTTCCTACAAGCAAGACTTCGTTTCAGGTAAGGGCAGTCACTTTTCTGCTCAAATGAACTACATCATTCACGAAGCTCACACGTTTCTCATCTTAATTGACAAGAATTGGATGTTAGAGGACCAGTGCTTTGTATCAGTTACAGAAGAAGAGTTGGACTAGATATGGTCCATATGTGTAGGAAACACCGTTCTTTTGTTCTGGACACACTCAGATTTCCTGCTGTCTTAGAGACTCTAGAAAGCAAGAGTGTGCTTCTTGCTCTAAAGCAGAGTGTGATCCGTGGATGAGAACTATGCTGTGTGCTTGACTTCAGAAATGGAGTTAAATCCCAGGCTCTGAGTCTTCCTACAGGCAAGACTTCGTTTCAGGTAAGGGCAGTCACTTTTCTGCTCAAACGAACTACATCGTTCATGAAGCTCACACGTTTCTCATCTTAACTGACAAGCAATGGATTTTAGATGGTCAGTGCTTTGTATCAGTTTCAGAAGCAGATTTGGACTACATATGGTCCTTATGTGTAGGAAACACCGTTCTTTTGTTCCGGGCACACTCAGATTTCCTGCTGTATTAGAGACTCTACAAAGCAAGAGTGTGCTTCTCGCTCTAAAGCAGAGTGTGATCCATGGATGAGAACTATGCTGTGTGTTTCCCTTCAGAAATGGACTTAAATCCCAGGCTTGTGTCTTACTAAAAGCAAGACTTCGTCTCAGGTAAGGGCAGTCACTTTTCTGCTCAAATGAACTACATCATTCACGAAGCTCACACGTTTCTCATCTTAATTGACAAGCATTGGATGTTAGAGGACCAGTGCTTTGTATCAGTTTCAGAAGAAGAGTTGGACTAGATTTGGTCCATATGTGTAGGAAACACTGTTCTTTTGTTGTGGGCACACTCAGATTTCCTGCTGTATTAGAAATTCTAGAAAGCAAGAGCGTGCTTCTTGCTCTAAAGCAGAGTGTGATCCATGGATGAGAACTATGCTGTGTGTTTGCCTTCAGAAATGGAGTTAAATCCCAGGCTCTGTGTCTTCCTACAAGCAAGACTTCGTTTCAGGTAAGGGCAGTCACTTTTCAGCTCAAACGAACTACATCCTTCACTGAGCTCACACATTTCTCATCTTAACAGACAAGCATTGGATGTTAGAGGACCAGTGCTTTGTATCAGTTTCAGAAGCAGAGTTGGACTAGATAAGGTCAGTATGTGTAGGAAACACCGTTCTTTTGTTCTCAGCACACTCACGTTTCCTGCTGTCTTAGAGACTCTAGAATGCAAGAGGGTGCTTCTTGTTCTAAAGCAGAGTGTGATCAATGGATGAGATAATGCTGTGTGTTTCACTTCAGAATTGGAGTTGAATCCCAGGCTCTGAGTCTCCCTACAAGCAAGACTTCAATTCAGGTAAGGGCAGTCACTTTTCTGCTCAAAGGAACTACATCCTTCACGAAGCTCACACGTTTCTCATCTTAACTGACAAGCATTGGATGTTAGAGGGTCAGTGCTTTGTATCAGTTTCAGAAGCAGATTTGGACTACATATGGTCCATATGTGTAGGAAACACCGTTCTTTTGTTCTGGGCACACTCAGATTTCCTGCTGTATTAGAGATTCTAGAAAGCTAGAGTGTGCTTCTTGCTCTAAAGCAGAGTGTGATCCATGGATGAGTACTATGCTGTGTGTTTCCCTTCAGAAATGGATTCAAATCCCAGGCTCTGTGTCTTACTACAAGCAAGACTTCGTTTCAGGTAAGGGCAGTCACTTTTCAGTTCAAAGGAACTACATCATTCACAAAGCTCACACTTTTCTCATCTTAACTGACAAGCACTGGATGTTAGAGGACCAGTGCATTCTATCAGTTTCAGAAGAAGATTTGGACTACATATAATCTGTATGTGTAGGAAACACCGTTCTTTTGTTCTGGGCACACTCAGATTTCCTGCTGTCTTAGAGACTCTAGAAAGCAAGAGTGTGCTTCTTGCTCTAAAGCAGAGTGTGATCCATGGATGAGAACTATGCTGTGTGCTTGACTTCAGAAATGGAGTTAAATCCCAGGCTCTGAGTCTTCCTACAGGCAAGACTTCGTTTCAGGTAAGGGCAGTCACTTTTCTGCTCAAACGAACTACATCGTTCATGAAGCTCACACGTTTCTCATCTTAACTGACAAGCAATGGATTTTAGATGGTCAGTGCTTTGTATCAGTTTCAGAAGCAGATTTGGACTACATATAGTCTGTATGTGTAGGAAACACCGTTCTTTTGTTCCGGGCACACTCAGATTTCCTGCTGTATTAGAGACTCTACAAAGCAAGAGTGTGCTTCTCGCTCTAAAGCAGAGTGTGATCCATGGATGAGAACTATGCTGTGTGTTTCCCTTCAGAAATGGACTTAAATCCCAGGCTTGTGTCTTACTACAAGCAAGACTTCGTTTCAGGTAAGGGCAGTCACTTTTCTGCTCAAATGAACTACATCATTCACGAAGCTCACACGTTTCTCATCTTAATTGACAAGCATTGGATGGTAGAGGACCAGTGCTTTGTATCAGTTTCAGAAGAAGAGTTGGACTAGATATGGTCCATATGTGTAGGAAACACCGTTCTTTTGTTCTGGGCACACTCAGATTTCCTGCTGTATTAGAAATTCTAGAAAGCAAGAGCGTGCTTCTCGCTCTAAAGCAGAGTGTGATCAATGGATGATTACACTGCTGTGTGTTTTACTTCAGAAATGGACTTAAATCCCAGGCTCTGAGTCTTCCTACAAGCAAGACTTCAATTCAGGTAAGGGCAGTCACTTTTCTCCTCAAACTAACTACATCGTTCACGAAGCTCACACGTTTCTCATCTTAACTGACAAGCATTGGATATTAGAGGACCAGTGCATTGTATCAGTTTCAGAAGAATATTAGGACTACATATAGTCCGTATGTGTAGGAAACACTGTTCTTTTTTTCTGGGCACAATCAGATTTCCTGCTGTATTAGAGACTCTAGAAAGCAAGAGCGTGCTTCTTGCTCTAAAGCAGAGTGTGATCCATGGATGAGAACTATGCTGTGTGTTTCCCTTCAGAAATGGAGTTAAATCCCAGGCTCTGTGTCTTCCTACAGGCAAGACTTCGTTTCAGGTAAGGTCAGTCACTTTTCAGCTCAAACGAACTACATTGTTCACGAAGCTCACACGTTTCTCATCTTAACAGGCAAGCATTGGATTTTAGAAGACCAGTGCTTTGTATCAGTTTCAGAAGCAGAGTTCGACTATATAATGTCCGTATGTGTAGGAAACACCGTTATTTTGTTCTCAGCACACTCACATTTTCTGCTGTCTTAGAGACTCTAGAAAGCAAGAGCGTGCTTCTTGTTCTAAAGCAGAGTGTGATCAATGGATGATTACACTGCTGTGTGTTTTACTTCAGAAATGGACTTAAATCCCAGGCTCTGAGTCTTCCTACAAGCAAGACTTCAATTCAGGTAAGGGCAGTCACTTTTCTCCTCAAACTAACTACATCGTTCACGAAGCTCACACGTTTCTCATCTTAACTGACGAGCATTGGATGTTAGAGGGTCAGTGCTTTGTATCAGTTTCAGAAGCAGATTTGCACTAGATATGGTCCGTATGTGTAGGAAACACCGCTCTTTTGTTCTGTGATCACTCAGATTTCCTGCTGTGTTAGAGACTCTAGAAAGCTAGAGTGTGCTTCTCGCTCTAAAGCAGAGTGTGATTCATGGATGAGAACTATGCTGTGTGTTTCCCTTCAGAAATGGAGTTAAATCCCAGGCTCTGTGTCTTACTACAAGCAAGACTTCGTTTCAGGTAAGGGCAGTCACTTTTAAGTTCAAAGGAACTACATCATTCACAAAGCTCACACGTTTCTCATCTTAACAGACAAGCATTGGATGTTAGAGGACCAGTGCATTCTATCAGTTTCAGAAGGAGATTTGGACTACATATAGTCCGTATGTGCAGGAAACACCGTTCTTTTGTTCTGGGAACACTCAGATTTCCTGCTGTCTTAGAGACTCTAGAAAGCAAGAGTGTGATTCTTGCTCTAAAGCAGAGTGTGATCCATGGATGCGAACTATGCTGTGTGTTTCACTTCAGAAATGGAGTTAAATCCCAGGCTCTGAGTCTTCCTACAAGCAAGACTTCGTTTCAGGTAAGGGCAGTCTCTTTTCTGCTCAAATGAACTACATCATTCACGAAGCTCACACGTTTCTCATCTTAATTGACAAGCATTGGATGGTAGAGGACCAGTGCTTTGTATCAGTTTCAAAAGAAGAGTTGGACTAGATATGGTCCATATGTGTAGGAAACACCGTTCTTTTGTTCTGGGCACACTCAGATTTCCTGCTGTATTAGAAATTCAAGAAAGGAAGAGCTTGCTTCTCGCTCTAAAGCAGAGTGTGATCAATGGATGATTACACTGCTGTGTGTTTTACTTCAGAAATGGAGTTAAATCCCAGGCTCTGACTCTTCCTACAAGCAAGACTTAAATTCAGGTAAGGGCAGTCACTTTTCTGCTCAAACGAACTACATCGTTCACGAAGCTCACACATTTCTCATCTTAACTGACAAGCATTGGATGTTAGAGGGTCAGTGCTTTGTATCAGTTTCAGAAGCAGATTTGGACTACATATGGTCCATTTGTGTAGGAAACACCGTTCTTTTGTTCTGGGCACACTCAGATTTCCTGCTGTATTAGAGAGTCTAGAAAGCTAGAGTGTGCTTCTTGCTCTAAAGCAGAGTGTGATCCATGGATGAGAACTATGCTGTGTGTTTCCCTTCAGAAATGGACTTAAATCCCAGGCTCTGTGTCTTCCTACAAGCAAGACTTCGTTTCAGGTAAGGGCAGTCACTTTTCTGCTCAAATGAACTACATCATTCACGAAGCTCACACGTTTATCATCTTAATTGACAAGAATATGATGTTAGAGGACCAGTGCTTTGTATCAGTTACAGAAGAAGAGTTGGACTAGATATGGTCCATATGTGTAGGAAACACCGTTCTTTTGTTCTGGACACACTCAGATTTCCTGCTGTCTTAGAGACTCTAGAAAGCAAGAGTGTGCTTCTTGCTCTAAAGCAGAGTGTGATCCGTGGATGAGAACTATGCTGTGTGCTTGACTTCAGAAATGGAGTTAAATCCCAGGCTCTGAGTCTTCCTACAGGCAAGACTTCGTTTCAGGTAAGGGCAGTCACTTTTCTGCTCAAATGAACTACATCATTCACGAAGCTCACACATTTCTCATCTTAACAGACAAGCATTGGATTTTAGAGGACCAGTGCTTTGTATCAGTTTCAGAAGCAGAGTTGGACTAGATAAGGTCAGTATGTGTAGGAAACACCGTTCTTTTGTTCTCAGCACACTCACGTTTCCTGCTGTCTTAGAGACTCTAGAATGCAAGAGGGTGCTTCCTGTTCTAAAGCAGAGTGTGATCAATGGATGAGATAATGCTGTGTGTTTCACTTCAGAATTGGAGTTGAATCCCAGGCTCTGAGTCTCCCTACAAGCAAGACTTCAATTCAGGTAAGGGCAGTCACTTTTCTGCTCAAAGGAACTACATCCTTCACGAAGCTCACACGTTTCTCATCTTAACTGACAAGCATTGGATGTTAGAGGGTCAGTGCTTTGTATCAGTTTCAGAAGCAGATTTGGACTACATATGGTCCATATGTGTAGGAAACACCGTTCTTTTGTTCTGGGCACACTCAGATTTCCTGCTGTATTAGAGATTCTAGAAAGCTAGAGTGTGCTTCTTGCTCTAAAGCAGAGTGTGATCCATGGATGAGTACTATGCTGTGTGTTCCCCTTCAGAAATGGATTCAAATCCCAGGCTCTGTGTCTTACTACAAGCAAGACTTCGTTTCAGGTAAGGGCAGTCACTTTTCAGTTCAAAGGAACTACATCATTCACAAAGCTCACACTTTTCTCATCTTAACTGACAAGCACTGGATGTTAGAGGACCAGTGCATTCTATCAGTTTCAGAAGAAGATTTGGACTACATATAGTCTGTATGTGTAGGAAACACCGTTCTTTTGTTCTGGGCACACTCAGATTTCCTGCTGTCTTAGAGACTCTAGAAAGCAAGAGTGTGCTTCTTGCTCTAAAGCAGAGTGTGATCCATGGATGAGAACTATGCTGTGTGCTTGACTTCAGAAATGGAGTTAAATCCCAGGCTCTGAGTCTTCCTACAGGCAAGACTTCGTTTCAGGTAAGGGCAGTCACTTTTCTGCTCAAACGAACTACATCGTTCATGAAGCTCACACGTTTCTCATCTTAACTGACAAGCAATGGATTTTAGATGGTCAGTGCTTTGTATCAGTTTCAGAAGCAGATTTGGACTACATATAGTCTGTATGTGTAGGAAACACCGTTCTTTTGTTCCGGGCACACTCAGATTTCCTGCTGTATTAGAGACTCTACAAAGCAAGAGTGTGCTTCTCGCTCTAAAGCAGAGTGTGATCCATGGATGAGAACTATGCTGTGTGTTTCCCTTCAGAAATGGACTTAAATCCCAGGCTTGTGTCTTACTACAAGCAAGACTTCGTTTCAGGTAAGGGCAGTCACTTTTCTGCTCAAATGACCTACATCATTCACGAAGCTCACACGTTTCTCATCTTAATTGACAAGCATTGGATGTTAGAGGACCAGTGCTTTGTATCAGTTTCAGAAGAAGAGTTGGACTAGATTTGGTCCATATGTGTAGGAAACACTGTTCTTTTGTTGTGGGCACACTCAGATTTCCTGCTGTATTAGAAATTCTAGAAAGCAAGAGCGTGCTTCTTGCTCTAAAGCAGAGTGTGATCCATGGATGAGAACTATGCTGTGTGTTTCCCTTCAGAAATGGAGTTAAATCCCAGGCTCTGTGTCTTCCTACAAGCAAGACTTCGTTTCAGGTAAGGGCAGTCACTTTTCAGCTCAAACGAACTACATCCTTCACTGAGCTCACACATTTCTCATCTTATCAGACAAGCATTGGATGTTAGAGGACCAGTGCTTTGTATCAGTTTCAGAAGCAGAGTTGGACTAGATAAGGTCAGTATGTGTAGGAAACACCGTTCTTTTGTTCTCAGCACACTCACGTTTCCTGCTGTCTTAGAGACTCTAGAATGCAAGAGGGTGCTTCTTGTTCTAAAGCAGAGTGTGATCAATGGATGAGATAATGCTGTGTGTTTCACTTCAGAATTGGAGTTAAATCCCAGGCTCTGAGTCTCCCTACAAGCAAGACTTCGTTTCAGGTAAGGGCAGTCACTTTTCTGCTCAAAGGAACTACATCGTTCACGAAGCTCACACGTTTCTCATCTTAACTGACAAGCATTGGATGTTAGAGGGTCAGTGCTTTGTATCAGTTTCAGAAGCAGATTTGGACTACATATGGTCCATATGTGTAGGAAACACCGTTCTTTTGTTCTGGGCACACTCAGATTTCCTGCTGTATTAGAGAGTCTAGAAAGCTAGAGTGTGCTTCTTGCTCTAAAGCAGAGTGTGATCCATGGATGAGTACTATGCTGTGTGTTTCCCTTCAGAAATGGATTCAAATCCCAGGCTCTGTGTCTTACTACAAGCAAGACTTCGTTTCAGGTAAGGGCAGTCACTTTTCAGTTCAAAGGAACTACATCATTCACAAAGGTCACACTTTTCTCATCTTAACTGACAAGCACTGGATGTTAGAGGACCAGTGCATTCTATCAGTTTCAGAAGAAGATTTGGACTACATATAGTCTGTATGTGTAGGAAACACCGTTCTTTTGTTCTGGGCACACTCAGATTTCCTGCTGTAATAGAGACTCTAGAAAGCAAGAGTGTGCTTCTTGCTCTAAAGCAGAGTGTGATCCATGGATGAGAACTATGCTGTGTGCTTGACTTCAGAAATGGAGTTAAATCCCAGGCTCTGAGTCTTCCTACAGGCAAGACTTCGTTTCAGGTAAGGGCAGTCACTTTTCGGCTCAAACGAACTACATCGTTCATGAAGCTCACACGTGTCTCATCTTAACTGACAAGCAATGGATGTTAGATGGTCAGTGCTTTGTATCAGTTTCAGAAGCAGATTTGGACTACATATGGTCCATATGTGTAGGAAACACCGTTCTTTTGTTTCGGGTTACACTCAGATTTCCTGCTGTATTAGAGACTCTACAAAGCAAGAGTGTGCTTCTCGCTCTAAAGCAGAGTGTGATCCATGGATGAGAACTATGCTGTGTGTTTCCCTTCAGAAATGGACTTAAATCCCAGGCTCTGTGTCTTACTACAAGCAAGACTTCGTTTCAGGTAAGGGCAGTCACTTTTCTGCTCAAATGAACTACATCATTCACGAAGCTCACACGTTTCTCATCTTAATTGACAAGCATTGGATGTTAGAGGACCAGTGCTTTGTATCAGTTTCAGAAGAAGAGTTGGACTAGATTTGGTCCATATGTGTAGGAAACACTGTTCTTTTGTTGTGGGCACACTCAGATTTCCTGCTGTATTAGAGACTCTAGAAAGCAAGAGCGTGCTTCTTGCTCTAAAGCAGAGTGTGATCCATGGATGAGAACTATGCTGTGTGTTTCCCTTCAGAAATGGAGTTAAATCCCAGGCTCTGTGTCTTCCTACAGGCAAGACTTCGTTTCAGGTAAGGGCAGTCACTTTTCAGCTCAAACGAACTACATTGTTCACGAAGCTCACACGTTTCTCATCTTAACAGGCAAGCATTGGATTTTAGAAGACCAGTGCTTTGTATCAGTTTCAGAAGCAGAGTTCGACTATATAATGTCCGTATGTGTAGGAAACACCGTTATTTTGTTCTCAGCACACTCACATTTTCTGCTGTCTTAGAGACTCTAGAAAGCAAGAGCGTGCTTCTTGTTCTAAAGCAGAGTGTGATCAATGGATGATTACACTGCTGTGTGTTTTACTTCAGAAATGGACTTAAATCCCAGGCTCTGAGTCTTCCTACAAGCAAGACTTCAATTCAGGTAAGGGCAGTCACTTTTCTCCTCAAACTAACTACATCGTTCACGAAGCTCACACGTTTCTCATCTTAACTGACGAGCATTGGATGTTAGAGGGTCAGTGCTTTGTATCAGTTTCAGAAGCAGATTTGCACTAGATATGGTCCGTATGTGTAGGAAACACCGCTCTTTTGTTCTGTGATCACTCAGATTTCCTGCTGTGTTAGAGACTCTAGAAAGCTAGAGTGTGCTTCTCGCTCTAAAGCAGAGTGTGATTCATGGATGAGAACTATGCTGTGTGTTTCCCTTCAGAAATGGAGTTAAATCCCAGGCTCTGTGTCTTACTACAAGCAAGACTTCGTTTCAGGTAAGGGCAGTCACTTTTAAGTTCAAAGGAACTACATCATTCACAAAGCTCACACGTTTCTCATCTTAACAGACAAGCATTGGATGTTAGAGGACCAGTGCATTCTATCAGTTTCAGAAGGAGATTTGGACTACATATAGTCCGTATGTGTAGGAAACACCGTTCTTTTGTTCTGGGAACACTCAGATTTCCTGCTGTCTTAGAGACTCTAGAAAGCAAGAGTGTGATTCTTGCTCTAAAGCAGAGTGTGATCCATGGATGCGAACTATGCTGTGTGTTTCACTTCAGAAATGGAGTTAAATCCCAGGCTCTGAGTCTTCCTACAAGCAAGACTTCGTTTCAAGTAAGGGCAGTCACTTTTCTGCTCAAACGAACTACATCGTTCACGAAGCTCACACGTTTCTCATCTTATCTGACAAGCATTGGATGTTAGAGGACCAGTGCTTTGTATCAGTTTCAGTAGCAGAGTTGGACTAGATATTGTCCGTATGTGTAGGAAACACCGTTTTTTGTTCTCAGCACACTCACGTTTCCTGCTGTCTTAGAGACTCTAGAAAGCAAGAGCGTGCTTCTTGTTCTATAGCAGAGTGTCATCAATGGATGAGACAATGCAGTGTGTTTCACTTCAGAAATGGAGTTAAATCCCAGGCTCTGAGTCACCCTACAAGAAAGACTTCGTTTCAGGTAGGGGCAGTCACTTTTCTGCTCAAAGGAACTACATCGTTCACAAAGCTCACACGTTTCTCATCTTAACTGACAAGCATTGGATGTTAGAGGACTAGTGCATTGTATCAGTTTCAGAAGAAGATTTAGACTACATATAGTCGGTATGTGTAGGAAACACCGTTCTTTTGTTCTGGGCACAATCAGATTTAATGCTGTATTAGATACTCTAGAAAGCAAGAGCGTGCTTCTTGCTCTAAAGCAGAGTGTGATCCATGGATGATAACTATGCTGTGTGTTTCACTTCAGAAATGGAGTTAAATCCCAGGCTCTGTGTCTTACTACAAGCAAGACTTCGTTTCAGGTAAGGGCAGTCACTTTTCTGCTCAAATGAACTACATCATTCACGAAGCTCACACGTTTATCATCTTAATTGACAAGCATTGGATGTTAGAGGACCAGTGCTTTGTATCAGTTTCAGAAGAAGAGTTGGACTAGATATGGTCCATATGTGTAGGAAACACCGTTCTTTTGTTCTGGGCACACTCAGATTTCCTGCTGTCTTAGAGAATCTAGAAAGCAATAGCGTGCTTCTTGTTCTAAAGCAGAGTGTGATCAATGGATGAGACAATGCTGTGTGTTTCACTTCAGAAATGGAGTTAAATCCCAGGCTCTGTGTCTTCCTACAGGCAAGACTTCGTTTCAGGTAAGGGCATTCACTTTTCAGCTCAAACGAAGTACATCGTTCACTGAGCTCACACATTTCTCATCTTAACAGACAAGCATTGGATGTTAGAGGACCAGTGCTTTGTATCAGTTTCAGTAGCAGAGTTGGACTAGATATTGTCCGTATGTGTAGGAAACACCGTTTTTTGTTCTCAGCACACTCACGTTTCCTGCTGTCTTAGAGACTCTAGAAAGCAAGAGCGTGCTTCTTGTTCTATAGCAGAGTGTCATCAATGGATGAGACAATGCAGTGTGTTTCACTTCAGAAATGGAGTTAAATCCCAGGCTCTGAGTCTTACTACAAGCAAGACTTCGTTTCAGGTAAGGGCAGTCTCTTTTCTGCTCAAATGAACTACATCATTCACGAAGCTCACACGTTTCTCATCTTAATTGACAAGCATTGGATGGTAGAGGACCAGTGCTTTGTATCAGTTTCAAAAGAAGAGTTGGACTAGATATGGTCCATATGTGTAGGAAACTCCGTTCTTTTGTTCTGGGCACACTCAGATTTCCTGCTGTATTAGAAATTCAAGAAAGGAAGAGCTTGCTTCTCGCTCTAAAGCAGAGTGTGATCAATGGATGATTACACTGCTGTGTGTTTTACTTCAGAAATGGAGTTAAATCCCAGGCTCTGACTCTTCCTACAAGCAAGACTTAAATTCAGGTAAGGGCAGTCACTTTTCTGCTCAAACGAACTACATCGTTCACGAAGCTCACACATTTCTCATCTTAACTGACAAGCATTGGATGTTAGAGGGTCAGTGCTTTGTATCAGTTTCAGAAGCAGATTTGGACTACATATGGTCCATTTGTGTAGGAAACACTGTTCTTTTGTTCTGGGCACACTCAGATTTCCTGCTGTATTAGAGAGTCTAGAAAGCTAGAGTGTGCTTCTCGCTCTAAAGCAGAGTGTGATCCATGGATGAGAACTATGCTGTGTGTTTCCCTTCAGAAATGGACTTAAATCCCAGGCTCTGTGTCTTCCTACAAGCAAGACTTCGTTTCAGGTAAGGGCAGTCACTTTTCTGCTCAAATGAACTACATCATTCACGAAGCTCACACGTTTCTCATCTTAATTGACAAGAATTGGATGTTAGAGGACCAGTGCTTTGTATCAGTTACAGAAGAGGAGTTGGACTAGATATGGTCCATATGTGTAGGAAACACCGTTCTTTTCTTCTGGACACACTCAGATTTCCTGCTGTCTTAGAGACTCTAGAAAGCAAGAGTGTGCTTCTTGCTCTAAAGCAGAGTGTGATCCGTGGATGAGAACTATGCTGTGTGCTTGACTTCAGAAATGGAGTTAAATCCCAGGCTCTGAGTCTTCCTACAGGCAAGACTTCATTTCAGGTAAGGGCAGTCACTTTTCTGCTCAAACGAACTACATCGTTCATGAAGCTCACACGTTTCTCATCTTTACTGACAAGCAATGGATTTTAGATGGTCAGTGCTTTGTATCAGTTTCAGAAGCAGATTTGGACTACATATGGTCCTTATGTGTAGGAAACACCGTTCTTTTGTTCTGGGCACACTCAGATTTCCTGCTGTATTAGAGACTCTACAAAGCAAGAGTGTGCTTCTCGCTCTAAAGCAGAGTGTGATCCATGGATGAGAACTATGCTGTGTGTTTCCCTTCAGAAATGGACTTAAATCCCAGGCTTGTGTCTTACTAAAAGCAAGACTTCGTTTCAGGTAAGGGCAGTCACTTTTCTGCTCAAATGAACTACATCATTCACGAAGCTCACACGTTTCTCATCTTAATTGACAAGCATTGGATGTTAGAGGACCAGTGCTTTGTATCAGTTTCAGAAGAAGAGTTGGACTAGATTTGGTCCATATGTGTAGGAAACACTGTTCTTTTGTTGTGGGCACACTCAGATTTCCTGCTGTATTAGAAATTCTAGAAAGCAAGAGCGTGCTTCTTGCTCTAAAGCAGAGTGTGATCCATGGATGAGAACTATGCTGTGTGTTTCCCTTCAGAAATGGTGTTAAATCCCAGGCTCTGTGTCTTCCTACAAGCAAGACTTCGTTTCAGGTAAGGGCAGTCACTTTTCAGCTCAAACGAACTACATCCTTCACTGAGCTCACACATTTCTCATCTTAACAGACAAGCATTGGATGTTAGAGGACCAGTGCTTTGTATCAGTTTCAGAAGCAGAGTTGGACTAGATAAGGTCAGTATGTGTAGGAAACACCGTTCTTTTGTTCTCAGCACACTCACGTTTCCTGCTGTCTTAGGGACTCTAGAATGCAAGAGGGTGCTTCTTGTTCTAAAGCAGAGTGTGATCAATGGATGAGATAATGCTGTGTGTTTCACTTCAGAATTGGAGTTAAATCCCAGGCTCTGAGTCTCCCTACAAGCAAGACTTCAATTCAGGTAAGGGCAGTCACTTTTCTGCTCAAAGGAACTACATCCTTCACGAAGCTCACACGTTTCTCATCTTAACTGACAAGCATTGGATGTTAGAGGGTCAGTGCTTTGTATCAGTTTCAGAAGCAGATTTGGACTACATATGGTCCATATGTGTAGGAAACACCGTTCTTTTGTTCTGGGCACACTCAGATTTCCTGCTGTATTAGAGATTCTAGAAAGCTAGAGTGTGCTTCTTGCTCTAAAGCAGAGTGTGATCCATGGATGAGTACTATGCTGTGTGTTTCCCTTCAGAAATGGATTCAAATCCCAGGCTCTGTGTCTTACTACAAGCAAGACTTCGTTTCAGGTAAGGGCAGTCACTTTTCAGTTCAAAGGAACACATCATTCACAAAGCTCACACGTTTCTCATCTTAACAGACAAGCATTGGATGTTAGAGGACCAGTGCATTCTATCAGTTTCAGAAGGAGATTTGGACTACATATAGTCCGTATGTGTAGGAAACACCGTTCTTTTGTTCTGGGCACACTCAGATTTCCTGCTGTCTTAGAGACTCTAGAAAGCAAGAGTGTGATTCTTGCTCTAAAGCAGAGTGTGATCCATGGATGCGAACTATGCTGTGTGTTTCACTTCAGAAATGGAGTTAAATCCCAGGCTCTGTGTCTTCCTACAAGCAAGACTTCGTTTCAGGTAAGGGCAGTCACTTTTCAGCTCAAACGAACTACATCGTTCACTGAGCTCACACATTTCTCATCTTAACACTCAAGCATTGGATGTTAGAGGACCAGTACTTTGTATCAGTTTCAGAAGCAGAGTTGGACTAGATATGGTCCGTATGTGTAGGAAACACCGTTCTTTTGTTCTCAGCACACTCACGTTTCCTGCTGTCTTAGAGACTCTAGAAAGCAAGAGCGTGCTTCTTCTTCTAAAGCAGAGTGTGATCAATGGATGAGATAATGCTGTGTGTTTCACTTCAGAATTGGAGTTAAATCCCAGGCTCTGAGTCTCCCTACAAGCAAGACTTCGTTTCAGGTAAGGGCAGTCACTTTTCTGCTCAAAGGAACTACATCGTTCACGAAGCTCACACGTTTCTCATCTTAACTGACAAGCATTGGATATTAGAGGACCAGTGCATTGTATCAGTTTCAGAAGAAGATTAGGACTACATATAGTCCGTATGTGTAGGAAACACAGTTCTTTTGTTCTGGGCACAATCAGATTTCCTGCTGTATTAGAGACTCTAGAAAGCAAGAGCGTGCTTCTTGCTCTAAAGCAGAGTGTGATACATGGATGAGAACTATGCTGTGTGTTTCCCTTCAGAAATGGAGTTAAATCCCAGGCTCTGTGTCTTCCTACAGGGAAGACTTCGTTTCAGGTAAGGGCAGTCACTTTTATGCTCAAACTAACTACATCGTTCACGAAGCTCACACATTTCTCATCTTAACTGACAAGCATTGGATGTTAGAGGGTCAGTGCTTTGTATCAGTTTCAGAAGCAGATTTGGACTACATATGGTCCATATGTGTAGGAAACACCGTTCTTTTGTTCTGGGCACACTCAGATTTCCTGCTGTATTAGAGAGTCTAGAAAGCTAGAGTGTGCTTCTCGCTCTAAAGCAGAGTGTGATACATGGATGAGTACTATGCTGTGTGTTTCCCTTCAGAAATGGATTTAAATCCCAGGCTCTGTGTCTTACTACAAGCAAGACTTCATTTCAGGTAAGGGCAGTCACTTTTCTGCTCAAATGAACTACATCATTCACGAAGCTCACACGTTTCTCATCTTAATTGACAAGCATTGGATGTTAGAGGACCAGTGCTTTGTATCAGTTTCAGAAGAAGAGTTGGACTAGATATGGTCCATATGTGTAGGAAACACCGTTCTTTTATTCTGGGCACACTCAGATTTCCTGCTGTATTAGAAATTCTAGAAAGCAAGAGCGTGCTTCTTGCTCTAAAGCAGAGTGTGATCCATGGATGAGAACTATGCTGTGCGTTTCCCTTCAGAAATGGAGTTAAATCCCAGGCTCTGTGTCTTCCTACAAGCAAGACTTCGTTTCAGGTAAGGGCCGTCACTTTTCAGCTCAAACGAACTACATCGTTCACTGAGCTCACACATTTCTCATCTTAACAGACAAGCATTGGATGTTAGAGGACCAGTGCTTTGTATCAGTTTCAGAAGCAGAGTTGGACTAGATATGGTCCCTATGTGTAGGAAAGACCGTTCTTTTGTTCTCAGCACACTCACGTTTCCTGCTGTCTTAGAGACTCTAGAAAGCAAGAGCGTGCTTCTTGTTCTAAAGCATAGTGTGATCAATGGATGAGATAATGCTGTGTGTTTCACTTCAGAATTGGAGTTAAATCCCAGGCTCTGAGTCTCCCTACAAGCAAGACTTCGTTTCAGGTAAGGGCAGTCACTTTTCTTCTCAAAGGGTCTACATCGTTCACGAAGTTCACACGTTTCTCATCTTAACTGACAAGCATTGGATATTAGAGTACCAGTGCATTGTATCAGTTTCAGAAGAAGATTAGGACTACATATAGTCCATATGTGTAGGAAACAACGTTCTTTTTTTCTGGGCACAATCAGATTTCCTGCTGTATTAGATACTCTAGAAAGCAAGAGCGTGCTTCTTGCTCAAAAGCAGAGTGTGATCCATGGATGAGAACTATGCTGTGTGTTTCCATTCAGAAATGGAGTTAAATCCCAGGCTCTGTTTCTTACTACAAGCAAGACTTCGTTTCAGGTAAGGGCAGTCACTTTTCTGCTCAAATGAACTACATCATTCACGAAGCTCACACGTTTCTCATCTTAATGGACAAGCATTGGATGGTAGAGGACCAGTGCTTTGTATCAGTTTCAGAAGAAGAGTTGGACTAGATATGGTCCATATGTGTAGGAAACACCGTTCTTTTGTTCTGGGCACACTCAGATTTCCTGCTGTATTAGAAATTCTAGAAAGCAAGAGCGTGCTTCTCGCTCTAAAGCAGAGTGTGATCAATGGATGATTACACTGCTGTGTGTTTTACTTCAGAAATGGAGTAAAATCCCAGGCTCTGACTCTTCCTACAAGCAAGACTTAAATTCAGGTAAGGGCAGTCACTTTTCTGCTCAAACGAACTACATCGTTCACGAAGCTCACACATTTCTCATCTTAACTGACAAGCATTGGATGTTAGAGGACCAGTGCTTTGTATCAGTTTCAGTAGCAGAGTTGGACTAGATATTGTCCGTATGTGTAGGAAACACCGTTTTTTGTTCTCAGCACACTCACGTTTCCTGCTGTCTTAGAGACTCTAGAAAGCAAGAGCGTGCTTCTTGTTCTATAGCAGAGTGTCATCAATGGATGAGACAATGCAGTGTGTTTCACTTCAGAAATGGAGTTAAATCCCAGGCTCTGAGTCTTACTACAAGCAAGACTTCGTTTCAGGTAAGGGCAGTCTCTTTTCTGCTCAAATGAACTACATCATTCACGAAGCTCACACGTTTCTCATCTTAATTGACAAGCATTGGATGGTAGAGGACCAGTGCTTTGTATCAGTTTCAAAAGAAGAGTTGGACTAGATATGGTCCATATGTGTAGGAAACACCGTTCTTTTGTTCTGGGCACACTCAGATTTCCTGCTGTATTAGAAATTCAAGAAAGGAAGAGCTTGCTTCTCGCTCTAAAGCAGAGTGTGATCAATGGATGATTACACTGCTGTGTGTTTTACTTCAGAAATGGAGTTAAATCCCAGGCTCTGACTCTTCCTACAAGCAAGACTTAAATTCAGGTAAGGGCAGTCACTTTTCTGCTCAAACGAACTACATCGTTCACGAAGCTCACACATTTCTCATCTTAAGAGACAAGCATTGGATGTTAGAGGGTCAGTGCTTTGTATCAGTTTCAGAAGCAGATTTGGACTACATATGGTCCATTTGTGTAGGAAACACCGTTCTTTTGTTCTGGGCACACTCAGATTTCCTGCTGTATTAGAGAGTCTAGAAAGCTAGAGTGTGCTTCTTGCTCTAAAGCAGAGTGTGATCCGTGGATGAGAACTATGCTGTGTGTTTCCCTTCAGAAATGGACTTAAATCCCAGGCTTGTGTCTTACTAAAAGCAAGACTTCGTTTCAGGTAAGGGCAGTCACTTTTCAGTTCAAAGGAACTACATCATTCACAAAGCTCACACTTTTCTCATCTTAACTAACAAGCACTGGATTTAGAGGACCAGTGCATTCTATCAGTTTCAGAAGAAGATTTGGACTACATATAGTCTGTATGTGTAGGAAACACCGTTCTTTTGTTCTGGGCACACTCAGATTTCCTGCTGTCTTAGAGACTCTAGAAAGCAAGAGTGTGCTTCTTGCTCTAAAGCAGAGTGTGATCCATGGATGAGAACTATGCTGTGTGCTTGACTTCAGAAATGGAGTTAAATCCCAGGCTCTGAGTCTTCCTACAGGCAAGACTTCGTTTCAGGTAAGGGCAGTCACTTTTCGGCTCAAACGAACTACATCGTTCATGAAGCTCACACGTTTCTCATCTTAACTGACAAGCAATGGATGTTAGATGGTCAGTGCTTTGTATCAGTTTCAGAAGCAGATTTGGACTACATATGGTCCATATGTGTAGGAAACACCGTTCTTTTGTTTCGGGTTACACTCAGATTTCCTGCTGTCTTAGAGACTCTAGAAAGCAAGAGTGTGCTTCTCGCTCTAAAGCAGAGTGTGATCCATGGATGAGAACTATGCTGTGTGTTTCCCTTCAGAAATGGACTTAAATCCCAGGCTCTGTGTCTTACTATAAGCAAGACTTCGTTTCAGGTAAGGGCAGTCACTTTTCAGTTCAAAGGAACTACATCATTCACAAAGCTCACACGTTTCTCATCTTAACCGACAAGCATTGGATGTTAGAGGACCAGTTCATTCTATCAGTTTCAGAAGGAGATTTGGACTACATAGTCCGTAAGTGTAGGAAACACCGTTCTTTTGTTCTGGGCACACTCAGATTTCCTGCTGTCTTAGAGACTCTAGAAAGCAAGAGTGTGATTCTTGCTCTAAAGCAGAGTGTGATCCATGGATGCGAACTATGCTGTGTGTTTCACTTCAGAAATGGAGTTAAATCCCAGGCTCTGTGTCTTCCTACATGCAAGACTTCGTTTCAGGTAAGGGCAGTCACTTTTCAGCTCAAACGAACTACATCGTTCACTGAGCTCACACATTTCTCATCTTAACACTCAAGCATTGGATGTTAGAGGACCAGTACTTTGTATCAGTTTCAGAAGCAGAGTTGGACTAGATATGGTCCGTATGTGTAGGAAACACCGTTCTTTTGTTCTCAGCACACTCACGTTTCCTGCTGTCTTAGAGACTCTAGAAAGCAAGAGCGTGCTTCTTGTTCTAAAGCAGAGTGTGATCAATGGATGAGATAATGCTGTGTGTTTCACTTCAGAATTGGAGTTAAATCCCAGGCTCTGAGTCTCCCTACAAGCAAGACTTCGTTTCAGGTAAGGGCAGTCACTTTTCTGCTCAAAGGAACTACATAGTTCACGAAGCTCACACGTTTCTCATCTTAATTGACAAGCATTGGATGTTAGAGGACCAGTGCTTTGTATCAGTTTCAGAAGAAGAGTTGGACTAGATATGGTCCATATGTGTAGGAAACACCGTTCTTTTGTTCTGGGCACACTCAGATTTCCTGCTGTCTTAGAGAATCTAGAAAGCAATAGCGTGCTTCTTGTTCTAAAGCAGAGTGTGATCAATGGATGAGACAATGCTGTGTGTTTCACTTCAGAAATGGAGTTAAATCCCAGGCTCTGTGTCTTCCTACAGGCAAGACTTCGTTTCAGGTAAGGGCATTCACTTTTCAGCTCAAACGAAGTACATCGTTCACTGAGCTCACACATTTCTCATCTTAACAGACAAGCATTGGATGTTAGAGGACCAGTGCTTTGTATCAGTTTCAGTAGCAGAGTTGGACTAGATATTGTCCGTATGTGTAGGAAACACCGTTTTTTGTTCTCAGCACACTCACGTTTCCTGCTGTCTTAGAGACTCTAGAAAGCAAGAGCGTGCTTCTTGTTCTATAGCAGAGTGTCATCAATGGATGAGACAATGCAGTGTGTTTCACTTCAGAAATGGAGTTAAATCCCAGGCTCTGAGTCTTACTACAAGCAAGACTTCGTTTCAGGTAAGGGCAGTCTCTTTTCTGCTCAAATGAACTACATCATTCACGAAGCTCACACGTTTCTCATCTTAATTGACAAGCATTGGATGGTAGAGGACCAGTGCTTTGTATCAGTTTCAAAAGAAGAGTTGGACTAGATATGGTCCATATGTGTAGGAAACACCGTTCTTTTGTTCTGGGCACACTCAGATTTCCTGCTGTATTAGAAATTCAAGAAAGGAAGAGCTTGCTTCTCGCTCTAAAGCAGAGTGTGATCAATGGATGATTACACTGCTGTGTGTTTTACTTCAGAAATGGAGTTAAATCCCAGGCTCTGACTCTTCCTACAAGCAAGACTTCAATTCAGGTAAGGGCAGTCACTTTTCTGCTCAAACGAACTACATCGTTCACGAAGCTCACACATTTCTCATCTTAACTGACAAGCATTGGATGTTAGAGGGTCAGTGCTTTGTATCAGTTTCAGAAGCAGATTTGGACTACATATGGTCCATTTGTGTAGGAAACACTGTTCTTTTGTTCTGGGCACACTCAGATTTCCTGCTGTATTAGAGAGTCTAGAAAGCTAGAGTGTGCTTCTCGCTCTAAAGCAGAGTGTGATCCATGGATGAGAACTATGCTGTGTGTTTCCCTTCAGAAATGGACTTAAATCCCAGGCTCTGTGTCTTCCTACAGGGAAGACTTCGTTTCAGGTAAGGGCAGTCACTTTTCAGTTCAAAGGAACTACATCATTCACAAAGCTCACACGTTTCTCATCTTAACCGACAAGCATTGGATGTTAGAGGACCAGTGCATTCTATCAGTTTCAGAAGGAGATTTGGACTACATATAGTCCGTATGTGTAGGAAACACCGTTCTTTTGTTCTGGGCACACTCAGATTTCCTGCTGTCTTAGAGACTCTAGAAAGCAAGAGTGTGATTCTTGCTCTAAAGCAGAGTGTGATCCATGGATGCGAACTATGCTGTGTGTTTCACTTCAGAAATGGAGTTAAATCCCAGGCTCTGTGTCTTCCTACAAGCAAGACTTCGTTTCAGGTAAGGGCAGTCACTTTTCAGCTCAAACGAACTACATCGTTCACTGAGCTCACACATTTCTCATCTTAACACTCAAGCATTGGATGTTAGAGGACCAGTACTTTGTATCAGTTTCAGAAGCAGAGTTGGACTAGATATGGTCCGTATGTGTAGGAAACACCGTTCTTTTGTTCTCAGCACACTCACGTTTCCTGCTGTCTTAGAGACTCTAGAAAGAAAGAGCGTGCTTCTTGTTCTAAAGCAGAGTGTGATCAATGGATGAGATAATGCTGTGTGTTTCACTTCAGAATTGGAGTTAAATCCCAGGCTCTGAGTCTCCCTACAAGCAAGACTTCGTTTCAGGTAAGGGCAGTCACTTTTCTGCTCAAAGGAACTACATCGTTCACGAAGCTCACACGTTTCTCATCTTAACTGACAAGCATTGGATATTAGAGGACCAGTGCATTGTATCAGTTTCAGAAGAAGATTAGGACTACATATAGTCCGTATGTGTAGGAAACACAGTTCTTTTGTTCTGGGCACAATCAGATTTCCTGCTGTATTAGAGACTCTAGAAAGCAAGAGCGTGCTTCTTGCTCTAAAGCAGAGTGTGATCCATTGATGAGAACTATGCTGTGTGTTTCCCTTCAGAAATGGAGTTAAATCCCAGGCTCTGTGTCTTCCTACAGGGAAGACTTCGTTTCAGGTAAGGGCAGTCACTTTTCTGCTCAAACTAACTACATCGTTCACGAAGCTCACACATTTCTCATCTTAACTGACAAGCATTGGATGTTAGAGGGTCAGTGCTTTGTATCAGTTTCAGAAGCAGATTTGGACTACATATGGTCCATATGTGTAGGAAACACCGTTCTTTTGTTCTGGGCACACTCAGATTTCCTGCTGTATTAGAGAGTCTAGAAAGCTAGAGTGTGCTTCTCGCTCTAAAGCAGAGTGTGATACATGGATGAGTACTATGCTGTGTGTTTCCCTTCAGAAATGGATTTAAATCCCAGGCTCTGTGTCTTACTACAAGCAAGACTTCGTTTCAGGTAAGGGCAGTCACTTTTCTGCTCAAATGAACTACATCATTCACGAAGCTCACACGTTTCTCATCTTAATTGACAAGCATTGGATGTTAGAGGACCAGTGCTTTGTATCAGTTTCAGAAGAAGAGTTGGACTAGATATGGTCCATATGTGTAGGAAACACCGTTCTTTTATTCTGGGCACACTCAGATTTCCTGCTGTATTAGAAATTCTAGAAAGCAAGAGCGTGCTTCTTGCTCTAAAGCAGAGTGTGATCCATGGATGAGAACTATGCTGTGCGTTTCCCTTCAGAAATGGAGTTAAATCCCAGGCTCTGTGTCTTCCTACAAGCAAGACTTCGTTTCAGGTAAGGGCCGTCACTTTTCAGCTCAAACGAACTACATCGTTCACTGAGCTCACACATTTCTCATCTTAACAGACAAGCATTGGATGTTAGAGGACCAGTGCTTTGTATCAGTTTCAGAAGCAGAGTTGGACTAGATATGGTCCCTATGTGTAGGAAAGACCGTTCTTTTGTTCTCAGCACACTCACGTTTCCTGCTGTCTTAGAGACTCTAGAAAGCAAGAGCGTGCTTCTTGTTCTAAAGCATAGTGTGATCAATGGATGAGATAATGCTGTGTGTTTCACTTCAGAATTGGAGTTAAATCCCAGGCTCTGAGTCTCCCTACAAGCAAGACTTCGTTTCAGGTAAGGGCAGTCACTTTTCTTCTCAAAGGGTCTACATCATTCACGAAGTTCACACGTTTCTCATCTTAACTGACAAGCATTGGATATTAGAGGACCAGTGCATTGTATCAGTTTCAGAAGAAGATTAGGACTACATATAGTCCATATGTGTAGGAAACAACGTTCTTTTTTTCTGGGCACAATCAGATTTCCTGCTGTATTAGATACTCTAGAAAGCAAGAGCGTGCTTCTTGCTCTAAAGCAGAGTGTGATCCATGGATGAGAACTATGCTGTGTGTTTCCATTCAGAAATGGAGTTAAATCCCAGGCTCTGTTTCTTACTACAAGCAAGACTTCGTTTCAGGTAAGGGCAGTCACTTTTCTGCTCAAATGAACTACATCATTCACGAAGCTCACACGTTTCTCATCTTAATTGACAAGCATTGGATGGTAGAGGACCAGTGCTTTGTATCAGTTTCAGAAGAAGAGTTGGACTAGATATGGTCCATATGTGTAGGAAACACCGTTCTTTTGTTCTGGGCACACTCAGATTTCCTGCTGTATTAGAAATTCTAGAAAGCAAGAGCGTGCTTCTCGCTCTAAAGCAGAGTGTGATCAATTGATGATTACACTGCTGTGTGTTTTACTTCAGAAATGGACTTAAATCCCAGGCTCTGAGTCTTCCTACAAGCAAGACTTCAATTCAGGTAAGGGCAGTCACTTTTCTCCTCAAACTAACTACATCGTTCACGAAGCTCACACGTTTCTCATCTTAACTGACAAGCATTGGATATTAGAGGACCAGTGCATTGTATCAGTTTCAGAAGAATATTAGGACTACATATAGTCCGTATGTGTAGGAAACACTGTTTTTTTTTCTGGGCACAATCAGATTTCCTGCTGTATTAGAGACTCTAGAAAGCAAGAGCGTGCTTCTTGCTCTAAAGCAGAGTGTGATCCATGGATGAGAACTATGCTGTGTGTTTCCCTTCAGAAATGGAGTTAAATCCCAGGCTCTGTGTCTTCCTACAGGCAAGACTTCGTTTCAGGTAAGGTCAGTCACTTTTCAGCTCAAACGAACTACATTGTTCACGAAGCTCACACGTTTCTCATCTTAACAGGCAAGCATTGGATTTTAGAAGACCAGTGCTTTGTATCAGTTTCAGAAGCAGAGTTCGACTATATAATGTCCGTATGTGTAGGAAACACCGTTATTTTGTTCTCAGCACACTCACATTTTCTGCTGTCTTAGAGACTCTAGAAAGCAAGAGCGTGCTTCTTGTTCTAAAGCAGAGTGTGATCAATGGATGATTACACTGCTGTGTGTTTTACTTCAGAAATGGACTTAAATCCCAGGCTCTGAGTCTTCCTACAAGCAAGACTTCAATTCAGGTAAGGGCAGTCACTTTTCTCCTCAAACTAACTACATCGTTCACGAAGCTCACACGTTTCTCATCTTAACTGACGAGCATTGGATGTTAGAGGGTCAGTGCTTTGTATCAGTTTCAGAAGCAGATTTGCACTAGATATGGTCCGTATGTGTAGGAAACACCGCTCTTTTGTTCTGTGATCACTCAGATTTCCTGCTGTGTTAGAGACTCTAGAAAGCTAGAGTGTGCTTCTCGCTCTAAAGCAGAGTGTGATTCATGGATGAGAACTATGCTGTGTGTTTCCCTTCAGAAATGGAGTTAAATCCCAGGCTCTGTGTCTTACTACAAGCAAGACTTCGTTTCAGGTAAGGGCAGTCACTTTTAAGTTCAAAGGAACTACATCATTCACAAAGCTCACACGTTTCTCATCTTAACAGACAAGCATTGGATGTTAGAGGACCAGTGCATTCTATCAGTTTCAGAAGGAGATTTGGACTACATATAGTCCGTATGTGTAGGAAACACCGTTCTTTTGTTCTGGGAACACTCAGATTTCCTGCTGTCTTAGAGACTCTAGAAAGCAAGAGTGTGATTCTTGCTCTAAAGCAGAGTGTGATCCATGGATGCGAACTATGCTGTGTGTTTCACTTCAGAAATGGAGTTAAATCCCAGGCTCTGAGTCTTCCTACAAGCAAGACTTCGTTTCAAGTAAGGGCAGTCACTTTTCTGCTCAAACGAACTACATCGTTCACGAAGCTCACACGTTTCTCATCTTATCTGACAAGCATTGGATGTTAGAGGACCAGTGCTTTGTATCAGTTTCAGTAGCAGAGTTGGACTAGATATTGTCCGTATGTGTAGGAAACACCGTTTTTTGTTCTCAGCACACTCACGTTTCCTGCTGTCTTAGAGACTCTAGAAAGCAAGAGCGTGCTTCTTGTTCTATAGCAGAGTGTCATCAATGGATGAGACAATGCAGTGTGTTTCACTTCAGAAATGGAGTTAAATCCCAGGCTCTGAGTCACCCTACAAGAAAGACTTCGTTTCAGGTAGGGGCAGTCACTTTTCTGCTCAAAGGAACTACATCGTTCACAAAGCTCACACGTTTCTCATCTTAACTGACAAGCATTGGATGTTAGAGGACTAGTGCATTGTATCAGTTTCAGAAGAAGATTTAGACTACATATAGTCGGTATGTGTAGGAAACACCGTTCTTTTCTTCTGGGCACAATCAGATTTAATGCTGTATTAGATACTCTAGAAAGCAAGAGCGTGCTTCTTGCTCTAAAGCAGAGTGTGATCCATGGATGATAACTATGCTGTGTGTTTCACTTCAGAAATGGAGTTAAATCCCAGGCTCTGTGTCTTACTACAAGCAAGACTTCGTTTCAGGTAAGGGCAGTCACTTTTCTGCTCAAATGAACTACATCATTCACGAAGCTCACACGTTTATCATCTTAATTGACAAGCATTGGATGTTAGAGGACCAGTGCTTTGTATCAGTTTCAGAAGAAGAGTTGGACTAGATATGGTCCATATGTGTAGGAAACACCGTTCTTTTGTTCTGGGCACACTCAGATTTCCTGCTGTCTTAGAGAATCTAGAAAGCAATAGCGTGCTTCTTGTTCTAAAGCAGAGTGTGATCAATGGATGAGACAATGCTGTGTGTTTCACTTCAGAAATGGAGTTAAATCCCAGGCTCTGTGTCTTCCTACAGGCAAGACTTCGTTTCAGGTAAGGGCATTCACTTTTCAGCTCAAACGAAGTACATCGTTCACTGAGCTCACACATTTCTCATCTTAACAGACAAGCATTGGATGTTAGAGGACCAGTGCTTTGTATCAGTTTCAGTAGCAGAGTTGGACTAGATATTGTCCGTATGTGTAGGAAACACCGTTTTTTGTTCTCAGCACACTCACGTTTCCTGCTGTCTTAGAGACTCTTGAAAGCAAGAGCGTGCTTCTTGTTCTATAGCAGAGTGTCATCAATGGATGAGACAATGCAGTGTGTTTCACTTCAGAAATGGAGTTAAATCCCAGGCTCTGAGTCTTACTACAAGCAAGACTTCGTTTCAGGTAAGGGCAGTCTCTTTTCTGCTCAAATGAACTACATCATTCACGAAGCTCACACGTTTCTCATCTTAATTGACAAGCATTGGATGGTAGAGGACCAGTGCTTTGTATCAGTTTCAAAAGAAGAGTTGGACTAGATATGGTCCATATGTGTAGGAAACTCCGTTCTTTTGTTCTGGGCACACTCAGATTTCCTGCTGTATTAGAAATTCAAGAAAGGAAGAGCTTGCTTCTCGCTCTAAAGCAGAGTGTGATCAATGGATGATTACACTGCTGTGTGTTTTACTTCAGAAGTGGAGTTAAATCCCAGGCTCTGTGTCTTCCTACAGGCAAGACTTCGTTTCAGGTAAGGGCAGTCACTTTTCAGCTCAAACGAACTACATTGTTCACGAAGCTCACACGTTTCTCATCTTAACAGGCAAGCATTGGATTTTAGAAGACCAGTGCTTTGTATCAGTTTCAGAAGCAGAGTTCGACTATATAATGTCCGTATGTGTAGGAAACACCGTTATTTTGTTCTCAGCACACTCACATTTTCTGCTGTCTTAGAGACTCTAGAAAGCAAGAGCGTGCTTCTTGTTCTAAAGCAGAGTGTGATCAATGGATGATTACACTGCTGTGTGTTTTACTTCAGAAATGGACTTAAATCCCAGGCTCCTAGTCTTCCTACAAGCAAGACTTCAATTCAGGTAAGGGCAGTCACTTTTCTCCTCAAACTAACTACATCGTTCACGAAGCTCACACGTTTCTCATCTTAACTGACGAGCATTGGATGTTAGAGGATCAGTGCTTTGTATCAGTTTCAGAAGCAGATTTGCACTAGATATGGTCCATATGTGTGGAAACACCGCTCTTTTGTTCTGTGAACACTCAGATTTCCTGCTGTGTTAGAGACTCTAGAAAGCTAGAGTGTGCTTCTCGCTCTAAAGCAGAGTGTGATTCATGGATGAGAACTATGCTGTGTGTTTCCCTTCAGAAATGGAGTTAAATCCCAGGCTTTGTGTCTTACTACAAGCAAGACTCGTTTCAGGTAAGGGCAGTCACTTTTCAGTTCAAAGGAACTACATCATTCACAAAGCTCACACGTTTCTCATCTTAACAGACAAGCATTGCATGTTAGAGGACCAGTGCATTCTATCAGTTTCAGAAGGAGATTTGGACTACATATAGTCCGTATGTGTAGGAAACAACATTCTTTTGTTCTGGGCACACTCAGATTTCCTGCTGTATTAGAGAATCTAGAAAGCAAGAGCGTGCTTCTTGCTCTAAAGCAGAGTGTGATCCATGAATGAGAACTATGCTGTGTGTTTCCCTTCAGAAATGGAGTTAAATCCCAGGCTCTGGGTCTTCCTACAAGCAAGACTTCGTTTCAGGTAAGGGCAGTCACTTTTCAGCTCAAACGAACTACATTGTTCACGAAGCTCACACGTTTCTCATATTAACAGACAAGGATTGGATTTTAGAGGACCTGTGTTTTGTATCAGTTTCAGATGCAGAGTTGGTCTATATAATGTCCGTAATTGTAGGAAACACCGTTCTTTTGTTCTCAGCACACTCACGTTCCTGCAGTCTTAGAGACTCTAGAAAGCAAGAGCGTGCTTCTTGTTCTAAAGCAGAGTGTGATCAATGGATGATTACACTGCTGTGTGTTTTACTTCAGAAATGGAGTTAAATCCCAGGCTCTGAGTCTTCCTACAAGCAAGACTTAAATTCAAGTAAGGGCAGTCACTTTTCTGCTCAAACTAACTACATCGTTCTCGAAGCTCACACATTTCTCATCTTAACTGACAAGCATTGGATGTTAGAGGGTCAGTGCTTTGTATCAGTTTCAGAAGCAGATTTGGACTACATATGGTCCATATGTGTAGGAAACACCGTTCTTTTGTTCTGGGCACACTCAGATTTCCTGCTGTATTAGAGAGTCTAGAAAGCAAGAGTGTGCTTCTTGCTCTAAAGCAGAGTGTGATCCATGGATGAGAACTATGCTGTGTGTTTCCCTTCATTAATGGACTTAAATCCCAGGCTCTGGGTCTTCCTACAAGCAAGACTTCAATTCAGGTAAGGGCAGTCACTTTTCTGCTCAAACGAACTACATCGTTCACTGAGCTCACACATTTCTCATCTTAACAGACAAGCATTGGATGTTAGAGGACCAGTGCTTTGTATCAGTTTCAGAAGCAGAGTTGGGCTAGATATGGTCCTTATGTGTAGGAAACACCGCTCTTTTGTTCTCAGCACACTCACGTTTCCTGCTGTCTTAGAGACTCTAGAAAGCAAGAGCGTGCTTCTTGTTCTAAAGCAGAGTGTGATCAATGGATGAGATAATGCTGTGTGTTTCACTTCAGAATTGGAGTTAAATCCCAGGCTCAGAGTCTCCCTACAAGCAAGACTTCGTTTCAGGTAAGGGCAGTCACTTTTCTGCTCAAAGGAACTACATCGTTCACGAAGCTCACACGTTTCTCATCTTAACTGACAAGCATTGGATATAAGAGGACCAGTGCATTGTATCAGTTTCAGAAGAAGATTAGGACTACATATAGTCCGTATGTGTAGGAAACACCGTTCTTTTGTTCTGGGCACACTCAGATTTCCTGCTGTATTAGAGATTCTAGAAAGCTAGAGTGTGCTTCTTGCTCTAAAGCAGAGTGTGATCCATGGATGAGTACTATGCTGTGTGTTCCCCTTCAGAAATGGATTCAAATCCCAGGCTCTGTGTCTTACTACAAGCAAGACTTCGTTTGAGGTAAGGGCAGTCACTTTTCAGTTCAAAGGAACTACATCATTCACAAAGCTCACACTTTTCTCATCTTAACTGACAAGCATTGGATGTTAGAGGACCAGTGCATTCTATCAGTTTCAGAAGAAGATTTGGACTACATATAGTCTGTATGTGTAGGAAACACCGTTCTTTTGTTCTGGGCACACTCAGATTTCCTGCTGTCTTAGAGACTCTAGAAAGCAAGAGTGTGCTTCTTGCTCTAAAGCAGAGTGTGATCCATGGATGAGAACTATGCTGTGTGCTTGACTTCAGAAATGGAGTTAAATCCCAGGCTCTGAGTCTTCCTACAGGCAAGACTTCGTTTCAGGTAAGGGCAGTCACTTTTCGGCTCAAACGAACTACATCGTTCATGAAGCTCACACGTTTCTCATCTTAACTGACAAGCAATGGATGTTAGATGGTCAATGCTTTGTATCAGTTTCAGAAGCAGATTTGGACTACATATGGTCCATATGTGTAGGAAACACCGTTCTTTTGTTCCGGGCACACTCAGATTTCCTGCTGTATTAGAAACACTACAAAGCAAGAGTAGTCTTCTCGCTCTAAAGCAGAGTGTGATCCATGGATGAGAACTATGCTGTGTGTTTCCCTTCAGAAATGGACTTAAATCCCAGGTTCTGTGTCTTACTACAAGCAAGACTTCGTTTCAGGTAAGGGCTGTCACTTTTCTGCTCAAATGAACTACATCATTCACAAAGCTCACACGTTTCTCATCTTAATTGACAAGCATTGGATGTTAGAGGACCAGTGCTTTGTATCAGTTTCAGAAGAAGAGTTGGACTAGATATGGTCCATATGTGTAGGAAACACCGTTCTTTTGTTCTGGGCAAAATCAGATTTCCTGCTGTATTAGAGACTCTAGAAAGCAAGAGCGTGCTTCTTGCTCTAAAGCAGAGTGTGATCCATGGATGAGAACTATGCTGTGTGTTTCCCTTCAGAAATGGAATTAAATCCCAGGCTCTGTGTCTTCCTACAGGCAAGACTTCGTTTCAGGTAAGGGCAGTCACTTTTCTGCTCAAACTAACTACATCGTTCACTGAGCTCACACGTTTCTCATCTTAACAGACAAGCATTGGATGTTAGAGGACCAGTGCATTGTATCAGTTTCAGAAGAAGATTTGGACTACATGTAGTCCGTATGTGTCGGACACCGTTCTTTTGTTCTGGGCACAATCAGATTTCCTGCTCTATTAGAGACTCTAGAAAGCAAGAGCGTGCTTCTTGCTCTAAAGCAGAGTGTGATCCATTGATGAGAACTATGCTGTGTGTTTCCCTTCAGAAATGGAGTTAAATCCCAGGCTCTGTGTCTTCCTACAGGCAAGACTTCGTTTCAGGTAAGGGCAGTCACTTTTCTGCTCAAACTAACTACATCGTTCACGAAGCTCACACATTTTTCATCTTAACTGACAAGCATTGGATGTTAGAGGGTCAGTGCTTTGTATCAGTTTCAGAAGCAGATTTGGACTACATATGGACCATATGTGTAGGAAACACCGTACTTTTGTTCCGGGCACACTCAGATTTCCTGCTGTATTAGAGACTCTACAAAGCAAGAGCAGTCTTCTCGCTCTAAAGCAGAGTGTGATCCATGGATGAGAACTATGCTGTGTGTTTCCCTTCAGAAATGGACTTAAATCCCAGGCTCTGTGTCTTACTACAAGCAAGACTTCGTTTCAGGTAAGGGCAGTCACTTTTCTGCTCAAATGAACTACATCATTCATGAAGCTCACACGTTTCTCATCTTAATTGACAAGCATTGGATGTTAGAGGACCAGTGCTTTGTATCAGTTTCAGAAGAAGAGTTGGACTAGATATGGTCCATATGTGTAGGAAACACCGTTCTTTTGTTCTGGGCACACTCAGATTTCCTGCTGTATTAGAAATTCTAGAAAGCAAGAGCGTGCTTCTCGCTCTAGCAGAGTGTGATCAATGGATGATTACACTGCTGTGTGTTTTACTTCAGAAATGGAGTTAAATCCCAGGCTCTGACTCTTCCTACAAGCAAGACTTAAATTCAAGTAAGGGCAGTCACTTTTCTGCTCAAACTAACTACATCGTTCTCAAAGCTCACACATTTCTCATCTTAACTGACAAGCATTGGATGTTAGAGGGTCAGTGCTTTGTTTCAGTTTCAGAAGCAGATTTGGACTACATATGGTCCATATGTGTAGGAAACACCGTTCTTTTGTTCTGGGCACACTCAGATTTCCTGCTGTATTAGAGAGTCTAGAAAGCAAGAGTGTGCTTCTTGCTCTAAAGCAGAGGGTGATCCATGGATGAGAACTATGCTGTGTGTTTCCCTTCATTAATGGACTTAAATCCCAGGCTCTGTGTCTTACTACAAGCAAGACTTCGTTTCAGGTAAGGGCAGTCACTTTTCTGCTCAAAGGAACTACATTGTTCACGAAGCTCACACGTTTCTCATCTTAACTGACAAGCATTGGATATTAGAGGACCACTGCATTGTATCAGTTTCAGAAGAATATTAGGACTATATATAGTCCGTATGTGTAGGAAACACTGTTCTTTTTTTCTGGGCACAATCAGATTTCCTGCTGTATTAGAGACTCTAGAAAGCAAGAGCGTGCTTCTTGCTCTAAAGCAGAGTGTGATCCATGGATGAGAACTATGCTGTGTGTTTCCCTTCAGAAGAGGAGTTAAATCCCAGGCTCTGTGTCTTCCTACAGGCAAGACTTCGTTTCAGGTAAGGGCAGTCACTTTTCAGCTCAAACGAACTACATTGTTCACGAAGCTCACACGTTTCTCATCTTAACAGGCAAGCATTGGATTTTAGAAGACCAGTGCTTTGTATCAGTTTCAGAAGCAGAGTTCGACTATATAATGTCCGTATGTGTAGGAAACACCGTTATTTTGTTCTCAGCACACTCACATTTCCTGCTGTCTTAGAGACTCTAGATAGCAAGAGCGTGCTTCTTGTTCTAAAGCAGAGTGTGATCAATGGATGATTACACTGCTGTGTGTTTTACTTCAGAAATGGACTTAAATCCCAGGCTCTGAGTCTTCCTACAAGCAAGACTTCAATTCAGGTAAGGGCAGTCACTTTTCTCCTCAAACTAACTACATCGTTCACGAAGCTCACACGTTTCTCATCTTAACTGACGAGCATTGGATGTTAGAGGATCAGTGCTTTGTATCAGTTTCAGAAGCAGATTTGCACTAGATATGGTCCGTATGTGTGGAAACACCGCTCTTTTGTTCTGTGAACACTCAGATTTCCTGCTGTGTTAGAGACTCTAGAAAGCTAGAGTGTGCTTCTCGCTCTAAAGCAGAGTGTGGTTCATGGATGAGAACTATGCTGTGTGTTTCCCTTCAGAAATGGAGTTAAATCCCAGGCTTTGTGTCTTACTACAAGCAAGACTCGTTTCAGGTAAGGGCAGTCACTTTTCAGTTCAAAGGAACTACATCATTCACAAAGCTCACACGTTTCTCATCTTAACAGACAAGCACTGGATGTTAGAGGACCAGTGCATTCTATCAGTTTCAGAAGAAGATTTGGACTACATATAGTCTGTATGTGTAGGAAACACCGTTCTTTTGTTCTGGGCACACTCAGATTTCCTGCTGTCTTAGAACTCTAGAAACCAAGAGAGTGCTTCTTGCTCTAAAGCAGAGTGTGATCCATGGATGAGAACTATGCTGTGTGCTTGACTTCAGAAATGGAGTTAAATCCCTGGCTCTGAGTCTTCCTACAGGCAAGACTTCGTTTCAGGTAAGGGCAGTCACTTTTCGGCTCAAACGAACTACATCGTTCATGAAGCTAACACGTTTCTCATCTTAACTGACAAGCAATGGATGTTAGATGGTCAGTGCTTTGTATCAGTTTCAGAAGCAGATTTGGACTACATATGGACCATATGTGTAGGAAACTCCGTACTTTTGTTCCGGGCACACTCAGATTTCCTGCTGTATTAGAGACTCTACAAAGCAAGAGCAGTCTTCTCGCTCTAAAGCAGAGTGTGATCCATGGATGAGAACTATGCTGTGTGTTTCCCTTCAGAAATGGACTTAAATCCCAGGCTCTGTGTCTTACTACAAGCAAGACTTCGTTTCAGGTAAGGGCAGTCACTTTTCTGCTCAAATGAACTACATCATTCACGAAGCTCACACGTTTCTCATCTTAATTGACAAGCATTGGATGTTAGAGGACCAGTGCTTTGTATCAGTTTCAGAAGAAGAGTTGGACTAGATATGGTCCATATGTGTAGGAAACACCGTTCTTTTGTTCTGGGCAAAATCAGATTTCCTGCTGTATTAGAGACTCTAGAAAGCAAGAGCGTGCTTCTTGCTCTAAAGCAGAGTGTGATCCATGGATGAGAACTATGCTGTGTGTTTCCCTTCAGAAATGGAATTAAATCCCAGGCTCTGTGTCTTCCTACAGGCAAGACTTCGTTTCAGGTAAGGGCAGTCACTTTTCTGCTCAAACTAACTACATCGTTCACTGAGCTCACACGTTTCTCATCTTAACAGACAAGCATTGGATGTTAGAGGACCAGTGCATTGTATCAGTTTCAGAAGAAGATTTGGACTACATGTAGTCCGTATGTGTCGGACACCGTTCTTTTGTTCTGGGCACAATCAGATTTCCTGCTCTATTAGAGACTCTAGAAAGCAAGAGCGTGCTTCTTGCTCTAAAGCAGAGTGTGATCCATTGATGAGAACTATGCTGTGTGTTTCCCTTCAGAAATGGAGTTAAATCCCAGGCTCTGTGTCTTCCTACAGGCAAGACTTCGTTTCAGGTAAGGGCAGTCACTTTTCTGCTCAAACTAACTACATCGTTCACGAAGCTCACACATTTTTCATCTTAACTGACAAGCATTGGATGTTAGAGGGTCAGTGCTTTGTATCAGTTTCAGAAGCAGATTTGGACTACATATGGTCCATATGTGTAGGAAACACCGTTCTTTTGTTCTGGGCACACTCAGATTTCCTGCTGTATTAGAAAGTCTAGAAAGCTAGAGTGTGCTTCTTGCTCTAAAGCAGAGTGTGATCCATGGATGAGTACTATGCTGTGTGTTTCCCTTCAGAAATGGATTTAAATCCCAGGCTCTGTGTCTTACTACAAGCAAGACTTCGTTTCAGGTAAGGGCAGTCACTTTTCAGTTCAAAGGAACTACATCATTCACAAAGCTCACACTTTTCTCATCTTAACTGACAAGCACTGGATGTTAGAGGACCAGTGCATTCTATCAGTTTCAGAAGAAGATTTGGACTACATATAGTCTGTATGTGTAGGAAACACCGTTCTTTTGTTCTGGGCACACTCAGATTTCCTGCTGTCTTAGAGACTCTAGAAACCAAGAGAGTGCTTCTTGCTCTAAAGCAGAGTGTGATCCATGGATGAGAACTATGCTGTGTGCTTGACTTCAGAAATGGAGTTAAATCCCAGGGTCTGAGTCTTCCTACAGGCAAGACTTCGTTTCAGGTAAGGGCAGTCACTTTTCGGCTCAAACGAACTACATCGTTCATGAAGCTAACACGTTTCTCATCTTAACTGACAAGCAATGGATGTTAGATGGTCAGTGCTTTGTATCAATTTCAGAAGCAGATTTGGACTACATATGGACCATATGTGTAGGAAACACCGTACTTTTGTTCCGGGCACACTCAGATTTCCTGCTGTATTAGAGACTCTACAAAGCAAGAGCAGTCTTCTCGCTCTAAAGCAGAGTGTGATCCATGGATGAGAACTATGCTGTGTGTTTCCCTTCAGAAATGGACTTAAATCCCAGGCTCTGTGTCTTACTACAAGCAAGACTTCGTTTCAGGTAAGGGCAGTCACTTTTCTGCTCAAATGAACTACATCATTCACGAAGCTCACACGTTTCTCATCTTAATTGACAAGCATTGGATGTTAGAGGACCAGTGCTTTGTATCAGTTTCAGAAGAAGAGTTGGACTAGATATGGTCCATATGTGTAGGAAACACCGTTCTTTTGTTCTGGGCACACTCAGATTTCCTGCTGTATTAGAAATTCTAGAAAGCAAGAGCGTGCTTCTCGCTCTAGCAGAGTGTGATCAATGGATGATTACACTGCTGTGTGTTTTACTTCAGAAATGGAGTTAAATCCCAGGCTCTGACTCTTCCTACAAGCAAGACTTAAATTCAAGTAAGGGCAGTCACTTTTCTGCTCAAACTAACTACATCGTTCTCAAAGCTCACACATTTCTCATCTTAACTGACAAGCATTGGATGTTAGAGGGTCAGTGCTTTGTTTCAGTTTCAGAAGCAGATTTGGACTACATATGGTCCATATGTGTAGGAAACACCGTTCTTTTGTTCTGGGCACACTCAGATTTCCTGCTGTATTAGAGAGTCTAGAAAGCAAGAGTGTGCTTCTTGCTCTAAAGCAGAGGGTGATCCATGGATGAGAACTATGCTGTGTGTTTCCCTTCATTAATGGACTTAAATCCCAGGCTCTGTGTCTTACTACAAGCAAGACTTCGTTTCAGGTAAGGGCAGTCACTTTTCTGCTCAAAGGAACTACATTGTTCACGAAGCTCACACGTTTCTCATCTTAACTGACAAGCATTGGATATTAGAGGACCACTGCATTGTATCAGTTTCAGAAGAATATTAGGACTATATATAGTCCGTATGTGTAGGAAACACTGTTCTTTTTTTCTGGGCACAATCAGATTTCCTGCTGTATTAGAGACTCTAGAAAGCAAGAGCGTGCTTCTTGCTCTAAAGCAGAGTGTGATCCATGGATGAGAACTATGCTGTGTGTTTCCCTTCAGAAGAGGAGTTAAATCCCAGGCTCTGTGTCTTCCTACAGGCAAGACTTCGTTTCAGGTAAGGGCAGTCACTTTTCAGCTCAAACGAACTACATTGTTCACGAAGCTCACACGTTTCTCATCTTAACAGGCAAGCATTGGATTTTAGAAGACCAGTGCTTTGTATCAGTTTCAGAAGCAGAGTTCGACTATATAATGTCCGTATGTGTAGGAAACACCGTTATTTTGTTCTCAGCACACTCACATTTCCTGCTGTCTTAGAGACTCTAGATAGCAAGAGCGTGCTTCTTGTTCTAAAGCAGAGTGTGATCAATGGATGATTACACTGCTGTGTGTTTTACTTCAGAAATGGACTTAAATCCCAGGCTCTGAGTCTTCCTACAAGCAAGACTTCAATTCAGGTAAGGGCAGTCACTTTTCTCCTCAAACTAACTACATCGTTCACGAAGCTCACACGTTTCTCATCTTAACTGACGAGCATTGGATGTTAGAGGATCAGTGCTTTGTATCAGTTTCAGAAGCAGATTTGCACTAGATATGGTCCGTATGTGTGGAAACACCGCTCTTTTGTTCTGTGAACACTCAGATTTCCTGCTGTGTTAGAGACTCTAGAAAGCTAGAGTGTGCTTCTCGCTCTAAAGCAGAGTGTGGTTCATGGATGAGAACTATGCTGTGTGTTTCCCTTCAGAAATGGAGTTAAATCCCAGGCTTTGTGTCTTACTACAAGCAAGACTCGTTTCAGGTAAGGGCAGTCACTTTTCAGTTCAAAGGAACTACATCATTCACAAAGCTCACACGTTTCTCATCTTAACAGACAAGCACTGGATGTTAGAGGACCAGTGCATTCTATCAGTTTCAGAAGAAGATTTGGACTACATATAGTCTGTATGTGTAGGAAACACCGTTCTTTTGTTCTGGGCACACTCAGATTTCCTGCTGTCTTAGAACTCTAGAAACCAAGAGAGTGCTTCTTGCTCTAAAGCAGAGTGTGATCCATGGATGAGAACTATGCTGTGTGCTTGACTTCAGAAATGGAGTTAAATCCCTGGCTCTGAGTCTTCCTACAGGCAAGACTTCGTTTCAGGTAAGGGCAGTCACTTTTCGGCTCAAACGAACTACATCGTTCATGAAGCTAACACGTTTCTCATCTTAACTGACAAGCAATGGATGTTAGATGGTCAGTGCTTTGTATCAGTTTCAGAAGCAGATTTGGACTACATATGGACCATATGTGTAGGAAACTCCGTACTTTTGTTCCGGGCACACTCAGATTTCCTGCTGTATTAGAGACTCTACAAAGCAAGAGCAGTCTTCTCGCTCTAAAGCAGAGTGTGATCCATGGATGAGAACTATGCTGTGTGTTTCCCTTCAGAAATGGACTTAAATCCCAGGCTCTGTGTCTTACTACAAGCAAGACTTCGTTTCAGGTAAGGGCAGTCACTTTTCTGCTCAAATGAACTACATCATTCACGAAGCTCACACGTTTCTCATCTTAATTGACAAGCATTGGATGTTAGAGGACCAGTGCTTTGTATCAGTTTCAGAAGAAGAGTTGGACTAGATATGGTCCATATGTGTAGGAAACACCGTTCTTTTGTTCTGGCCACACTCAGATTTCCTGCTGTATTAGAAATTCTAGAAAGCAAGAGCGTGCTTCTCACTCTAAAGCAGAGTGTGATCAATGGATGATTACACTGCTGTGTGTTTTACTTCAGAAATGGAGTTAAATCCCAGGCTCTGAGTCTTCCTACAAGCAAGACTTAAATTCAAGTAAGGGCAGTCACTTTTCTGCTCAAACTAACTACATCGTTCTCGAAGCTCACACATTTCTCATCTTAACTGACAAGCATTGGATGTTAGAGGGTCAGTGCTTTGTATCAGTTTCAGAAGCAGATTTGGACTACATATGGTCCATATGTGTAGGAAACACCGTTCTTTTGTTCTGGGCACACTCAGATTTCCTGCTGTATTAGGGAGTCTAGAAAGCAAGAGTGTGCTTCTTGCTCTAAAGCAGAGTGTGATCCATGGATGAGAACTATGCTGTGTGTTTCCCTTCATTAATGGACTTAAATCCCAGGCTCTGTGTCTTACTACAAGCAAGACTTCGTTTCAGGTAAGGGCAGTCACTTTTCTGCTCAAAGGAACTACATTGTTCACGAAGCTCACACGTTTCTCATCTTAACTGACAAGCATTGGATATTAGAGGACCAGTGCATTGTATCAGTTTCAGAAGAATATTAGGACTATATATAGTCCGTATGTGTAGGAAACACTGTTCTTTTTTTCTGGGCACAATCAGATTTCCTGCTGTATTAGAGACTCTAGAAAGCAAGAGCGTGCTTCTTGCTCTAAAGCAGAGTGTGATCCATGGATGAGAACTATGCTGTGTGTTTCCCTTCAGAAGTGGAGTTAAATCCCAGGCTCTGTGTCTTCCTACAGGCAAGACTTCGTTTCAGGTAAGGGCAGTCACTTTTCAGCTCAAACGAACTACATTGTTCACGAAGCTCACACGTTTCTCATCTTAACAGGCAAGCATTGGATTTTAGAAGAACAGTGCTTTGTATCAGTTTCAGAAGCAGAGTTCGACTATATAATGTCCGTATGTGTAGGAAACACCGTTATTTTGTTCTCAGCACACTCACATTTCCTGCTGTCTTAGAGACTCTAGAAAGCAAGAGCGTGCTTCTTGTTCTAAAGCAGAGTGTGATCAATGGATGATTACACTGCTGTGTGTTTTACTTCAGAAATGGACTTAAATCCCAGGCTCCTAGTCTTCCTACAAGCAAGACTTCAATTCAGGTAAGGGCAGTCACTTTTCTCCTCAAACTAACTACATCGTTCACGAAGCTCACACGTTTCTCATCTTAACTGACGAGCATTGGATGTTAGAGGATCAGTGCTTTGTATCAGTTTCAGAAGCAGGTTTGCACTAGATATGTTCCATATGTGTGGAAACACCGCTCTTTTGTTCTGTGAACACTCAGATTTCCTGCTGTGTTAGAGACTCTAGAAAGATAGAGTGTGCTTCTCGCTCTAAAGCAGAGTGTGATTCATGGATGAGAACTATGCTGTGTGTTTCCCTTCAGAAATGGAGTTAAATCCCAGGCTTTGTGTCTTACTACAAGCAAGACTCGTTTCAGGTAAGGGCAGTCACTTTTCAGTTCAAAGGAACTACATCATTCACAAAGCTCACACGTTTCTCATCTTAACAGACAAGCATTGGATGTTAGAGGACCAGTGCATTCTATCAGTTTCAGAAGGAGATTTGGACTACATATAGTCCGTATGTGTAGGAAACAACATTCTTTTGTTCTGGGCACACTCAGATTTCCTGCTGTATTAGAGAATCTAGAAAGCAAGAGCGTGCTTCTTGCTCTAAAGCAGAGTGTGATCCATGGATGAGAACTATGCTGTGTGTTTCCCTTCAGAAATGGAGTTAAATCCCAGGCTCTGGGTCTTCCTACAAGCAAGACTTCGTTTCAGGTAAGGGCAGTCACTTTTCAGCTCAAACGAACTACATTGTTCACGAAGCTCACACGTTTCTCATATTAACAGACAAGGATTGGATTTTAGAGGACCAGTGTTTTGTATCAGTTTCAGATGCAGAGTTGGTCTATATAATGTCCGTAATTGTAGGAAACACCGTTCTTTTGTTCTCAGCACACTCACGTTTCCTGCAGTCTTAGAGACTCTAGAAAGCAAGAGCGTGCTTCTTGTTCTAAAGCAGAGTGTGATCAATGGATGATTACACTGCTGTGTGTTTTACTTCAGAAATGGAGTTAAATCCCAGGCTCTGAGTCTTCCTACAAGCAAGACTTCAATTCAGGTAAGGGCAGTCACTTTTCTGCTCAAACGAACTACATCGTTCACTGAGCTCACACATTTCTCATCTTAACAGACAAGCATTGGATGTTAGAGGACCAGTGCTTTGTATCAGTTTCAGAAGCAGAGTTGGACTAGATATGGTCCTTATGTGTAGGAAACACCGCTCTTTTGTTCTCAGCACACTCACGTTTCCTGCTGTCTTAGAGACTCTAGAAAGCAAGAGTGTGCTTCTTGCTCTAAAGCAGAGTGTGATCCATGGATGAGAACTATGCTGTGAGTTTCACTTCAGAAAAGGTGTTAAATCCCAGGCTCTGTGTCTTCCTACAAGCAAGACTTTGTTTCAGGTAAGGGCAGTCACTTTTCTGCTCAAACGAACTATATCTTTCACAAAGCTCACACGATTCTCATCTTAACTGACAAGCATTGGATGTTAGAGGACCAGTGCATTCTATCAGTTTCAGAAGAAGATTTGGATTACATATTGTCCTTATGTGTAGGAAACACCGTTCTTTTGTTCTAGGCACATTCATGTTTTCCTGCTGTCTTAGAGGCTCTAGAAAGCAAGAGTGTGCTTCTTGCTCTAAAGCAGAGTGTGATCCATGCATGAGAACTATGCTGTGTGCTTGACTTCAGAAATGGAGTTAAATCCCAGGCTCTGAGTATTCCTCCAGGCAAGAATTCGTTTCATGTAAGGGCAGTCACTTTTCTGCTCAAACTAAATACATCGTTCATGAAGCTCACACGTTTCTCATCTTAACTGACAAGCATTGGATATTAGAGGACCAGTGCATTCTATCAGTTTCAGAAGAAGATTTGGACTACATATTGTCCGTATGTGAAGAAAACACCGTTCTTTTGTTCTGGGTACACTCAGATTTCCTGCTGTCTTAGAGACTCTAGAAAGCAAGTGTGTGCTTCTTGCTCTAAAGCAGAGTGTGATCCATGGATGAGAACTATGCTGTGTGTTTCCCTTCAGAAATGGAGTTAAATCCCATGCTCTGTGTCTTCCTACAAGCAAGAATTCGTTTCAGGTAAGGGCAGTCACTTTTCAGCTCAAACGAACTACATCGTTCACTGAGCTCACACATTCCTCATCTTAACAGAAAAGCATTGGATGTTAGATGTTCAGTGCTTTGTATCAGTTTCAGAAGCAGAGTTGGACTAGATATGGTCCATATGTGTAGGAAACACCGTTCTTTTGTTCCGGGCACACTCAGGTTTCCTGCTGTATTAGAGACTCTACAAAGCACGAGTGTGCTTCTTGCTCTAAAGCAGAGTGTGATCCATGGATGAGAACTATGCTGTGTGTTTCCCTTCAGAAATGGACTTAAATCCCAGACTCTGTGTCTTACTACAAGCAAGACTTTGTTTCAGGGAAGGGCAGTCACGTTTCTGCTCAAATGAACTACATCATTCACAAAGCTCACATGTTTCTCATCTTAACTGACAAACATTGGATGTTAGAGGACCAGTGCATTCTATCAGTTTCAGAAGAAGATTTGGACTACATATAGTCCGTATGTGTAGGAAACACCGTTCTTTTGTTCTGAGCACACTCAGATTTCCTGCTATCTTAGAGACTCTAGAAAGCAAGAGTGTGCTTCTTGCTCTAAAGCAGAGTGTGATCCATTGATGAGAACTATGCTGTATGTTTCCCTTCAGAAATGGAGTTAAATCCCAGACTCTGTCTCTTCCTACAGGCAAGACTTCGTTTCAGGTAAGGGCAGTCACTTTTCAGTTCAAAGGAAATACATCATTCACAAAGCTCACACGTTTCTCATCTTAAATGACAAGCACTGGATGTTAGAGGACCAGTGCATTCTATCAGTTTCAGAAGACGATTTGGACTACATATAGTCCGTATGTGTAGGAAACACCGTTCTTTTGTTCTGGGCACACTCAGATTTCCTGCTGTCTTAGAGACTCTAGAAAGCAAGAGTGTGCTTCTTGCTCTAAAGCAGAGTGTGATCCATGGATGAGAACTACGCTGTGTGCTTGACTTCAGAAATGGAGTTAAATCCCAGGCTATGAGTCTTCCTACAGGCAAGACTTCGTTTCAGGTAAGGGCAGTCACTTTTCTGCTCAAACGAACTACATCGTTCATGAAGCTCACACGTTTCTCATCTAAACTGACACGCATTGCATGTTAGATGGGCAGTGCTTTGTATCAGTTTCAGAAGCAGATTTGGACTACATATGGTCCATATGTGTAGGAAACACCGTTCTTTTGTTTCGGGCACACTCAGATTTCCTGCTGTATTAGAGACTCTACAAAGCACGAGTGTGCTTCTCGCTCTAAAGCAGAGTGTGATCCATGGATGAGAACTATGCTGTGTGTTTCCCTTCAGAAATGGACTTAAATCCCAGACTCTGTGTCTTACTACAAGCAAGACTTTGTTTCAGGTAAGGGCAGTCACGTTTCTGCTCAAATGAACTACATCATTCACAAAGCTCACACGTTTCTCATCTTAACTGACAAGCATTGGATGTTAGAGGACCAGTGCATTCTATCAGTTTCAGAAGAAGATTTGGACAACATATAGTACGTATGTGTAGGAAACGCCGTTCTTTTGTTCTGGGCACACTCAGATTTCCTGCTATCTTAGAGACTCTAGAAAGCAAGAGTGTGCTTCTTGCTCTAAAGCAGAGTGTGATCCATTGATGAGAACTATGCTGTATGTTTCCCTTCAGAAATGGAGTTAAATCCCAGACTCTGTCTCTTCCTACAGGCAAGACTTCGTCTCAGGTAAGGGCAGTCACTTTTCAGCTCAAACGAACTACATCGTTCACTGAGCTCACACATTTCTCATCTTAACAGACAAGCATTGGATGTTAGAGGACCAGTGCTTTGTATCAGTTTCAGAAGCAGATTTGGACTACATATGGTCCATATGTGTAGGAAACACCGTTCTTTTGTTCCGTGCACACTCAGATTTCCTGCTGTCTTAGAGACTCTAGAAAGCTAGAGCGTGCTTCTTGTTCTAAAGCAGAGTGTCATCAATGGATGAGACAATGCTGTGTGTTTCACTTCAGAAATGGAGTTAAATCCCAGGCTCTGAGTCTCCCTACAAGCAAGACTTCGTTTCAGGTAAGGGCAGTCACTTTTCTGCTCAAAGGAACTACATCGTTCACGAAGCTCACACGTTTCTCATCTTAACTGACGACCATTGGATGTTAGAGGGTCAGTGCTTTGTATCAGTTTCAGAAGCAGATTTGCACTAGATATGGTCCGTATGTGTAGAAAACACCGCTCTTTTGTTCTGTGAACACTCAGATTTCCTGCTGTGTTAGAGACTCTAGAAAGCTAGAGTGTGCTTCTCGCTCTAAAGCAGAGTGTGATTCATGGATGAGAACTATGCTGTGTGTTTCCCTTCATAAATGGAGTTAAATCCCAGGCTCTGTGTCTTACTACAAGCAAGACTTCGTTTCAGGTAAGGGCAGTCACTTTTCAGTTCAAAGGAACTACATCATTCACAAAGCTCACACGTTTCTCATCTTAACAGACAAGCATTGGATGTTAGAGGACCAGTGCATTCTATCAGTTTCAGAAGGAGATTTGGACTACATATAGTCCGTATGTGTAGGAAACACCGTTCTTTTGTTCTGGGCACACTCAGATTTCCTGCTGTCTTAGAGACTCTAGAAAGCAAGAGTGTGATTCTTGCTCTAAAGCAGAGTGTGATCCATGGATGCGAACTATGCTGTGTGTTTCACTTCAGAAATGGAGTTAAATCCCAGGCTCTGAGTCTTCCTACAAGCAAGACTTCGTTTCAAGTAAGGGCAGTCACTTTTCTGCTCAAACGAACTACATCGTTCACGAAGCTCACACGTTTCTCATCTTATCTGACAAGCATTGGATGTTAGAGGACCAGTGCTTTGTATCAGTTTCAGAAGAAGAATTGGACTAGATATGGTCCATATGTGTAGGAAACACCGTTCATTTGTTCTCAGCACACTCACGTTTCCTGCTGTCTTAGAGACTCTAGAAAGCAAGAGCGTGCTTCTTGTTCTAAAGCAGAGTGTCATCAATGGATGAGACAATGCAGTGTGTTTCACTTCAGAAATGGAGTTAAATCCCAGGCTCTGAGTCACCCTACAAGCAAGACTTCGTTTCAGATAGGGGCAGTCACTTTTCTGCTCAAAGGAACTACATCGTTCACGAAGCTCACACGTTTCTCATCTTAACTGACAAGCATTGGATGTTAGAGGACCAGTGCATTGTATCAGTTTCAGAAGAAGATTTAGACTACATATAGTCCGTATGTGTAGGAAACACCGTTCATTTGTTCCGGGCACAATCAGATTTAATGCTGTATTAGATACTCTAGAAAGCAAGAGCGTGCTTCTTGCTCTAAAGCAGAGTGTGATCCATGGATGATAACTATGCTGTCTGTTTCACTTCAGAAATGGAGTTAAATCCCAGGCTCTGTGTCTTACTACAAGCAAGACTTCGTTTCAGGTAAGGGCTGTCACTTTTCTGCTCAAATGAACTACATCATTCACGAAGCTCACACGTTTCTCATCTTAATTGACAAGCATTGGATGTTAGAGGACCAGTGCTTTGTATCAGTTTCAGAAGAAGAGTTGGACTAGATATGGTCCATATGTGTAGGAAACACCGTTCTTTTGTTCTGGGCACACTCAGATTTCCTGCTGTATTAGAAATTCTAGAAAGCAAGAGCGTGCTTCTCGCTCTAGCAGAGTGTGATCAATGGATGATTACACTGCTGTGTGTTTTACTTCAGAAATGGAGTTAAATCCCAGGCTCTGACTCTTCCTACAAGCAAGACTTCGTTTCAGGTAAGGGCAGTCACTTTTCAGTTCAAAGGAACTACATCATTCACAAAGCTCACACTTTTCTCATCTTAACTGACAAGCACTGGATGTTAGAGGACCAGTGCATTCTATCAGTTTCAGAAGAAGATTTGGACTACATATAGTCTGTATGTGTAGGAAACACAGTTCTTTTGTTCTGGGCACACTCAGATTTCCTGCTGTCTTAGAGACTCTAGAAAGCAAGAGTGTGCTTCTTGCTCTAAAGCAGAGTGTGATCCATGGATGAGAACTATGCTGTGTGTTTGACTTCAGAAATGGAGTTAAATCCCAGGCTCTGAGTCTTCCTACAGGCAAGACTTCGTTTCTGGTAAGGGCAGTCACTTTTCGGCTCAAACGAACTACATCGTTCATGAAGCTCACACGTTTCTCATCTTAATTGACAAGCATTGGATGTTAGAGGACCAGTGCTTTGTATCAGTTTCAGAAGAAGAGTTGGACTAGATTTGGTCCATATGTGTAGGAAACACTGTTCTTTTGTTGTGGGCACACTCAGATTTCCTGCTGTATTAGAAATTCTAGAAAGCAAGAGCGTGCTTCTTGCTCTAAAGCAGAGTGTGGTCAAATGGATGAGAACTATACTGTGTGTTTCCCTTCAGAAATGGAGTTAAATCCCAGGCTCTGTGTCTTCCTACAAGCAAGACTTCGTTTCAGGTAAGGGCAGTCACTTTCAGCTCAAACGAACTACATCGTTCACTGAGCTCACACATTTCTCATCTTAACAGACAAGCATTGGATGTTAGAGGACCAGTGCTTTCTATCAGTTTCAAAAGCAGAGTTGGACTAGATAAGGTCAGTATGTGTAGGAAACACCGTTCTTTTGTTCTGGGCACACTCAGATTTCCTGCTGTCTTAGAGACTCTACAATGCAAGAGTGTGCATCTTGCTCTAAAGCAGAGTGTGATCCATGGATGAGAACTATGCTGTGAGTTTCACTTCAGAAAAGGTGTTAAATCCCAGGCTCTGTGTCTTCCTACAAGCAAGACTTTGTTTCAGGTAAGGGCAGTCACTTTTCTGCTCAAACGAACTATATCTTTCACAAAGCTCACACGATTCTCATCTTAACTGACAAGCATTGGATGTTAGAGGACCAGTGCATTCTATCAGTTTCAGAAGAAGATTTGGATTACATATTGTCCTTATGTGTAGGAAACACCGTTCTTTTGTTCTAGGCACATTCATGTTTTCCTGCTGTCTTAGAGGCTCTAGAAAGCAAGAGTGTGCTTCTTGCTCTAAAGCAGAGTGTGATCCATGCATGAGAACTATGCTGTGTGCTTGACTTCAGAAATGGAGTTAAATCCCAGGCTCTGAGTCTTCCTCCAGGCAAGAATTCGTTTCATGTAAGGGCAGTCACTTTTCTGCTCAAACTAACTACATCAATCATGAAGCTCACACGTTTCTCATCTTAACTGACAAGCATGGATGTTAGATGGTCAGTTCTTTGTATCAGTTTCAGAAGCAGTTTTGGACTACATATGGTCCATATGTGTAGGAAACACCGTTCTTTTGTTCCGGGCACACTCACATTTCCTGCTGTATTAGAGACTCTACAAAGCAAGAGTGTGCTTCTCGCTCTAAAGCAGAATGTGATCCATGGATGAGAACTATGCTGTGTGTTTTACTTCAGAAATGGACTTAAATCCCAGGCTCTGAATCTTACTACAAGCAAGACTTCAATTCAGGTAAGGGCAGTCACTTTTCTCCTCAAACTAACTACATCGTTCACGAAGCTCACACGTTTCTCATCTTAACTGACGAGCATTGGATGTTAGAGGGACAGTGCTTTGTATCATTTTCAGAAACAGATTTGCAATAGATATGGTCCGTATTTGTAGGAAACACCGCTCTTTTGTTCTGTGAACACTCAGATTTCCTGCTGTGTTAGAGACTCTAGAAAGCTATAGTGTGCTTCTCGCTCTAAAGCAGAGTGTGATTCATGGATGAGAACTATGCTGTGTGTTTCCCTTCAGAAATGGAGTTAAATCCCAGGCTTTGTGTCTTACTACAAGCAAGACTCGTTTCAGGTAAGGGCAGTCACTTTTCAGTTCAAAGGAACTACATCATTCACAAAGCTCACACGTTTCTCATCTTAACAGACAAGCACTGGATGTTAGAGGACCAGTGCATTCCATCAGTTTCAGAAGAAGATTTGGACTACATATAGTCTGTATGTGTAGGAAACACCGTTCTTTTGTTCTGGGCACACTCAGATTTCCTGCTGTCTTAGAACTCTAGAAACCAAGAGAGTGCTTCTTGCTCTAAAGCAGAGTGTGATCCATGGATGAGAACTATGCTGTGTGCTTGACTTCAGAAATGGAGTTAAATCCCTGGCTCTGAGTCTTCCTACAGGCAAGACTTCGTTTCAGGTAAGGGCAGTCACTTTTCGGCTCAAACGAACTACATCGTTCATGAAGCTAACACGTTTCTCATCTTAACTGACAAGCAATGGATGTTAGATGGTCAGTGCTTTGTATCAGTTTCAGAAGCAGATTTGGACTACATATGGACCATATGTGTAGGAAACTCCGTACTTTTGTTCCGGGCACACTCAGATTTCCTGCTGTATTAGAGACTCTACAAAGCAAGAGCAGTCTTCTCGCTCTAAAGCAGAGTGTGATCCATGGATGAGAACTATGCTGTGTGTTTCCCTTCAGAAATGGACTTAAATCCCAGGCTCTGTGTCTTACTACAAGCAAGACTTCGTTTCAGGTAAGGGCAGTCACTTTTCTGCTCAAATGAACTACATCATTCACGAAGCTCACACGTTTCTCATCTTAATTGACAAGCATTGGATGTTAGAGGACCAGTGCTTTGTATCAGTTTCAGAAGAAGAGTTGGACTAGATATGGTCCATATGTGTAGGAAACACCGTTCTTTTGTTCTGGCCACACTCAGATTTCCTGCTGTATTAGAAATTCTAGAAAGCAAGAGCGTGCTTCTCACTCTAAAGCAGAGTGTGATCAATGGATGATTACACTGCTGTGTGTTTTACTTCAGAAATGGAGTTAAATCCCAGGCTCTGAGTCTTCCTACAAGCAAGACTTAAATTCAAGTAAGGGCAGTCACTTTTCTGCTCAAACTAACTACATCGTTCTCGAAGCTCACACATTTCTCATCTTAACTGACAAGCATTGGATGTTAGAGGGTCAGTGCTTTGTATCAGTTTCAGAAGCAGATTTGGACTACATATGGTCCATATGTGTAGGAAACACCGTTCTTTTGTTCTGGGCACACTCAGATTTCCTGCTGTATTAGGGAGTCTAGAAAGCAAGAGTGTGCTTCTTGCTCTAAAGCAGAGTGTGATCCATGGATGAGAACTATGCTGTGTGTTTCCCTTCATTAATGGACTTAAATCCCAGACTCTGTGTCTTACTACAAGCAAGACTTCGTTTCAGGTAAGGGCAGTCACTTTTCTGCTCAAAGGAACTACATTGTTCACGAAGCTCACACGTTTCTCATCTTAACTGACAAGCATTGGATATTAGAGGACCAGTGCATTGTATCAGTTTCAGATGAATATTAGGACTATATATAGTCCGTATGTGTAGGAAACACTGTTCTTTTTTTCTGGGCACAATCAGATTTCCTGCTGTATTAGAGACTCTAGAAAGCAAGAGCGTGCTTCTTGCTCTAAAGCAGAGTGTGATCCATGGATGAGAACTATGCTGTGTGTTTCCCTTCAGAAGTGGAGTTAAATCCCAGGCTCTGTGTCTTCCTACAGGCAAGACTTCGTTTCAGGTAAGGGCAGTCACTTTTCAGCTCAAACGAACTACATTGTTCACGAAGCTCACACGTTTCTCATCTTAACAGGCAAGCATTGGATTTTAGAAGAACAGTGCTTTGTATCAGTTTCAGAAGCAGAGTTCGACTATATAATGTCCGTATGTGTAGGAAACACCGTTATTTTGTTCTCAGCACACTCACATTTCCTGCTGTCTTAGAGACTCTAGAAAGCAAGAGCGTGCTTCTTGTTCTAAAGCAGAGTGTGATCAATGGATGATTACACTGCTGTGTGTTTTACTTCAGAAATGGACTTAAATCCCAGGCTCCTAGTCTTCCTACAAGCAAGACTTCAATTCAGGTAAGGGCAGTCACTTTTCTCCTCAAACTAACTACATCGTTCACGAAGCTCACACGTTTCTCATCTTAACTGACGAGCATTGGATGTTAGAGGATCAGTGCTTTGTATCAGTTTCAGAAGCAGGTTTGCACTAGATATGTTCCATATGTGTGGAAACACCGCTCTTTTGTTCTGTGAACACTCAGATTTCCTGCTGTGTTAGAGACTCTAGAAAGATAGAGTGTGCTTCTCGCTCTAAAGCAGAGTGTGATTCATGGATGAGAACTATGCTGTGTGTTTCCCTTCAGAAATGGAGTTAAATCCCAGGCTTTGTGTCTTACTACAAGCAAGACTCGTTTCAGGTAAGGGCAGTCACTTTTCAGTTCAAAGGAACTACATCATTCACAAAGCTCACACGTTTCTCATCTTAACAGACAAGCATTGGATGTTAGAGGACCAGTGCATTCTATCAGTTTCAGAAGGAGATTTGGACTACATATAGTCCGTATGTGTAGGAAACAACATTCTTTTGTTCTGGGCACACTCAGATTTCCTGCTGTATTAGAGAATCTAGAAAGCAAGAGCGTGCTTCTTGCTCTAAAGCAGAGTGTGATCCATGGATGAGAACTATGCTGTGTGTTTCCCTTCAGAAATGGAGTTAAATCCCAGGCTCTGGGTCTTCCTACAAGCAAGACTTCGTTTCAGGTAAGGGCAGTCACTTTTCAGCTCAAACGAACTACATTGTTCACGAAGCTCACACGTTTCTCATATTAACAGACAAGGATTGGATTTTAGAGGACCAGTGTTTTGTATCAGTTTCAGATGCAGAGTTGGTCTATATAATGTCCGTAATTGTAGGAAACACCGTTCTTTTGTTCTCAGCACACTCACGTTTCCTGCAGTCTTAGAGACTCTAGAAAGCAAGAGCGTGCTTCTTGTTCTAAAGCAGAGTGTGATCAATGGATGATTACACTGCTGTGTGTTTTACTTCAGAAATGGAGTTAAATCCCAGGCTCTGAGTCTTCCTACAAGCAAGACTTCAATTCAGGTAAGGGCAGTCACTTTTCTGCTCAAACGAACTACATCGTTCACTGAGCTCACACATTTCTCATCTTAACAGACAAGCATTGGATGTTAGAGGACCAGTGCTTTGTATCAGTTTCAGAAGCAGAGTTGGACTAGATATGGTCCTTATGTGTAGGAAACACCGCTCTTTTGTTCTCAGCACACTCACGTTTCCTGCTGTCTTAGAGACTCTAGAAAGCAAGAGCGTGCTTCTTGTTCTAAAGCAGAGTGTGATCAATGGATGAGATAATGCTGTGTGTTTCACTTCAGAATTGGAGTTAAATCCCAGGCTCAGAGTCTCCCTAAAAGCAAGACTTTGTTTCAGGTAAGGGCAGTCACTTTTCTGCTCAAAGGAACTACATCGTTCACGAAGCTCACACGTTTCTCATCTTAACTGACAAGCATTGGATATTAGAGGACCAGTGCATTGTATCAGTTTCAGAAGAAGATTAGGACTACATATAGTCCTTATGTGTAGGAAACACCGTTCTTTTGTTCTGGGCACACTCAGATTTCCTGCTGTCTTAGAGACTCTACAAAGCAAGAGTGTGCTTCTTGCTCTAAAGCAGAGTGTGATCCATGGATGAGAACTATGCTGTGAGTTTCACTTCAGAAAAGGTGTTAAATCCCAGGCTCTGTGTCTTCCTACAAGCAAGACTTTGTTTCAGGTAAGGGCAGTCACTTTTCTGCTCAAACGAACTATATCTTTCACAAAGCTCACACGATTCTCATCTTAACTGACAAGCATTGGATGTTAGAGGACCAGTGCATTCTATCAGTTTCAGAAGAAGATTTGGATTACATATTGTCCTTATGTGTAGGAAACACCGTTCTTTTGTTCTAGGCACATTCATGTTTTCCTGCTGTCTTAGAGGCTCTAGAAAGCAAGAGTGTGCTTCTTGCTCTAAAGCAGAGTGTGATCCATGGATGAGAACTATGCTGTGTGCTTGACTTCAGAAATGGAGTTAAATCCCAGGCTCTGAGTATTCCTCCAGGCAAGAATTCGTTTCATGTAAGGGCAGTCACTTTTCTGCTCAAACTAAATACATCGTTCATGAAGCTCACACGTTTCTCATCTTAACTGACAAGCATTGGATATTAGAGGACCAGTGCATTCTATCAGTTTCAGAAGAAGATTTGGACTACATATTGTCCGTATGTGAAGAAAACACCGTTCTTTTGTTCTGGGTACACTCAGATTTCCTGCTGTCTTAGAGACTCTAGAAAGCAAGTGTGTGCTTCTTGCTCTAAAGCAGAGTGTGATCCATGGATGAGAACTATGCTGTGTGTTTCCCTTCAGAAATGGAGTTAAATCCCATGCTCTGTGTCTTCCTACAAGCAAGAATTCGTTTCAGGTAAGGGCAGTCACTTTTCAGCTCAAACGAACTACATCGTTCACTGAGCTCACACATTCCTCATCTTAACAGAAAAGCATTGGATGTTAGATGTTCAGTGCTTTGTATCAGTTTCAGAAGCAGAGTTGGACTAGATATGGTCCATATGTGTAGGAAACACCGTTCTTTTGTTCCGGGCACACTCAGGTTTCCTGCTGTATTAGAGACTCTACAAAGCACGAGTGTGCTTCTCGCTCTAAAGCAGAGTGTGATCCATGGATGAGAACTATGCTGTGTGTTTCCCTTCAGAAATGGACTTAAATCCCAGACTCTGTGTCTTACTACAAGCAAGACTTTGTTTCAGGTAAGGGCAGTCACGTTTCTGCTCAAATGAACTACATCATTCACAAAGCTCACATGTTTCTCATCTTAACTGACAAACATTGGATGTTAGAGGACCAGTGCATTCTATCAGTTTCAGAAGAAGATTTGGACTACATATAGTCCGTATGTGTAGGAAACACCGTTCTTTTGTTCTGAGCACACTCAGATTTCCTGCTATCTTAGAGACTCTAGAAAGCAAGAGTGTGCTTCTTGCTCTAAAGCAGAGTGTGATCCATTGATGAGAACTATGCTGTATGTTTCCCTTCAGAAATGGAGTTAAATCCCAGACTCTGTCTCTTCCTACAGGCAAGACTTCGTTTCAGGTAAGGGCAGTCACTTTTCAGTTCAAAGGAACTACATCATTCACAAAGCTCACACGTTTCTCATCTTAAATGACAAGCACTGGATGTTAGAGGACCAGTGCATTCTATCAGTTTCAGAAGACGATTTGGACTACATATAGTCCGTATGTGTAGGAAACACCGTTCTTTTGTTCTGGGCACACTCAGATTTCCTGCTGTCTTAGAGACTCTAGAAAGCAAGAGTGTGCTTCTTGCTCTAAAGCAGAGTGTGATCCATGGATGAGAACTACGCTGTGTGCTTGACTTCAGAAATGGAGTTAAATCCCAGGCTATGAGTCTTCCTACAGGCAAGACTTCGTTTCAGGTAAGGGCAGTCACTTTTCTGCTCAAACGAACTACATCGTTCATGAAGCTCACACGTTTCTCATCTAAACTGACACGCATTGCATGTTAGATGGGCAGTGCTTTGTATCAGTTTCAGAAGCAGATTTGGACTACATATGGTCCATATGTGTAGGAAACACCGTTCTTTTGTTCCGGGCACACTCAGATTTCCTGCTGTATTAGAGACTCTACAAAGCACGAGTGTGCTTCTCGCTCTAAAGCAGAGTGTGATCCATGGATGAGAACTATGCTGTGTGTTTCCCTTCAGAAATGGACTTAAATCCCAGACTCTGTGTCTTACTACAAGCAAGACTTTGTTTCAGGTAAGGGCAGTCACGTTTCTGCTCAAATGAACTACATCATTCACAAAGCTCACACGTTTCTCATCTTAACTGACAAGCATTGGATGTTAGAGGACCAGTGCATTCTATCAGTTTCAGAAGAAGATTTGGACTACATATAGTACGTATGTGTAGGAAACGCCGTTCTTTTGTTCTGGGCACACTCAGATTTCCTGCTATCTTAGAGACTCTAGAAAGCAAGAGTGTGCTTCTTGCTCTAAAGCAGAGTGTGATCCATTGATGAGAACTATGCTGTATGTTTCCCTTCAGAAATGGAGTTAAATCCCAGACTCTGTCTCTTCCTACAGGCAAGACTTCGTCTCAGGTAAGGGCAGTCACTTTTCAGCTCAAACGAACTACATCGTTCACTGAGCTCACACATTTCTCATCTTAACAGACAAGCATTGGATGTTAGAGGACCAGTGCTTTGTATCAGTTTCAGAAGCAGATTTGCACTAGATATGGTCCGTATGTGTAGAAAACACCGCTCTTTTGTTCTGTGAACACTCAGATTTCCTGCTGTGTTAGAGACTCTAGAAAGCTAGAGTGTGCTTCTCGCTCTAAAGCAGAGTGTGATTCATGGATGAGAACTATGCTGTGTGTTTCCCTTCATAAATGGAGTTAAATCCCAGGCTCTGTGTCTTACTACAAGCAAGACTTCGTTTCAGGTAAGGGCAGTCACTTTTCAGTTCAAAGGAACTACATCATTCACAAAGCTCACACGTTTCTCATCTTAACAGACAAGCATTGGATGTTAGAGGACCAGTGCTTTGTATCAGTTTCAGAAGAAGAATTGGACTAGATATGGTCCATATGTGTAGGAAACACCGTTCATTTGTTCTCAGCACACTCACGTTTCCTGCTGTCTTAGAGACTCTAGAAAGCAAGAGCGTGCTTCTTGTTCTAAAGCAGAGTGTCATCAATGGATGAGACAATGCAGTGTGTTTCACTTCAGAAATGGAGTTAAATCCCAGGCTCTGAGTCACCCTACAAGCAAGACTTCGTTTCAGATAGGGGCAGTCACTTTTCTGCTCAAAGGAACTACATCGTTCACGAAGCTCACACGTTTCTCATCTTAACTGACAAGCATTGGATGTTAGAGGACCAGTGCATTGTATCAGTTTCAGAAGAAGATTTAGACTACATATAGTCCGTATGTGTAGGAAACACCGTTCATTTGTTCCGGGCACAATCAGATTTAATGCTGTATTAGATACTCTAGAAAGCAAGAGCGTGCTTCTTGCTCTAAAGCAGAGTGTGATCCATGGATGATAACTATGCTGTCTGTTTCACTTCAGAAATGGAGTTAAATCCCAGGCTCTGTGTCTTACTACAAGCAAGACTTCAATTCAGGTAAGGGCAGTCACTTTTCGGCTCAAACGAACTACATCGTTAATGAAGCTCACACGTTTCTCATCTTAATTGACAAGCATTGGATGTTAGAGGACCAGTGCTTTGTATCAGTTTCAGAAGAAGAGTTGGACTAGATTTGGTCCATATGTGTAGGAAACACTGTTCTTTTGTTGTGGGCACACTCAGATTTCCTGCTGTATTAGAAATTTTAGAAAGCAAGAGCGTGCTTCTTGCTCTAAAGCAGAGTGTGGTCAAATGGATGAGAACTATACTGTGTGTTTCCCTTCAGAAATGGAGTTAAATCCCAGGCTCTGTGTCTTCCTACAAGCAAGACTTCGTTTCAGGTAAGGGCAGTCACTTTCAGCTCAAACGAACTACATCGTTCACTGAGCTCACACATTTCTCATCTTAACAGACAAGCATTGGATGTTAGAGGACCAGTGCTTTCTATCAGTTTCAAAAGCAGAGTTGGACTAGATAAGGTCAGTATGTGTAGGAAACACCGTTCTTTTGTTCTGGGCACACTCAGATTTCCTGCTGTCTTAGAGACTCTACAATGCAAGAGTGTGCATCTTGCTCTAAAGCAGAGTGTGATCCATGGATGAGAACTATGCTGTGAGTTTCACTTCAGAAAAGGTGTTAAATCCCAGGCTCTGTGTCTTCCTACAAGCAAGACTTTGTTTCAGGTAAGGGCAGTCACTTTTCTGCTCAAACGAACTATATCTTTCACAAAGCTCACACGATTCTCATCTTAACTGACAAGCATTGGATGTTAGAGGACCAGTGCATTCTATCAGTTTCAGAAGAAGATTTGGATTACATATTGTCCTTATGTGTAGGAAACACCGTTCTTTTGTTCTAGGCACATTCATGTTTTCCTGCTGTCTTAGAGGCTCTAGAAAGCAAGAGTGTGCTTCTTGCTCTAAAGCAGAGTGTGATCCATGCATGAGAACTATGCTGTGTGCTTGACTTCAGAAATGGAGTTAAATCCCAGGCTCTGAGTCTTCCTCCAGGCAAGAATTCGTTTCATGTAAGGGCAGTCACTTTTCTGCTCAAACTAACTACATCAATCATGAAGCTCACACGTTTCTCATCTTAACTGACAAGCATGGATGTTAGATGGTCAGTTCTTTGTATCAGTTTCAGAAGCAGTTTTGGACTACATATGGTCCATATGTGTAGGAAACACCGTTCTTTTGTTCCGGGCACACTCACATTTCCTGCTGTATTAGAGACTCTACAAAGCAAGAGTGTGCTTCTCGCTCTAAAGCAGAGTGTGATCCAATGGATGAGAACTATGCTGTGTGTTTTACTTCAGAAATGGACTTAAATCCCAGGCTCTGAATCTTACTACAAGCAAGACTTCAATTCAGGTAAGGGCAGTCACTTTTCTCCTCAAACTAACTACATCGTTCACGAAGCTCACACGTTTCTCATCTTAACTGACGAGCATTGGATGTTAGAGGGTCAGTGCTTTGTATCATTTTCAGAAACAGATTTGCACTAGATATTGTCCGTATTTGTAGGAAACACCGCTCTTTTGTTCTGTGAACACTCAGATTTCCTGCTGTGTTAGAGACTCTAGAAAGCTATAGTGTGCTTCTCGCTCTAAAGCAGAGTGTGATTCATGGATGAGAACTATGCTGTGTGTTTCCCTTCAGAAATGGAGTTAAATCCCAGCCTCTGTGTCTTACTACAAGCAAGACTTCGTTTCAGGTAAGGGCAGTCACTTTTCAGTTCAAAGGAACTACATCATTCACAAAGCTCACACGTTTCTCATCTTAACAGACAAGCATTGGATGTTAGAGGACCAGTGCATTCTATCAGTTTCAGAAGGAGATTTGGACTACATATAGTCTGTATGTGTAGGAAACACCGTACTTTTGTTCTGGGCACACTCAGATTTCCTGCTGTCTTAGAGACTCTAGAAAGCAAGAGTGTGATTCTTGCTCTAAAGCAGAGTGTGATCCATGGATGCGAACTATGCTGTGTGTTTCACTTCAGAAATGGAGTTAAATCCCAGGCTCTGAGTCTTCCTACAAGCAAGACTTCGTTTCAGGTAAGGGCAGTCACTTTTCTGCTCAAACGAACTACATCGTTCACGAAGCTCACACGTTTCTCATCTTATCTGACAAGCATTGGATGTTAGAGGATCAGTGCATTGTATCAGTTTCAGAAGAAGGTTTGGACTACATATAGTCCGTATGTGTAGGAAACAACATTCTTTTGTTCTGGGCACACTCAGATTTCCTGCTGTATTAGAGAATCTAGAAAGCAAGAGCGTGCTTCTTGCTCTAAAGCAGAGTGTGATCCATGGATGAGAACTATGCTGTGTGTTTCCCTTCAGAAATGGAGTTGAATCCCAGGCTCTGGGTCTTCCTACAAGCAAGATTTCGTTTCAGGTAAGGGCATTCACTTTTCAGCTCAAACGAACTACATTGTTCACGAAGCTCACACGTTTCTCATCTTAACAGACAAGGATTGGATTTTAGAGGACCAGTGCTTTGTATCAGTTTCAGATGCAGAGTTGGTCTATATAATGTCTGTAATTGTAGGAAACAACGTTCTTTTGTTCTCAGCACACTCACGTTTCCTGCTGTCTTAGAGACTCTAGAAAGCAAGAGCGTGCTTCTTGTTCTAAAGCAGAGTGTGATCAATGGATGATTACACTGCTGTGTGTTTTACTTCAGAAATGGAGTTAAATCCCAGGCTCTGAGTCTTCCTACAAGCAAGACTTCAATTCATGTAAGGGCAGTCACTTTTCTGCTCAAATGAACTACATCATTCACGAAGCTCACACGTTTCTCATCTTAATTGACAAGCATTGGATGTTAGAGGACCAGTGCTTTGTATCAGTTTCAGAAGAAGAGTTGGACTAGATATGGTCCATATGTGTAGGAAACACCGTTCTTTTGTTCTGGGCACACTCAGATTTCCTGCTGTATTAGAAATTCTAGAAAGCAAGAGCGTGCTTCTTGTTCTAAAGCAGAGTGTGATCCATGGATGAGAACTATGCTGTGTGTTTCCCCTCAGAAACGGAGTTAAATCCCAGGCTCTGTGTCTTCCTACAAGGAAGACTTCGTTTCAGGTAAGGGCATTCACTTTTCAGCTCAAACGAACTACATCGTTCACTGAGCTCACACATTTCTCATCTTAACAGACAAGCAGTGGATGTTAGAGGACCAGTGCTTTGTATCAGTTTCAGAAGCAGAGTTGGACTAGATATGGTCCGTATGTGTAGGAAACACCGTTCTTTTGTTCTCAGCACACTCACGTTTCCTGCTGTCTTAGAGACTCTAGAAAGCAGGAGCGTGCTTCTTGTTCTAAAGCAGAGTGTGATCAATGGATGAGATAATGCTGTGTGTTTCACTTCAGAATTGGAGTTAAATCCCAGGCTCTGAGTCTCCCTACAAGCAAGACTTCTTTTCAGGTAAGGGCAGCCCCTTTCTGCTCAAACTAACTACATCGTTCACGAAGCTCACACATTTCTCATCTTAACTGACAAGCATTGGATGTTAGAGGGTCAGTGCTTTGTATCAATTTCAGAAGCAGATTTGGACTACATATGGTCCATATGTGTAGGAAACACCGTTCTTTTGTTCTGGGCACACTCAGATTTCCTGCTGTATTAGAGAGTCTAGAAAGCTAGAGTGTGCTTCTCGCTCTAAAGCAGAGTGTGATCCATGGATGAGAACTATGCTGTGTGTTTCCCTTCAGAAATGGACTTAAATCCCAGGCTCTGTGTCTTACTACAAGCAAGACTTCGTTTCAGGTAAGGGCAGTCACTTTTCAGTTCAAAGGAACTACATCATTCACAAAGCTCACACGTTTCTCATCTTAACTGACAAGCACTGGATGTTAGAGGACCAGTGCATTCTATCTGTTTCAGAAGAAGATTTGGACTACATATAGTCCTTATGTGTAGGAAACACCGTTCTTTTGTTCTGGGCACACTCAGATTTCCTGCTGTCTTAGAGACTCTAGAAAGCAAGAGTGTGCTTCTTGCTCTAAAGCAGAGTGTGATCCATGGATGAGAACTATGCTGTGTGTTTCCCTTCAGAAAAGGAGTTAAATCCCAGGCTCTGTGTCTTCCTACAAGCAAGACTTTGTTTCAGGTAGGGGCAGTCACTTTTCAGCTCAAACGAACTACATCATTCACGGAGCTCACACGTTTCTCATCTTAACAGACAAGCATTGGCTGTTAGAGGACCAGTGATTTGTATCAGTTTCAGAAGCAGAGTTGGACTAGATATGGTCCGTATGTGTAGGAAACACCGTTCTTTTGTTCTCAGCAACCTCACGTTTCCTGTTGTCTTAGAGACTCTAGAAAGCACGATCGTGCTTCTTGTTCTAAAGCAGAGTGTGATCAATGGATGAGAACACTGCTGTGTGTTTCACTTCAGAAATGGAGTTAAATCCCATGCTGTGAGTCTTCCTACAAGCAAGCCTTCGTTTCAGGTAAGGGCAGTCACTTTTCTGCTCAAACGAACTACATTGTTCACGAAGCTCACACGTTTCTCATCTTAACAGACAAGGATTGGGTTTTAGAGGACCAGTGCTTTGTATCAGTTTCAGAAGAAGAGTTGGACTAGATATGGTCCATATGTGTAGGAAACACCGTTCTTTTGTTCTGGGCACACTCACATTTCCTGCTGTCTTAGAGACTCTAGAAAGCAAGAGCGTGCTTCTTTTTCTAAAGCAGAGTGTGATCAATGGATGAGATAGTGCTGTGTGTTTTACTTCAGAAATGGAGTTAAATCCCAGGCTCTGTGTCTCCCTACAAGCAAGACTTCGTTTCAGGTAAGGGCAGTCACTTTTCTGCTCAAACTAACTACATTGTTCACGAAGCTCACACATTTCTCATCTTAACTGACAAGCATTGGATGTTATAGGGTCAGTGCTTTTTATCAGTTTCAGAAGCAGATTTGGACTACATATGGTCCATATGTGTAGGAAACACCGTTCTTTTGTTCTGGGCACACTCAGATTTCCGGCTGTATTAGAGAGTCTAGAAAGCTAGAGTGTGCTTCTCGCTCTAAAGCAGAGTGTGATCCATGGATGAGAACTATGCTTTGTGTTTCCCTTCAGAAATGGACTTAAATCCCAGGCTCTGTGTCTTACTACAAGCAAGACTTCGTTTCAGGTAAGGGCAGTCACTTTTCAGTTCAAAGGAACTACATCATTCACAAAGCTCACACGTTTCTCATCTTAACTGACAAGCACTGGATGTTAGAGGACCAGTGCATTCTATCTGTTTCAGAAGAAGATTTGGACTGCATATAGTCCTTATGTGTAGGAAACACCGTTCTTTTGTTCTGGGCACACTCAGATTTCCTGCTGTCTTAGAGACTCTAGAAAGAAAGAGTGTGCTTCTCGCTCTAAAGCAGAGTGTGATCAATGGATGAGACAATGTTGTGTGTTTCACTTCAGAAATGTAGTTAAATCCCATGCTCTGAGTCTCCCTACAAGCAAGACTTTGCTTCAGGTAAGGGCTGTCACTTTTCTGCTCAAAGGAACTACATCCTTCACGAAGCTCACACGTTTCCCATCTTAACTGACAACCATTGGATGTTAGAGGACCAGTGCATTGTATCAGTTTCAGAAGAAGATTTGGACTACATATAGTCCGTATGTGTAGGAAACACCGTTCTTTTGTTCTGGGCACACTCAGATTTCCTGCTCTATTAGAGAATCTAGAAAGCAAGAGTGTGCTTCTTGCTCTAAAGCAGAGTGTGATCCATGGATGAGAACTATGCTGTGTGTTTCCCTTCAGAAATGGAGTTAAATCCCAGGCTCTGTGTCTTCCTACAGGCAAGACTTCGTTTCAGGTAAGGGCAGTCACTTTTCTGCTCAAACGAACTACATCGTTCATGAACCTCAAACGTTTCTCATCTTAATTGACAAGCATTGGATGTTAGAGGACCACTGCTTTGTATCAGTTTCATAAGAAGAGTTGGATAGATATCGTCCATATGTGTAGGAAACACCGTTCTTTTCTTCTCAGCACACTCAGGTTTCCTGCTGGCTTAGAGAATTTAGAAAGCAAGAGCGTGCTTCTCGTTCTAAAGCAGAGTGTGATCCATGGATGAGAACTATGCTGTGTGTTTCCCTTCAGAAATGGAGTTAAATCCCAGACTGTGTGTCTTCCTACAGGCAAGACTTCCTTTCAGGTAAGGGCAGTCACTTTTCTGCTCAAACGAACTACACCGTTCACGAGGCTCACACGTTTCTCATCTTAACTGACAAGCATTGGATGTAAGATGGTCAGTGCTTTGTATCAGTTTCAGAAGCAGATTTGGACTACATAAGGTCCATATGTGTAGGAAACACCCTTCTTTTGTTCTGGGCACACTCAGATTACCTGCTGTATTAGAGAATCTAGAAAGAAAGAGTGTGCTTCTCGCTCTAAAGCAGAGTGTGATCCATGGATGAGAACTATGCTGTGTGTTTCCATTCAGAAATGGATTTAAATCCCAGGCTCTGTTTCTTACTACAAGCAAGACTTCGTTCCAGGTAAGGGCAGTCACTTTTCAGTTCAAAGGAACTACATCATTCACTAAGCTCACAAGTTTCTCATCTTAACAGACAAGCATTGGATGTTAGAGGACCAGTGCTTTGTATCAGTTTCAGAAGCAGAGTTGGACTAGATATGGTCCGAATGTGTAGGAAACACCCTTCTTTTGTTCTCAGCACAAACACGTTTCCTGCTGTCTTAGAGACTCTAGAAAGCAAGAGCTTGCTTCTTGTTCTAAAGCAGAGTGTGATCAATGGATGAGACAATGCTGTGTGTTTCACTTCAGAATTGGAGTTAAATCCCAGGCTCTGAGTCTCCCTACAAGCAAGACTTCGTTTCAGGTAAGGGCAGTCACTTTTCTGCTCAAAGGAACTACATCCTTCAGGAAGCTCACACGTTTCTCATCTTAACTGACAAGCATTGGATATTAGAGGACCAGTGCATTGTATCAGTTTCAGAAGAAGATTAGGACTACATATAGTCTGTATGTGTAGGAAACACCGTTCTTTTGTTCTGGGCACACTCAGATTTCCTGCTGTATTAGAGAGTCTAGAAAGCTAGAGTGTGCTTCTCGCTCTAAAGCAGAGTGTGATCCATGGATGAGAACTATGCTGTGTGTTTCCCTTCAAAAACGGACTTAAATCCCAGGCTCTGTGTCTTACTACAAGCAAGACTTCGTTTCAGGTAAGGGCAGTCACTTTTCAGTTCAAAGGAACTACATCATTCACAAAGCTCACACGTTTCTCATCTTAACTGACAAGCACTGGATGTTAGAGGACCAGTGCATTCTATCTGTTTCAGAAGAAGATTTGGACTACATATAGTCCTTATGTGTAGGAAACACCGTTCTTTTGTTCTGGGCACACTCAAATTTCCTGCTGTCTTAGAGACTCTAGAAAGAAAGAGTGTGCTTCTTGCTCTAAAGCAGAGTGTGATCCATGGATGAGAACTATGCTGTGTGTTTTCCTTCAGAAAAGGAGTTAAATCCCAGGCTCTCTGTCTTCCTACAAGCAAGACTTTGTTTCAGGTAAGGGCAGTCACTTTTCAGCTCAAACGAACTACATCATTCACGGAGCTCACACGTTTCTCATCTTAACAGACAAGCACATGCTGTTAGAGGACCAGTGCTTTGTATCAGTTTCAGAAGCAGAGTTGGACTAGATATGGTCCGTATGTGTAGGAAACACCGTTCTTTTGTTCTCAGCAACCTCACGTTTCCTGCTGTCTTAGAGACTCTAGAAAGCACGATCGTGCTTCTTGTTCTAAAGCAGAGTGTGATCAATGGATGAGAACAATGCTGTGTGTTTCACTTCAGAAATGGAGTTAAATCCCATGCTCTGAGTCTTCCTACAAGCAAGACTTCGTTTCAGGTAAGGGCAGTCACTTTTCAGCTCAAACGAACTACATCGTTCACGAAGCTCACACGTGTCTCATCTTAACTGACAAGCATTGGATGTTAGAGGACCAGTGCATTCTATCAGTTTCAGAAGAAGATTTGGATTACATATTGTCCTTATGTGTAGGAAACACCGTTCTTTTGTTCTAGGCACATTCATGTTTTTCTGCTGTCTTAGAGACTCTATAAAGCAAGAGTGTGCTTCTCGCTCTAAAGCAGAGTGTGATCAATGGATGAGACAATGTTGTGTGTTTCACTTCAGAAATGTAGTTAAATCCCATGCTCTGAGTCTCCCTACAAGCAAGACTTTGTTTCAGGTAAGGGTTTTCACTTTTCTGCTCAAAGGAACTACATCCTTCACGAAGCTCACACGTTTCTCATCTTAACTGACAACCATTGGATGTTAGAGGACCAGTGCATTGTATCAGTTTCAGAAGAAGATTTGGACTACATATAGTCCATATGTGTAGGAAACACCGTTCTTTTGTTCTGGGCACACTCAGATTTCCTGCTGTATTAGAGAATCTAGAAAGCAAGAGGGTGCTTCTTGCTCTAAAGCAGACTGTGATCCATGGATGAGAACTATGCTCTGTGTTTCCCTTCAGAAATGGAGTTAAATCCCAGGCTCTGTGTCTTCCTACAGGCAAGACTTCGTTTCAGGTAAGGGCAGTCACTTTTCAGCTCAAACGAACTACATCCTTCACTGAGCTCACACGTTTCTCATCTTAACAGACAAGCATTGGATGTTAGAGGACTAGTGCTTTGTATCACTTTCAGAAGCAGAGTTGGACTAGATATGGTCCGTATGTGTAGGAACACCGTTCTTTTGTTCTCAGCACACTCTCGTTTTCTGCTGTCTTAGAGACTTTAGAAAGCAAGAGCGTGCTTCTCGCTCTAAAGCAGAGTGTGAACCATGGATGAGACCTATGCTGTATGTTTCCGTTCAGAAATGGAGTTAAATCCCAGACTCTGTGTCTTCCTACAGGCAAGACTTCCTTTCAGGTAAGGGCAGTCACTTTTCAGCTCAAACGAACTACATCATTCACAAAGCTCACACGTTTCTCATCTTAACAGACAAGCATTGGATTTTAGAGGACCAGGGTTTGTATCAGTTTCAGATGCAGAGTTGGACTATATAATGTCCGTAAGGGTAGGAAACACTGTTCTTTTGTTCTCAGCACACTCACATTTCCTGCTGTCTTAGAGAATCTAGAAAGCAAGAGCGTGCTTCTTGTTCTAAAGCAGAGTTTGATCAATGGATGATTACACGGCTGTGTGTTTTACTTCAGAAATGGAGTTAAATCCCAGGCTCTGTGTCTTCCTACAAGCAAGACTTCAATTCAGGTAAGGGCAGTCACTTTTCTGCTCAAACGAACTACACCGTTCACGAGGCTCACACGTTTCTCATCTTAACTGACAAGCATTGGATGTAAGATGGTCAGTGCTTTGTATCAGTTTCAGAAGCAGATTTGTACTACATAAGGTCCATATGTGTAGGAAACACCCTTCTTTTGTTCTGGGCACACTCAGATTACCTGCTGTATTAGAGAATCTAGAAAGAAAGAGTGTGCTTCTCGCTCTAAAGCAGAGTGTGATCCATGGATGAGAACTATGCTGTGTGTTTCCATTCAGAAATGGACTTAAATCCCAGGCTCTGTTTCTTACTACAAGCAAGACTTCGTTCCAGGTAAGGGCAGTCACTTTTCAGTTCAAAGGAACTACATCATTCACTAAGCTCACACGTTTCTCATCTTAACAGACAAGCATTGGATGTTAGAGGACCAGTGCTTTGTATCAGTTTCAGAAGCAGAGTTGGACTAGATATGGTCCGAATGTGTAGGAAACACCCTTCTTTTGTTCTCAGCACAAACACGTTTCCTGCTGTCTTAGAGACTCTAGAAAGCAAGAGCTTGCTTCTTGTTCTAAAGCAGAGGGTGATCAATGGATGAGACAATGCTGTGTGTTTCACTTCAGAATTGGAGTTAAATCCCAGGCTCTGAGTCTCCCTACAAGCAAGACTTCGTTTCAGGTAAGGGCAGTCACTTTTCTGCTCAAAGGAACTACATCGTTCACGAAGCTCACACGTTTCTCATCTTAACTGACAAGCATTGGATGTAAGAGGGTCAGTGCTTTGTATCAGTTTCAGAAGCAGATTTGGACTACATATGGTGCATATGTGTAGGAAACACCGTTCTTTTGTTCTTGGCACACTCAGATTTCCTGCTGTCTTAGAGACTCTAGAAAGCAAGAGTGTGCTTCTCGCTCTAAAGCAGAGTGTGATCCATGGATGAGAACTATGCTGTGTGTTACCCTTCAGAAAAGGAGTTAAATCCCAGGCTCTGTGTCTTCCTACAAGCAAGACTTTGTTTCAGGTAAGGGCAGTCACTTTTCAGCTCAAACGAACTACATCATTCACGGAGCTCACACGTTTCTCATCTTAACAGACAAGCATTGGCTGTTAGAGGACCAGTGCTTTGTATCAGTTTCAGAAGCAGAGTTGGACTAGATATGGTCCGTATGTGAAGGAAACACCGTTCTTTTGTTCTCAGCAACCTCACGTTTCCTGCTGTCTTAGAGACTCTAGAAAGCACGATCGTGCTTCTTGTTCTAAAGCAGAGTGTGATCAATGGATGAGAACACTGCTGTGTGTTTCACTTCTGAAATGGAGTTAAATCCCATGCTCTGAGTCTTCCTTCAAGCAAGACTTCGTTTCAGGTAAGGGCAGTCACTTTTCTGCTCAAACGAACTATATCTTTCACGAAGCTCACACGTTTCTCATCTTAACTGACAAGCATTGGATGTTAGAGGACCAGTGCATTCTATCAGTTTCAGAAGAAGATTTGGATTACATATTGTCCTTATGTGTAGGAAACACGGTTCTTTTGTTCTAGGCAAATTCATGTTTTCCTGCTGTATTAGAGACTCTATAAAGCAAGAGTGTGCTTCTCGCTCTAAAGCAGAGTGTGATCAATGGATGAGACAATGTTGTGTGTTTCACTTCAGAAATGTAGTTAAATCCCATGCTCTGAGTCTCCCTACAAGCAAGACTTTGTTTCAGGTAAGGGCTGTCACTTTTCTGCTCAAAGGAACTACATCCTTCACGAAGCTCACACGTTTCTCATCTTAACTGACAACCATTGGATGTTAGAGGACCAGTGCATTGTATCAGTTTCAGAAGAAGATTTGGACTACATATAGTCCGTATGTGTAGGAAACACCGTTCTTTTGTTCTGGGCACACTCAGATTTCCTGCTGTATTAGAGAATCTAGAAAGCAAGAGTGTGCTTCTTGCTCTAAAGCAGAGTGTGATCCGTGGATGAGAACTATGCTGTGTGTTTCCCTTCAGAAATGGAGTTAAATCCCAGGCTCTGTGTCTTCCTACAGGCAAGACTTCGTTTCAGGTAAGGGCAGTCACTTTTCTGCTCAAACGAACTACATCGTTCATGAACCTCAAACGTTTCTCATCTTAATTGACAAGCATTGGATGTTAGAGGACCACTGCTTTGTATCAGTTTCATAAGAAGAGTTGGATAGATATCGTCCATATGTGTAGGAAACACCGTTCTTTTCTTCTCAGCACACTCAGGTTTCCTGCTGGCTTAGAGAATTTAGAAAGCAAGAGCGTGCTTCTCGCTCTAAAGCAGAGTGTGATCCATGGATGAGAACTATGCTGTGTGTTTCCCTTCAGAAATGGAGTTAAATCCCAGGCTCTGTGTCTTCCTACAGGCAAGACTTCCTTTCAGGTAAGGGCAGTCACTTTTCAGCTCAAACGAACTACATCATTCACAAAGCTCACACGTTTCTCATCTTAACAGACAAGCATTGGATTTTAGAGGACCAGGGTTTTGTATCAGTTTCAGATGCAGAGTTGGACTATATAATGTCCGTAAGGGTAGGAAACACTGTTCTTTTGTTTTCAGCACACTCACATTTCCTGCTGTCTTAGAGAATCTAGAAAGCAAGAGCGTGCTTCTTGTTCTAAAGCAGAGTTTGATCAATGGATGATTACACGGCTGTGTGTTTTACTTCAGAAATGGAGTTAAATCCCAGGCTCTGAGTCTTCCTACAAGCAAGACTTCAATTCAGGTAAGGGCAGTCACTTTTCTGCTCAAACGAACTACACCGTTCACGAGGCTCACACGTTTCTCATCTTAACTGACAAGCATTGGATGTAAGATGGTCAGTGCTTTGTATCAGTTTCAGAAGCAGATTTGGACTACATAAGGTCCATATGTGTAGGAAACACCCTTCTTTTGTTCTGGGCACACTCAGATTACCTGCTGTATTAGAGAATCTAGAAAGAAAGAGTGTGCTTCTCGCTCTAAAGCAGAGTGTGATCCATGGATGAGAACTATGCTGTGTGTTTCCATTCAGAATTGGACTTAAATCCCAGGCTCTGTTTCTTACTACAAGCAAGACTTCGTTCCAGGTAAGGGCAGTCACTTTTCAGTTCAAAGGAACTACATCATTCACTAAGCTCACACGTTTCTCATCTTAACAGACAAGCATTGGATGTTAGAGGACCAGTGCTTTGTATCAGTTTCAGAAGCAGAGTTGGACTAGATATGGTCCGAATGTGTAGGAAACACCCTTCTTTTGTTCTCAGCACAAACACGTTTCCTGCTGTCTTAGAGACTCTAGAAAGCAAGAGCTTGCTTCTTGTTCTAAAGCAGAGTGTGATCAATGGATGAGACAATGCTGTGTGTTTCACTTCAGAATTGGAGTTAAATCCCAGGCTCTGAGTCTCCCTACAAGCAAGACTTCGTTTCAGGTAAGGGCAGTCACTTTTCTGCTCAAAGGAACTACATCGTTCACAAAGCTCACACGTTTCTCATCTTAACTGACAAGCATTGGATATTAGAGGACCAGTGCATTGTATCAGTTTCAGAAGAAGATTAGGACTACATATAGTCTGTATGTGTAGGAAACACCGTTCTTTTGTTCTGGGCACACTCAGATTTCCTGCTGTATTAGAGAGTCTAGAAAGCTAAAGTGTGCTTCTCGCTCTAAAGCAGAGTGTGATCCATGGATGAGAACTATGCTGTGGGTTTCCCTTCAGAAATGGACTTGAATCCCAGGCTCTGTGTCTTACTACAAGCAAGACTTCGTTTCAGGTAAGGGCAGTCACTTTTCAGTTCAAAGGAACTACATCATTCACAAAGCTCACACGTTTCTCATCTTAACTGACAAGCACTGGATGTTAGAGGACCAGTGCATTCTATCTGTTTCAGAAGAAGATTTGGACTACATATAGTCCTTATGTGTAGGAAACACTGTTCTTTTATTCTGGGCACACTCATATTTCCTGCTGTATTAGAGACTCTAGAAAGCAAGAGTGTGCTTCTCGCTCTAAAACAGAGTGTGATCCATAGATGAGAACTATGCTGTGTGTTTCCCTTCAGAAAAGGAGTTAAATCCCAGGCTCTGTGTCTTCCTACAAGCAAGACTTTATTTCAGGTAAGGGCAGTCACTTTTCAGCTCAAACGAACTACATCATTTTCGGAGCTCACATGTTTCTCATCTTAACACACAAGCACATGCTTTTAGAGGACCAGTGCTTTGTATCAGTTTCAGAAGCAGAGATGGACTAGATATGGTCCGTATGTGTAGGAAACACCGTTCTTTTGTTCTCAGCAACCTCACGTTTCCTGCTGTCTTAGAGACTCTAGAAAGCACGATCGTGCTTCTTGTTCTAAAGCAGAGTGTGATCAATGGATGAGAACAATGCTGTGTGTTTCACTTCAGAAATGGAGTTAAATCCCATGCTCTGAGTCTTCCTACAAGCAAGACTTCGTTTCAGGTAAGGGCAGTCACTTTTCAGCTCAAACGAACTACATCGTTCACGAAGCTCACACGTTTCTCATCTTAACTGACAAGCATTGGATGTTAGAGGACCAGTGCATTCTATCAGTTTCAGAAGAAGATTTGGATTACATATTGTCCTTATGTGTAGGAAACACCGTTCTTTTGTTCTAGGCACATTCATGTTTTTCTGCTGTCTTAGAGACTCTATAAAGCAAGAGTGTGCTTCTCGCTCTAAAGCAGAGTGTGATCAATGGATGAGACAATGTTGTGTGTTTCACTTCAGAAATGTAGTTAAATCCCATGCTCTGAGTCTCCCTACAAGCAAGACTTTGTTTCAGGTAAGGGTTGTCACTTTTCTGCTCAAAGGAACTACATCCTTCACGAAGCTCACACGTTTCTCATCTTAATTGACAACCATTGGATGTTAGAGGACCAGTGCATTGTATCAGTTTCAGAAGAAGATTTGGACTACATATAGTCCGTATGTGTAGGAAACACCGTTCTTTTGTTCTGGGCACACTCAGATTTCCTGCTGTATTAGAGAATCTAGAAAGCAAGAGGGTGCTTCTTGCTCTAAAGCAGAGTGTGATCCATGGATGAGAACTATGCTGTGTGTTTCCCTTCAGAAATGGATTTAAATCCCAGGCTCTGTGTCTTCCTACAGGCAAGACTTCGTTTCAGGTAAGGGCAGTCACTTTTCAGCTCAAACGAACTACATCCTTCACTGAGCTCACACATTTCTCATCTTAACAGACAAGCATTGGATGTTAGAGGACTAGTGCTTTGTATCACTTTCAGAAGCAGAGTTGTACTAGATATGGTCCGTATGTGTAGGAACACCGTTCTTTTGTTCTCAGCACACTCATGTTTCCTGCTGTCTTAGAGACTTTAGAAAGCAAGAGCGTGCTTATCGCTCTAAAGCAGAGTGTGAACCATGGATGAGACCTATGCTGTATGTTTCCGTTCAGAAATGGAGTTAAATCCCAGACTCTGTGTCTTCCTACAGGCAAGACTTCCTTTCAGGTAAGGGCAGTCACTTTTCAGCTCAAACGAACTACATCATTCACAAAGCTCACACGTTTCTCATCTTAACAGAGAAGCATTGGATGTTAGAGGACCAGTGCTTTGTATCAGTTTCAGAAGCAGAGTTGGACTAGATATGGTCCGAATGTGTAGGAAACACCCTTCTTTTGTTCTCAGCACAAACACGTTTCCTGCTGTCTTAGAGACTCTAGAAAGCAAGAGCTTGCTTCTTGCTCTAAAGCAGAGTGTGATCAATGGATGAGACAATGCTGTGTGTTTCACTTCAGAATTGGAGTTAAATCCCAGGCTCTGAGTCTCCCTACAAGCAAGACTTCGTTTCAGGTAAGGGCAGTCACTTTTCTGCTCAAAGGAACTACATTGTTCACGAAGCTCACACGTTTCTCATCTTAACTGACAAGCATTGGATGTAAGATGGTCAGTGCTTTGTATCAGTTTCAGAAGCAGATTTGGACTACATAAGGTCCATATGTGTAGGAAACACCCTTCTTTTGTTCTGGGCACACTCAGATTACCTGCTGTATTAGAGAATCTAGAAAGAAAGAGTGTGCTTCTCGCTCTAAAGCAGAGTGTGATCCATGGATGAGAACTATGCTGTGTGTTTCCATTCAGAAATGGACTTAAATCCCAGGCTCTGTTTCTTACTACAAGCAAGACTTCGTTCCAGGTAAGGGCAGTCACTTTTCAGTTCAAAGGAACTACATCATTCACTAAGCTCACACGTTTCTCATCTTAACAGACAAGCATTGGATGTTAGAGGACCAGTGCTTTGTATCAGTTTCAGAAGCAGAGTTGGACTAGATATGGTCCGAATGTGTAGGAAACACCCTTCTTTTGTTCTCAGCACAAACACGTTTCCTGCTGTCTTAGAGACTCTAGAAAGCAAGAGCTTGCTTCTTGTTCAAAAGCAGAGTGTGATCAATGGATGAGACAATGCTGTGTGTTTCACTTCAGAATTGGAGTTAAATCCCAGGCTCTGAGTCTCCCTACAAGCAAGACTTCGTTTCAGGTAAGGGCAGTCACTTTTCTGCTCAAAGGAACTACATCGTTCACGAAGCTCACACGTTTCTCATCTTAACTGACAAGCATTGGATATTAGAGGACCAGTGCATTGTATCAGTTTCAGAAGCAGATTAGGACTACATATAGTCCGTATGTGTAGGAAACACCGTTCTTTTGTTCTGGGCACAATCAGATTTCCTGCTGTATTAGAGACTCTAGAAAGCAAGAGCATGCTTCTTGCTCTAAAGCAGAGTGTGATCCATGGATGAGAACTTTTGTGTGTTTCCCTTCAGAAATGGAGTTAAATCCCAGGCTCTGTGTCTTCCTACAGGCAAGACTTCGTTTCAGGTAAGGGCAGTCACTTTTCTGCTCAAACTAACTACATCGTTCACGAAGCTCACACATTTCTCATCTTAACTGACAAGCATTGGATGTTAGAGGGTCAGTGCTTTGTATCAGTTTCAGAAGCAGATTTGGACTACATATGGTCCATATGTGTAGGAAACACCGTTCTTTTGTTCTGGGCACACTCAGATTTCCTGCTGTCTTAGAGACTCTAGAAAGCAAGAGTGTGCTTCTCGCTCTAAAGCAGAGTGTGATCCATGGATGAGAACTATGCTGTGTGTTTCCCTTCAGAAAAGGAGTTAAATCCCAGGCTCTGTGTCTTCCTACAAGCAAGACTTTGTTTCAGGTAAGGCCAGTCACTTTTCAGCTCAAACGAACTACATCATTCACGGAGCTCACACGTTTCTCATCTTAACAGACAAGCATTGGCTGTTAGAGGACCAGTGCTTTGTATCAGTTTCAGAAGCAGAGTTGGACTAGATATGGTCCGTATGTGTAGGAAACACCGTTCTTTTGTTCTCAGCAACCTCACGTTTCCTGCTGTCTTAGAGACTCTAGAAAGCACGATCGTGCTTCTTGTTCTAAAGCAGAGTGTGATCAATGGATGAGAACACTGCTGTGTGTTTCACTTCTGAAATGGAGTTAAATCCCATGCTCTGAGTCTTCCTTCAAGCAAGACTTCGTTTCGGGTAAGGGCAGTCACTTTTCTGCTCAAACGAACTATATCTTTCACGAAGCTCACACGTTTCTCATCTTAACTGACAAGCATTGGATGTGAGAGGACCAGTGCATTCTATCACTTTCAGAAGAAGATTTGGATTACATATTGTCCTTATGTTTAGGAAACACGGTTCTTTTGTTCTAGGCACATTCATGTTTTCCTGCTGTATTAGAGACTCTATAAAGCAAGAGTGTGCTTCTCGCTCTAAAGCAGAGTGTGATCAATGGATGAGACAATGTTGTGTGTTTCACTTCAGAAATGTAGTTAAATCCCATGCTCTGAGTCTCCCTACAAGCAAGACTTTGTTTCAGGTAAGGGCTGTCACTATTCTGCTCAAATGAACTACATCGTTCACGAAACTCACACGTTTCTCATCTTAACTGACAAGCATTGAATATTAGAGGACCAGTGCATTGTATCAGTTTCAGAAGAAGATTAGGACTACATATAGTCCGTATGTGTAGGAAACACCGTTCTTTTGTTCTGGGCACAATCAGATTTCCTGCTGTATTAGAGACTCTAGAAAGCAAGAGCGTGCTTCTTGCTCTAAAGCAGAGTGTGATCCATGGATGAGAACTATGCTGTGTGTTTCCCTTCAGAAATGGAGTTAAATCCCAGGCTCTGTGTCTTCCTACAGGCAAGACTTCGTTTCAGGTAAGGGCAGTCACTTTTCTGCTCAAACTAACTACATCGTTCACGAAGCTCACACATTTCTCATCTTAACTGACAAGCATTGGATGTTAGAGGGTCAGTGCTTTGTATCAGTTTCAGAAGCAGAGTTGGACTAGATATGGTCCATATGTGTAGGAAACACCGTTCTTTTGTTCTCAGCAACCTCACGTTTCCTGCTGTCTTAGAGACTCTAGAAAGCACGATCGTGCTTCTTGTTCTAAAGCAGAGTGTGATCAATGGATGAGAACACTGCTGTGTGTTTCACTTCTGAAATGGAGTTACATCCCATGCTCTGAGTCTTCCTTCAAGCAAGACTTCGTTTCAGGTAAGGGCAGTCACTTTTCTGCTCAAACGAACTATATCTTTCACGAATCTCACACGTTTCTCATCTTAACTGACAAGCATTGGTTGTGAGAGGACCAGTGCATTCTATCAGTTTCAGAAGAAGATTTGGATTACATATTGTCCTTATGTGTAGGAAACACCGTTCTTTTGTTCTAGGCACATTCATGTTTTCCTGTTGTATTAGAGACTCTATAAAGCAAGAGTGTGCTTCTCGCTCTAAAGCAGAGTGTGATCCATGGATGAGAACTATGCTGTGTGTTTCACTTCAGAAATGGAGTTAAATCCCAGGCTCTGAGTCTTCCTACAAGCAAGACTTCAATTCAGGTAAGGGCAGTCACTTTTCAGCTCAAACGAACTACATCATTCACGAAGCTCACACGTTTCTCATCTTAACAGACAAGCATTGGATTTTAGAGGACCAGTGTTTTGTATCAGTTTCAGATGCAGAGTTGGACTATATAATGTCCGTAAGGGTAGGAAACACTGTTCTTTTGTTCTCAGCACACTCACATTTCCTGCTGTCTTAGAGAATCTAGAAAGCAAGAGCGTGCTTCTTGTTCTAAAGCAGACTTTGATCAATGGATGATTACACGGCTGTGTGTTTTACTTCAGAAATGGAGTTAAATCCCAGGCTCTGAGTATTCATACAAGCAAGACTTCAAATCAGATAAGGGCAGTCACTTTTCTGCTCAAACGAACTACACCTTTCACGAGGCTCACACGTTTCTCATCTTAACTGACAAGCATTGGATGTAAGATGGTCAGTGCTTTGTATCAGTTTCAGAAGCAGATTTGGACTACAGAAGGTCCATATGTGTAGGAAACACCGTTCTTTTGTTCTGGGCACACTCAGATTTCCTGCAGTATTAGAGAATCTATAAAGCAAGAGTGTGCTTCTCACTCTAAAGCAGAGTGTGATCCATGGATGAGAACTATGCTGTGTGTTTCACTTCAGAAATGGAGTTAAATCTCAGGCTCTGAGTCTTCCTACAAGAAAGACTTCGTTTCAGGTAAGGGCAGTCACTTTCCAGCTCAAAGGAACTACATCCTTCACGAAGCTCACACGTTTCTCATCTTAACAGACAAGCATTGGATTTTAGAGGACCAGTGCTTTGTATCAGTTTTAGATGCAGAGTTGGACTATATTGTCCGTAAGGGTAGGAAACACTGTTCTTTTGTTCTCAGCACACTCACATTTCCTGCTGTCTTAGAGACTCTAGAATGCAAGAGCGTGCTTCTTGTTCTAAAGCAGAGTTTGATCAATGGATGATTACACGGCTGTGAGTTTTACTTCAGAAATGGAGTTAAATCCCAGGCTCTGAGTCTTCCAACAAGGAAGACTTCAATTCAGGTAAGGGCAGTCACTTTTCTGCTCAAACAAACTACACCATTCACGAAGCTCACACGTTTCTCATCTTAACTGACAAGCATTGGATGTAAGATGGTCAGTGCTTTGTATCAGTTTCAGAAGCAGATTTGGATTACATATGGTAAATATGTGTAGGAAACACCCTTCTTTTGTTCTGGGCACACCCAGATTTCCTGCTGTATTAGAGAATCTAGAAAGCAAGAGTGTGCTTCTCGCTCTAAAGCAGAGTGTGAACCATGGATGAGAACTATGCTTTGTGTTTCCCTTCAGAAATGGACTTAAATCCCAGGCTCTGTGTCTTACTACAAGCAAGACTTCGTTTCAGGTAAGGGCAGTCACTTTTCAGCTCAAACGAACTACATCGTTCACTGACCTCACACATTTCTCATCTTAACAGACAAGCATTGGATGTTAGCGGACCAGTGATTTGTATCAGTTTCAGAAGCAGAGTTGGACTACATATTGTCCGTATGTGTAGGAAACACCGTTCTTTTGTTCTCAGCACACTAACGTTTCTTGCTGTCTTAGAGAGTCTAGGAAGCAAGAGCGTACTTCTTGTTCTAAAGCAGAGTGTCATCAATGGATGAGACAATGCACTGTGTTTCAATTCAGAAATGGAGTTAAATCCCAGGCTCTGAGTCTCCCTGCAAGCAAGACTTCGTTTCAGGTTAGGGCAGTCACTTTTCTGCTCAAAGGAACTACATCGTTCACGAAGCTCACACGTTTCTCATCTTAACTGACAAGCATTGGATGTTAGAGTACCAGTGCATTGTATCAGTTTCAGAAGAAGATTTAGACTACATATAGTCCGTATGTGTAGGAAACACCGTTCTTTTGTTCTGGGCACAATCAGATTTCCTGCTGTATTAGAAACACTAGAAAGCAAGAGCGTGCTTCTTGCTCTAAAGCAGAGTGTGATCCATGGATGAAAACTATGCTGTGTGTTTCCCTTCAGAAATGGACTTAAATCTCTGGTTCTGTGTCTTACTACAAGCAAGACTTCGTTTCAGGTAAGGGCAGTAACTTTTCTGCTCAAATGAACTACATCATTCACGAAGCTCACACGTTTCTCATCTTAATTGACAAGCATTGGATGTTAGAGGACCAGTGCTTTGTATCAGTTTCAGAAGAAGAGTTGGACTAGATATGGTCCATATGTGTAGGAAACACCGTTCTTTTGTTCTGGGCACACTCAGATTTCCTGCTGTATTAGAAATTCTAGAAAGCAAGAGCGTGCTTCTTGCTCTAAAGCAGACTGTGATCCATGGATGAGAACTATGCTGTGTGTTTCCCTTCAGAAATGGAGTTAAATCCCAGGCTCTGTGTCTTCCTACAAGCAAGACTTCGTTTCAGGTAAGTGCAGTCACTTTTCAGCTCAAACGAACTACATCCTTCACTGAGCTCACACATTTCTCATCTTAACAGACAAGCATTGGATGTTAGAGGACCAGTGCTTTGTATCAGTTTCAGAAGCAGAGTTGGACTAGATATGGTCCGTATGTGTAGGAAACTCCGTTCTTTTGTTCTCAGCACACTCACGTTTCCTGCTGTCTTAGAGACTCTAGAAAGCAAGAGCGTGCTTCTTGTTCTAAAGCAGAGTGTGATCAATGGATGAGATAATGCTGTGTGTTTCACTTCAGAATTGGAGTTAAATCCCAGGCTCTGAGTCTCCCTACAAGCAAGACTTCGTTTCAGGTAAGGGCAGTCACTTTTCTGCTCAAAGGAACTACATCGTTCACGAAGCTCACACGTTTCTCATCTTAACTGACAAGCATTGGATATTAGAGGACCAGTGCATTGTATCAGTTTCAGAAGAAGATTAGGACTACATATAGTCCGTATGTGTAGGAAACACCGTTCTTTTGTTCTGGGCACAAGCAGATTTCCTGCTGTATTAGAGACTCTAGAAAGCAAGAGCGTGCTTCTTGCTCTAAAGCAGAGTGTGATCCATGGATGAGAACTATGCTGTGTGTTTCCCTTCAGAAATGGAGTTAAATCCCAGGCTCTGTGTCTTGCTACAAGCAAGACTTCGTTTCAGGTAAGGGCAGTCACTTTTCTGCTCAAACTAAATACATCGTTCACGAAGCTCACACATTTCTCATCTTAACTGACAAGCATTGGATGTTAGAGGGTCAGTGCTTTGTATCAGTTTCAGAAGCAGATTTGGACTACATATGGTCCATATGTGTAGGAAACACCGTTCTTTTGTTCTCAGCACACTCACATTTCCTGCTGTCTTAGAGAATCTAGAAAGCAAGAGCGTGCTTCTTTTTCTAAAGCAGAGTTTGATCAATGGATGATTACACGGCTGTGTGTTTTACTTCAGAAATGGAGTTAAATCCCAGGCTCTGAGTCTTCATACAAGCAAGACTTCAATTCAGATAAGGGCAGTCACTTTTCTGCTCAAACGAACTACACCATTCACGAGGCTCACACGTTTCTCATCTTAACTGACAAGCATTGGATGTAAGATGGTCAGTGCTTTGTATCAGTTTCAGAAGCAGATTTGGACTAGATATGGTCCGTATGTGTAGGAAACACCGTTCTTTTCTTCTGGGCACACTCAGATTTCCTGCTGTATTAGAGAATCTATAAAGCAAGAGTGTGCTTCTCGCTCTAAAGCAGAGTGTGATCCATGGATGAGAACTATGCTGTGTGTTTCACTTCAGAAATGGAGTTAAATCTCAGGCTCTGAGTTTTCCTACAAGCAAGACTTCGTTTCAGGTAAGGGCAGTCACTTTCCAGCTCAAAGGAACTACATCCTTCACTGAGCTCACACGTTTCTCATCTTAACAGACAAGCATTTGATGTTAGAGGACCAGTGCTTTGTATCAGTTTCAGAAGCAGAGTTGGACTAGATATGGTCTGTATGTGTAGGAACACCGTTGTTTTGTTCTCAGCACACTCACGTTTCCTGCTGTCTTAGAGACTTTAGAAAGCAAGAGCGTGCTTCTCGCTCTAAAGCAGAGTGTGAACCATGGATGAGACCTATGCTGTATGTTTCCGTTCAGAAATGGAGTTAAATCCCAGACTCTGTGTCTTCCTACAGGCAAGACTTCCTTTCAGGTAAGGGCAGTCACTTTTCAGCTCAAACGAACTACATCATTCACGAAGCTCACACGTTTCTCATCTTAACAGACAAGCATTGGATTTTAGAGGACCAGTGTTTTGTATCAGTTTCAGATGCAGAGTTGGAGTATATAATGTCCGTAAGGGTAGGAAACACTGTTCTTTTGTTCTCAGCACACTCACATTTCCTGCTGTCTTAGAGAATCTAGAAAGCAAGAGCGTGCTTCTTGTTCTAAAGCAGAGTTTGATCAATGGATGATTACACGGCTGTGTGTTTTACTTCAGAAATGGAGTTAAATCCCAGGCTCTGAGTCTTCATACAAGCAAGACTTCAATTCAGATAAGGGCAGTCACTTTTCTGCTCAAACGAACTACACCGTACACTAGGCTCACACGTTTCTCATCTTAACTGACAAGCATTGGATGTAAGATGGTCAGTGCTTTGTATCAGTTTCAGAAGCAGATTTGGACTACATAAGGTCCATATGTGTAGGAAACACCCTTCTTTTGTTCTGGGCACACTCAGATTCCCTGCTGTATTAGAGAATCTAGAAAGAAAGAGTGTGCTTCTCGCTCTAAAGCAGAGTGTGATCCATGGATGAGAACTATGCTGTGTGTTTCCATTCAGAAATGGAGTTAAATCCCAGGTTCTGTGTCTTCCTACAGGCAAGACTTCGTTTCAGGTAAGGGCAGTCACTTTTCTGCTCAAACGAACTACATCGTTCACGAAGCTCAAATGTTTCTCATCTTAATTGACAAGCATTGGATGTTAGAGGACCACTGCTTTGTATCAGTTTCAGAAGAAGAGTTGGACTAGATATGGTACATATGTGTAGGAAACACCGTTCTTTTGTTCTGGGCACACTCAGATTTCCTGCTCTATTAGAAATTCTAGAAAGCAAGAGCGTGCTTCTTGCTCTAAAGCAGGGTGTGATCCATGGATGAGAACTATGCTGTGTGTTTCCCTTCAGAAATGGAGTTAAATCCCAGGCTCTGTGTCTTCCTACAAGCAAGACTTCGTTTCAGGTAAGGGCAGTCACTTTTCAGCTCAAACGAACTACATCCTTCACTGAGCTCACACATTTCTCATCTTAACAGACAAGCATTGGATGTTAGAGGACCAGTGCTTTGTATCAGTTTCAGAAGCAGAGTTGGACTAGATATGGTCCGTATGTGTAGGAAACTCCGTTCTTTTGTTCTCAGCACACTCACGTTTCCTGCTGTCTTAGAGACTCTAGAAAGCAAGAGCGTGCTTCTTGTTCTAAAGCAGAGTGTGATAAATGGATGAGATAATGCTGTGTGTTTCACTTCAGAATTGGAGTTAAATCCCAGGCTCTGAGTCCCCCTACAAGCAAGACTTCGTTTCAGGTAAGGGCAGTCACTTTTCTGCTCAAAGGAACTACATCGTTCACGAAGCTCACACGTTTCTCATCTTAACTGACAAGCATTGGATGTTAGAGGACCAGTGCTTTGCATCACTTTCAGAAGCAGAGTTGGAGTAGATATGGTCCCTATGTGTAGGAAACACCGTTCTTTTGTTCTCAGCAAACTCACGTTTCCTGCTGTCTTAGAGACTCTAGAAAGCACGATCGTGCTTCTTGTTCTAAAGCAGAGTGTGATCATTGGATGAGAACACTGCTGTTTGTTTCACTTCAGATATGGAGTTAAATCCCATGCTCTGAGTCTTCCTACAAGCAAGACTTCGTTTCAGGTAAGGGCAGTCACTTTTCTGCTCAAACGAACTACATCTTCACGAAGCTCACACGTTTCTCATCTTAACTAACAAGCATTGGATGTTAGAGGACCAGTGCATTCTATCAGTTTCAGAAGAAGATTTGGATTACATATTGTCCTTATGTGTAGGAAACACCGTTCTTTTGTTGTGGGCACACTCAGATTTCCTGCTGTATTAGAGAATCTATAAAGCAAGAGTGTGCTTCTCGCTCTAAAGCAGAGTGTGATCCATGGATGAGAACTATGCTGTGTGTGTCACTTCAGAAATGGAGTTAAATCCCAGGCTCTGAGTCTTCCTACAAGCAAGACTTCAATTCAGGTAAGGGCAGTCACTTTTCAGCTCAAACGAACTACATCATTCACGAAGCTCACACGTTTCTCATCTTAACAGACAAGCATTGGATTTTAGAGGACCAGTGTTTTGTATCAGTTTCAGATGCAGAGTTGTACTATATAATGTCCGTAAGGGTAGGAAACACTGTTCTTTTGTTCTCAGCACACTCACATTTCCTGCTGTCTTAGAGACTCTAGAATGCAAGAGCGTGCTTCTTGTTCTAAAGCAGAGTTTGATCAATGGATGATTACACGGCTGTGAGTTTTACTTCAGAAATGGAGTTAAATCCCAGGCTCTGAGTCTTCCAACAAGGAAGACTTCAATTCAGGTAAGGGCAGTCACTTTTCTGCTCAAACAAACTACACCGTTCACGAAGCTCACACGTTTCTCATCTTAACTGACAAGCATTGGATGTAAGATGGTCAGTGCTTTGTATCAGTTTCAGAAGCAGATTTGGATTACATATGGTAAATATGTGTAGGAAACACCCTTCTTTTGTTCTGGGCACACTCAGATTTCCTGCTGTATTAGAGAATCTAGAAAGCAAGAGTGTGCTTCTCGCTCTAAAGCAGAGTGTGAACCATGGATGAGAACTATGCTGTGTGTTTCCCTTCAGAAATGGACTTAAATCCCAGGCTCTGTGTCTTACTACAAGCAAGACTTCCTTTCAGGTAAGGGCAGTCACTTTTCAGCTCAAACGAACAACATCGTTCACTGACCTCACACATTTCTCATCTTAACAGACAAGCATTGGATGTTAGAGGACCAGTGATTTGTATCAGTTTCAGAAGCAGAGTTGGACTACATATTGTCCATATGTGTAGGAAACACCGTTCTTTTGTTCTCAGCACACTCACGTTTCTTGCTGTCTTAGAGAGTCTAGGAAGCAAGAGCGTACTTCTTGTTCTAAAGCAGAGTGTCATCAATGGATGAGACCATGCAGTGTGTTTCAAATCAGAAATGGAGTTAAATCCCAGGCTCTGAGTCTCCCTACAAGCAAGACTTCCTTTCAGGTTAGGGCAGTCACTTTTCTGCTCAAAGGAACTACATCGTTCACGAAGCTCACACGTTTCTCATCTTAACTGACAAGCATTGGATGTTAGAGGACCACTGCTTTGTATCAGTTTCAGAAGAAGAGTTGGACTAGATATCGTCCGTATGTGTAGGAAACACCGTTCATTTCTTCTCAGCACACTCACATTTCCTGCTGGCTTAGAGACTTTAGAATGCAAGAGCGTGCTTCTCGCTCTAAAGCAGAGTGTGATCCACGGATGAGAACTAGGCTGTGTGTTTCCCTTCAGAAATGGACTTAAATCCCAGGCTCGGTGTCTTCTTACAAGCAAGACTTCGTTTCAGGTAAGGGCAGTCACTTTTCAGCTCAAACGAACTACATCCTTCACTGAGCTCACACGTTTCTCATCTTAACAGACAAGCATTTGATGTTAGAGGACCAGTGCTTTGTATCAGTTTCAGAAGCAGAGTTGGACTAGATATGGTCTGTATGTGTAGGAACACCGTTGTTTTGTTCTCAGCACACTCACGTTTCCTGCTGTCTTAGAGACTTTAGAAAGCAAGAGCGTGCTTCTCGCTCTAAAGCAGAGTGTGAACCATGGATGAGACCTATGCTGTATGTTTCCGTTCAGAAATGGAGTTAAATCCCAGACTCTGTGTCTTCCTACAGGCAAGACTTCCTTTCAGGTAAGGGCAGTCACTTTTCAGCTCAAACGAACTACATCATTCACGAAGCTCACACGTTTCTCATCTTAACAGACAAGCATTGGATTTTAGAGGACCAGTGTTTTGTATCAGTTTCAGATGCAGAGTTGGACTATATAATGTCCGTAAGGGTAGGAAACACTGTTCTTTTGTTCTCAGCACACTCACATTTCCTGCTGTCTTAGAGAATCTAGAAAGCAAGAGCGTGCTTCTTGTTCTAAAGCAGAGTTTGATCAATGGATGATTACACGGCTGTGTGTTTTACTTCAGAAATGGAGTTAAATCCCAGGCTCTGAGTCTTCCTACAAGCAAGACTTCAATTCAGATAAGGGCAGTCACTTTTCTGCTCAAACGAACTACACCGTTCACGAGGCTCACACGTTTCTCATCTTAACTGACAAGCATTGGATGTAAGATGGTCAGTGCTTTGTATCAGTTTCAGAAGCAGATTTGGACTACATAAGGTCCATATGTGTAGGAAACACCCTTCTTTTGTTCTGGGCACACTCAGATTCCCTGCTGTATTAGAGAATCTAGAAAGAAAGAGTGTGCTTCTCGCTCTAAAGCAGAGTGTGATCCATGGATGAGAACTATGCTGTGTGTTTCCATTCAGAAATGGAGTTAAATCCCAGGCTCTGTGTCTTCCTACAGGCAAGACTTCGTTTCAGGTAAGGGCAGTCACTTTTCTGCTCAAACGAACTACATCGTTCACGAAGCTCAAATGTTTCTCATCTTAATTGACAAGCATTGGATGTTAGAGGACCACTGCTTTGTATCAGTTTCAGAAGAAGAGTTGGACTAGATATGGTCCATATGTGTAGGAAACACCGTTCTTTTGTTCTGGGCACACTCAGATTTCCTGCTCTATTAGAAATTCTAGAAAGCAAGAGCGTGCTTCTTGCTCTAAAGCAGGGTGTGATCCATGGATGAGAACTATGCTGTGTGTTTCCCTTCAGAAATGGAGTTAAATCCCAGGCTCTGTGTCTTCCTACAAGCAAGACTTCGTTTCAGGTAAGGGCAGTCACTTTTCAGCTCAAACGAACTACATCCTTCACTGAGCTCACACATTTCTCATCTTAACAGACAAGCATTGGATGTTAGAGGACCAGTGCTTTGTATCAGTTTCAGAAGCAGAGTTGGACTAGATATGGTCCGTATGTGTAGGAAACTCCGTTCTTTTGTTCTCAGCACACTCACGTTTCCTGCTGTCTTAGAGACTCTAGGAAGCAAGAGCGTGCTTCTTGTTCTAAAGCAGAGTGTGATAAATGGATGAGATAATGCTGTGTGTTTCACTTCAGAATTGGAGTTAAATCCCAGGCTCTGAGTCCCCCTACAAGCAAGACTTCGTTTCAGGTAAGGGCAGTCACTTTTCTGCTCAAAGGAACTACATCGTTCACGAAGCTCACACGTTTCTCATCTTAACTGACAAGCATTGGATGTTAGAGGACCAGTGCTTTGCATCACTTTCAGAAGCAGAGTTGGAGTAGATATGGTCCCTATGTGTAGGAAACACCGTTCTTTTGTTCTCAGCAAACTCACGTTTCCTGCTGTCTTAGAGACTCTAGAAAGCACGATCGTGCTTCTTGTTCTAAAGCAGAGTGTGATCATTGGATGAGAACACTGCTGTTTGTTTCACTTCAGATATGGAGTTAAATCCCATGCTCTGAGTCTTCCTACAAGCAAGACTTCGTTTCAGGTAAGGGCAGTCACTTTTCTGCTCAAACGAACTACATCTTCACGAAGCTCACACGTTTCTCATCTTAACTAACAAGCATTGGATGTTAGAGGACCAGTGCATTCTATCAGTTTCAGAAGAAGATTTGGATTACATATTGTCCTTATGTGTAGGAAACACCGTTCTTTTGTTGTGGGCACACTCAGATTTCCTGCTGTATTAGAGAATCTATAAAGCAAGAGTGTGCTTCTCGCTCTAAAGCAGAGTGTGATCCATGGATGAGAACTATGCTGTGTGTGTCACTTCAGAAATGGAGTTAAATCCCAGGCTCTGAGTCTTCCTACAAGCAAGACTTCAATTCAGGTAAGGGCAGTCACTTTTCAGCTCAAACGAACTACATCATTCACGAAGCTCACACGTTTCTCATCTTAACAGACAAGCATTGGATTTTAGAGGACCAGTGTTTTGTATCAGTTTCAGATGCAGAGTTGTACTATATAATGTCCGTAAGGGTAGGAAACACTGTTCTTTTGTTCTCAGCACACTCACATTTCCTGCTGTCTTAGAGACTCTAGAATGCAAGAGCGTGCTTCTTGTTCTAAAGCAGAGTTTGATCAATGGATGATTACACGGCTGTGAGTTTTACTTCAGAAATGGAGTTAAATCCCAGGCTCTGAGTCTTCCAACAAGGAAGACTTCAATTCAGGTAAGGGCAGTCACTTTTCTGCTCAAACAAACTACACCGTTCACGAAGCTCACACGTTTCTCATCTTAACTGACAAGCATTGGATGTAAGATGGTCAGTGCTTTGTATCAGTTTCAGAAGCAGATTTGGATTACATATGGTAAATATGTGTAGGAAACACCCTTCTTTTCTTCTGGGCACACTCAGATTTCCTGCTGTATTAGAGAATCTAGAAAGCAAGAGTGTGCTTCTCGCTCTAAAGCAGAGTGTGAACCATGGATGAGAACTATGCTGTGTGTTTCCCTTCAGAAATGGACTTAAATCCCAGGCTCTGTGTCTACTACAAGCAAGACTTCCTTTCAGGTAAGGGCAGTCACTTTTCAGCTCAAACGAACAACATCGTTCACTGACCTCACACATTTCTCATCTTAACAGACAAGCATTGGATGTTAGAGGACCAGTGATTTGTATCAGTTTCAGAAGCAGAGTTGGACTACATATTGTCCATATGTGTAGGAAACACCGTTCTTTTGTTCTCAGCACACTCACGTTTCTTGCTGTCTTAGAGAGTCTAGGAAGCAAGAGCGTACTTCTTGTTCTAAAGCAGAGTGTCATCAATGGATGAGACAATGCAGTGTGTTTCAATTCAGAAATGGAGTTAAATCCCAGGCTCTGAGTCTCCCTACAAGCAAGACTTCCTTTCAGGTTAGGGCAGTCACTTTTCTGCTCAAAGGAACTACATCGTTCACGAAGCTAACACGTTTCTCATCTTAACTGACAAGCATTGGATATTAGAGGACCAGTGCATTGTATCAGTTTCAGAAGCAGATTAGGACTACATATAGTCCGTATGTGTAGGAAAAACCGTTCTTTTGTTCTGGGCACAATCAGATTTCCTGCTCTATTAGAGACTCTAGAAAGCAAGAGCATGCTTCTTGCTCTAAAGCAGAGTGTGATCCATGGATGTGAACTTTTGTGTGTTTCCCTTCAAAAATGGAGTTAAATCCCAGGCTCTGTGTCTTCCTACAGGCAAGACTTCGTTTCAGGTAAGGGCAGTCACTTTTCTGCTCAAACTAACTACATCGTTCACGAAGCTGACACATTTCTCATCTTAACTGACAAGCATTGGATGTTAGAGGGTCAGTGCTTTGTATCAGTTTCAGAAGCAGATTTGGACTACATATGGTCCATATGTGTAGGAAACACCGTTCTTTTCTTCTGGGCACACTCAGATTTCCTGCTGTCTTAGAGACTCTAGAAAGCACGATCGTGCTTCTTGTTCTAAAGCAGAGTGTGATCAATGGATGAGAACACTGCTGTGTGTTTCACTTCTGAAATGGAGTTAAATCCCATGCTCTGAGTCTTCCTTCAAGCAAGACTTCGTTTCAGGTAAGGGCAGTCACTTTTCTGCTCAAACGAACTATATCTTTCACGAAGCTCACACGTTTCTCATCTTAACTGACAAGCATTGGATGTGAGAGGACCAGTGCATTCTATCAGTTTCAGAAGAAGATTTGGATTACATATTGTCCTTATGTGTAGGAAACACGGTTCTTTTGTTCTAGGCACATTCATGTTTTCCTGCTGTATTAGAGACTCTATAAAGCAAGAGTGTGCTTCTCGCTCTAAAGCAGAGTGTGATCAATGGATGAGACAATGTTGTGTGTTTCACTTCAGAAATGTAGTTAAATCCCATGCTCTGAGTCTCCCTACAAGCAAGACTTTGTTTCAGGTAAGGGCTGTCACTTTTCTGCTCAAAGGAACTACATCCTTCACGAAGCTCACACGTTTCTCATCTTAACTGACAACCATTGGATGTTAGAGGACCAGTGCATTGTATCAGTTTCAGAAGAAGATTTGGACTACATATAGTCCGTATGTGTAGGAAACACCGTTCTTTTGTTCTGGGCACACTCAGATTTCCTGCTGTCTTAGAGAATCTAGAAAGCAAGAGGGTGCTTCTTGCTCTAAAGCAGAGTGTGATCCATGGATGAGAACTATGCTGTGTGTTTCCCTTCAGAAATGGAGTTAAATCCCAGGCTCTGTGTCTTCCTACAGGCAAGACTTCGTTTCAGGTAAGGGAAGTCACTTTTTTGCTCAAACGAACTACATCGTTCACGAAGCTCAAACGTTTCTCATCTTAATTGACAAGCATTGGATGTTAGAGGACCACTGCTTTGTATCAGTTTCATAAGAAGAGTTGGACTAGATATCGTCCGTATGTGTAGGAAACACCGTTCTTTTCTTCTCAGCACACTCAGGTTTCCTGCTGTGTTAGAGACTTTAGAAAGCAAGAGCGTGCTTCTCGCTCTAAAGCAGAGTGTGATCCATGGATGAGAACTATGCTGTGTGTTTCCCTTCAGAAATGGAGTTAAATCCCAGGCTCTGTGTCTTCCTACAAGCAAGACTTCGTTTCAGGTAAGGGCAGTCACTTTTCAGCTCAAACGAACTACATCCTTCACTGAGCTCACACGTTTCTCATCTTAACAGACAAGCATTGGATGTTAGAGGACTAGTGCTTTGTATCACTTTCAGAAGCAGAGTTGGACTAGATATGGTCCGTATGTGTAGGAAACACCGTTCTTTTTTTCTCAGCACACTCACGTTTCCTGCTGTCTTAGAGACTTTAGAAAGCAAGAGCGTGCTTCTCGCTCTAAAGCAGAGTGTGAACCATGGATGAGACCTATGCTGTATGTTTCCGTTCAGAAATGGAGTTAAATCCCAGACTCTGTGTCTTCCTACAGGCAAGACTTCCTTTCAGGTAAGGGCAGTCACTTTTCAGCTCAAACAAACTACATCATTCACAAAGCTCACACGTTTCTCATCTTAACAGACAAGCATTGGATTTTAGAGGACCAGGGTTTTGTATCAGTTTCAGATGCAGAGTTGGACTATATAATGTCCGTAAAGGTAGGAAACACTGTTCTTTTGTTCTCAGCACACTCACATTTCCTGCTGTCTTAGAGAATCTAGAAAGCAAGAGTGTGCTTCTTGTTCTAAAGCAGAGTTTGATCAATGGATGATTACACAGCTGTGTGTTTTACTTCAGAAATGGAGTTAAATCCCAGGCTCTGAGTCTTCCTACAAGCAAGACTTCAATTCAGGTAAGGGCAGTCACTTTTCTGCTCAAACGAACTACACCGTTCACGAGGCTCACACGTTTCTCATCTTAACTGACAAGCATTGGATGTAAGATGGTCAGTGCTTTGTATCAGTTTCAGAAGCGGATTTGGACTACATAAGGTCCATATGTATAGGAAACACCCTTCTTTTGTTCTGGGCACACTCAGATTTCCTGCTGTATTAGAGAATCTAGAAAGAAAGAGTGTGCTTCTCGCTCTAAAGCAGAGTGTGATCCATGGATGAGAACTATGCTGTGTGTTTCCATTCAGAAATGGAATTAAATCCCAGGCTCTGTTTCTTACTAAAAGCAAGACTTCGTTTCAGGTAAGGGCAGTCACTTTTCTGCTCAAATGAACTACATCGTTCACGAAACTCACACGTTTCTCATCTTAACTGACAAGCATTGAATATTAGAGGACCAGTGCATTGTATCAGTTTCAGAAGAAGATTAGGACTACATATAGTCCGTATGTGTAGGAAACACCGTTCTTTTGTTCTGGGCACAATCAGATTTCCTGCTGTATTAGAGACTCTAGAAAGCAAGAGCGTGCTTCTTGCTCTAAAGCAGAGTGTGATCCATGGATGAGAACTATGCTGTGTGTTTCCCTTCAGAAATGGAGTTAAATCCCAGGCTCTGTGTCTTCCTACAGGCAAGACTTCGTTTCAGGTAAGGGCAGTCACTTTTCTGCTCAAACTAACTACATCGTTCACGAAGCTCACACATTTCTCATCTTAACTGACAAGCATTGGATGTTAGAGGGTCAGTGCTTTGTATCAGTTTCAGAAGCAGATTTGGACTACATATGTTCCATATGTGTAGGAAACACCGTTCTTTTGTTCTGGGCACACTCAGATTTCCTGCTGTCTTAGAGAATCTAGAAAGCAAGAGTGTGCTTCTCGCTCTAAAGCAGAGTGTGATCCATGGATGAGAACTATGCTGTGTGTTTCCCTTCAGAAAAGGAGTTAAATCCCAGGCTCTGTGTCTTCCTACATGCAAGACTTTGTTTCAGGTAAGGGCAGTCACTTTTCAGCTCAAACGAACTACATCATTCACGGAGCTCACACGTTTCTCATCTTAACAGACAAGCATTGGCTGTTAGAGGACCAGTGCTTTGTATCAGTTTCAGAAGCAGAGTTGGACTAGATATGGTCCGTATGTGTAGGAAACACCGTTCTTTTGTTCTCAGCAACCTCACGTTTCCTGCTGTCTTAGAGACTCTAGAAAGCACGATCGTGCTTCTTGTTCTAAAGCAGAGTGTGATCAATGGATGAGAACACTGCTGTGTGTTTCACTTCTGAAATGGAGTTAAATCCCATGCTCTGAGTCTTCCTTCAAGCAAGACTTCGTTTCAGGTAAGGGCAGTCACTTTTCTGCTCAAACGAACTATATCTTTCACGAAGCTCACACGTTTCTCATCTTAACTGACAAGCATTGGATGTGAGAGGACCAGTGCATTCTATCAGTTTCAGAAGAAGATTTGGATTACATATTGTCCTTATGTGTAGGAAACACGGTTCTTTTGTTCTAGGCACATTCATGTTTTCCTGCTGTATTAGAGACTCTATAAAGCAAGAGTGTGCTTCTCGCTCTAAAGCAGAGTGTGATCAATGGATGAGACAATGTTGTGTGTTTCACTTCAGAAATGTAGTTAAATCCCATGCTCTGAGTCTCCCTACAAGCAAGACTTTGTTTCAGGTAAGGGCTGTCACTTTTCTGCTCAAAGGAACTACATCCTTCACGAAGCTCACACGTTTCTCATCTTAACTGACAACCATTGGATGTTAGAGGACCAGTGCATTGTATCAGTTTCAGAAGAAGATTTGGACTACATATAGTCCGTATGTGTAGGAAACACCGTTCTTTTGTTCTGGGCACACTCAGATTTCCTGCTGTCTTAGAGAATCTAGAAAGCAAGAGGGTGCTTCTTGCTCTAAAGCAGAGTGTGATCCATGGATGAGAACTATGCTGTGTGTTTCCCTTCAGAAATGGAGTTAAATCCCAGGCTCTGTGTCTTCCTACAGGCAAGACTTCGTTTCAGGTAAGGGAAGTCACTTTTTTGCTCAAACGAACTACATCGTTCACGAAGCTCAAACGTTTCTCATCTTAATTGACAAGCATTGGATGTTAGAGGACCACTGCTTTGTATCAGTTTCATAAGAAGAGTTGGACTAGATATCGTCCGTATGTGTAGGAAACACCGTTCTTTTCTTCTCAGCACACTCAGGTTTCCTGCTGTGTTAGAGACTTTAGAAAGCAAGAGCGTGCTTCTCGCTCTAAAGCAGAGTGTGATCCATGGATGAGAACTATGCTGTGTGTTTCCCTTCAGAAATGGAGTTAAATCCCAGGCTCTGTGTCTTCCTACAAGCAAGACTTCGTTTCAGGTAAGGGCAGTCACTTTTCAGCTCAAACGAACTACATCCTTCACTGAGCTCACACGTTTCTCATCTTAACAGACAAGCATTGGATGTTAGAGGACTAGTGCTTTGTATCACTTTCAGAAGCAGAGTTGGACTAGATATGGTCCGTATGTGTAGGAAACACCGTTCTTTTTTTCTCAGCACACTCACGTTTCCTGCTGTCTTAGAGACTTTAGAAAGCAAGAGCGTGCTTCTCGCTCTAAAGCAGAGTGTGAACCATGGATGAGACCTATGCTGTATGTTTCCGTTCAGAAATGGAGTTAAATCCCAGACTCTGTGTCTTCCTACAGGCAAGACTTCCTTTCAGGTAAGGGCAGTCACTTTTCAGCTCAAACAAACTACATCATTCACAAAGCTCACACGTTTCTCATCTTAACAGACAAGCATTGGATTTTAGAGGACAAGGGTTTTGTATCAGTTTCAGATGCAGAGTTGGACTATATAATGTCCGTAAAGGTAGGAAACACTGTTCTTTTGTTCTCAGCACACTAACATTTCCTGCTGTCTTAGAGAATCTAGAAAGCAAGAGTGTGCTTCTTGTTCTAAAGCAGAGTTTGATCAATGGATGATTACACGGCTGTGTGTTTTACTTCAGAAATGGAGTTAAATCCCAGGCTCTGAGTCTTCCTACAAGCAAGACTTCAATTCAGGTAAGGGCAGTCACTTTTCTGCTCAAACGAACTACACCGTTCACGAGGCTCACACGTTTCTCATCTTAACTGACAAGCATTGGATGTAAGATGGTCAGTGCTTTGTATCAGTTTCAGAAGCGGATTTGGACTACATAAGGTCCATATGTATAGGAAACACCCTTCTTTTGTTCTGGGCACACTCAGATTTCCTGCTGTATTAGAGAATCTAGAAAGAAAGAGTGTGCTTCTCGCTCTAAAGCAGAGTGTGATCCATGGATGAGAACTATGCTGTGTGTTTCCATTCAGAAATGGAATTAAATCCCAGGCTCTGTTTCTTACTAAAAGCAAGACTTCGTTTCAGGTAAGGGCAGTCACTTTTCTGCTCAAATGAACTACATCATTCACGAAACTCACACGTTTCTCATCTTAACTGACAAGCATTGAATATTAGAGGACCAGTGCATTGTATCAGTTTCAGAAGAAGATTAGGACTACATATAGTCCGTATGTGTAGGAAACACCGTTCTTTTGTTCTGGGCACAATCAGATTTCCTGCTGTATTAGAGACTCTAGAAAGCAAGAAAGTGCTTCTTGCTCTAAAGCAGAGTGTGATCCATGGATGAGAACTATGCTGTGTGTTTCCCTTCAGAAATGGAGTTAAATCCCAGGCTCTGTGTCTTCCTACAGGCAAGACTTCGTTTCAGGTAAGGGCAGTCACTTTTCTGCTCAAACTAACTACATCGTTCACGAAGCTCACACATTTCTCATCTTAACTGACAAGCATTGGATGTTAGAGGGTCAGTGCTTTGTATCAGTTTCAGAAGCAGATTTGGACTACATATGTTCCATATGTGTAGGAAACACCGTTCTTTTGTTCTGGGCACACTCAGATTTCCTGCTGTCTTAGAGAATCTAGAAAGCAAGAGTGTGCTTCTCGCTCTAAAGCAGAGTGTGATCCATGGATGAGAACTATGCTGTGTGTTTCCCTTCAGAAAAGGAGTTAAATCCCAGGCTCTGTGTCTTCCTACATGCAAGACTTTGTTTCAGGTAAGGGCAGTCACTTTTCAGCTCAAACGTACTACATCATTCACGGAGGTCACACGTTTCTCATCTTAACAGACAAGCATTGGCTGTTAGAGGACCAGTGCTTTGTATCAGTTTCAGAAGCAGAGTTGGACTAGATATGGTCCGTATGTGTAGGAAACACCGTTCTTTTGTTCTCAGCAACCTCACGTTTCCTGCTGTCTTAGAGACTCTAGAAAGCACGATCGTGCTTCTTGTTCTAAAGCAGAGTGTGATCAATGGATGAGAACACTGCTGTGTGTTTCACTTCTGAAATGGAGTTACATCCCATGCTCTGAGTCTTCCTTCAAGCAAGACTTCGTTTCAGGTAAGGGCAGTCACTTTTCTGCTCAAACGAACTATATCTTTCAGGAAGCTCACACGTTTCTCATCTTAACTGACAAGCATTGGATGTGAGAGGACCAGTGCTTTCTATCAGTTTCAGAAGAAGATTTGGATTACATATTGTCCTTATGTGTAGGAAACACTGTTCCTTTGGTCTAGGCACATTCATGTTTTCCTGCTGTATTAGAGACTCTATAAAGCAAGAGTGTGCTTCTCGCTCTAAAGCAGAGTGTGATCCATGGATGAGAACTATGCTGTGTGTTTCACTTCAGAAATGGAGTTAAATCCCAGGCTCTGAGTCTTCCTACAAGCAAGACTTCAATTCAGGTAAGGGCAGTCACTTTTCAGCTCAAACGAACTACATCATTCACGAAGCTCACACGTTTCTCATCTTAACAGACAAGCATTGGATTTTAGAGGACCAGTGTTTTGTATCAGTTTCAGATGCAGAGTTGGACTATATAATGTCCGTAAGTGTAGGAAACACTGTTCTTTTGTTCTCAGCACACTCACATTTCCTGCTGTCTTAGAGAATCTAGAAAGCAAGAGCGTGCTTCTTGTTCTAAAGCAGAGTTTGATCAATGGATGATTACACGGCTGTGTGTTTTACTTCAGAAATGGAGTTAAATCCCAGGCTCTGAGTATTCATACAAGCAAGACTTCAAATCAGATAAGGGCAGTCACTTTTCTGCTCAAACGAACTACACCGTTCACGAGGCTCACACGTTTCTCATCTTAACTGACAAGCATTGGATGTAAGATGGTCAGTGCTTTGTATCAGTTTCAGAAGCAGATTTGGACTACAGAAGGTCCATATGTGTAGGAAACACCGTTCTTTTGTTCTGGGCACACTCAGATTTCCTGCTGTATTAGAGAATCTATAAAGCAAGAGTGTGCTTCTCACTCTAAAGCAGAGTGTGATCCATGGATGAGAACTATGCTGTGTGTTTCACTTCAGAAATGGAGTTAAATCTCAGGCTCTGAGTCGTCCTACAAGCAAGACTTCGTTTCAGGTAAGGGCAGTCACTTTCCAGCTCAAAGGAACTACATCCTTCACGAAGCTCACAAGTTTCTCATCTTAACAGACAAGCATTGGATTTTAGAGGACCAGTGCTTTGTATCAGTTTTAGATGCAGAGTTGGACTATATTGTCCGTAAGGGTAGGAAACACTGTTCTTTTGTTCTCAGCACACTCACATTTCCTGCTGTCTTAGAGACTCTAGAATGCAAGAGCGTGCTTCTTGTTCTAAAGCAGAGTTTGATCAATGGATGATTACACGGCTGTGAGTTTTACTTCAGAAATGGAGTTAAATCCCAGGCTCTGAGTCTTCCAACAAGGATGACTTCAATTCAGGTAAGGGCAGTCACTTTTCTGCTCAAACAAACTACACCGTTCACGAAGCTCACACGTTTCTCATCTTAACTGACAAGCATTGGATGTAAGATGGTCAGTGCTTTGTATCAGTTTCAGAAGCAGATTTGGATTACATATGGAAAATATGTGTAGGAAACACCCTTCTTTTGTTCTGGGCACACTCAGATTTCCTGCTGTATTAGAGAATCTAGAAAGCAAGAGTGTGCTTCTCGCTCTAAAGCAGAGTGTGAACCATGGATGAGAACTATGCTGTGTGTTTCCCTTCAGAAATGGACTTAAATCCCAGGCTCTGTGTCTTACTACAAGCAAGACTTCGTTTCAGGTAAGGGCAGTCACTTTTCAGCTCAAACGAACTACATCGTTCACTGACCTCACACATTTCTCATCTTAACAGACAAGCATTGGATGTTAGAGGACCAGTGATTTGTATCAGTTTCAGAAGCAGAGTTGGACTACATATTGTCCGTATGTGTAGGAAACACCGTTCTTTTGTTCTCAGCACACTCATGTTTCTTGCTGTCTTAGAGAGTCTAGGAAGCAAGAGCGTACTTCTTGTTCTAAAGCAGAGTGTCATCAATGGATGAGACAATGCAGTGTGTTTCAATTCAGAAATGGAGTTAAATCCCAGGCTCTGAGTCTCCCTACAAGCAAGACTTCGTTTCAGGTTAGGGCAGTCACTTTTCTGCTCAAAGGAACTACATTGTTCACGAAGCTCACACGTTTCTCATCTTAACTGACAAGCATTGGATGTTAGAGTACCAGTGCATTGTATCAGTTTCAGAAGAAGATTTAGACTACATATAGTCCGTATGTGTAGGAAACACCGTTCTTTTGTTCTGGGCACAATCAGATTTCCTGCTGTATTAGATACACTAGAAAGCAAGAGCGTGCTTCTTGCTCTAAAGCAGAGTGTGATCCATGGATGAAAACTATGCTGTGTGTTTCCCTTCAGAAATGGACTTAAATCCCAGGTTCTGTGTCTTACTACAAGCAAGACTTCGTTTCAGGTAAGGGCAGTAACTTTTCTGCTCAAATGAACTACATCATTCACGAAGCTCACACGTTTCTCATCTTAATTGACAAGCATTGGATGTTAGAGGACCAGTGCTTTGTATCAGTTTCAGAAGAAGAGTTGGACTAGATATGGTCCATATGTGTAGGAAACACCGTTCTTTTGTTCTGGGCACACTCAGATTTCCTGCTGTATTAGAAATTCTAGAAAGCAAGAGCGTGCTTCTTGCTCTAAAGCAGACTGTGATCCATGGATGAGAACTATGCTGTGTGTTTCCCTTCAGAAATGGAGTTAAATCCCAGGCTCTGTGTCTTCCTACAAGCAAGACTTCGTTTCAGGTAAGGGCAGTCACTTTTCAGCTCAAACGAACTACATCCTTCACTGAGCTCACAAATTTCTCATCTTAATAGACAAGCATTGGATGTTAGAGGACCAGTGCTTTGTATCAGTTTCAGAAGCAGAGTTGGACTAGATATGGTCCGTATGTGTAGGAAACTCCGTTCTTTTGTTCTCAGCACACTCACGTTTCCTGCTGTCTTAGAGACTCTAGAAAGCAAGAGCGTGCTTCTTGTTCTAAAGCAGAGTGTGATCAATGGATGAGATAATGCTGTGTGTTTCACTTCAGAATTGGAGTTAAATCCCAGGCTCTGTGTCTTGCTACAAGCAAGACTTCGTTTCAGGTAAGGGCAGTCACTTTTCTGCTCAAACTAACTACATCGTTCACGAAGCTCACACATTTCTCATCTTAACTGACAAGCATTGGATGTTAGAGGGTCAGTGCTTTGTATCAGTTTCAGAAGCAGATTTGGACTACATATGGTCCATATGTGTAGGAAACACCGTTCTTTTGTTCTGGGCACACTCAGATATCCTGCTGGATTAGAGAGTCTAGAAAGCTAGAGTGTGCTTCTCGCTCTAAAGCAGAGTGTGATCCATGGATGAGTACTATGCTGTGTGTTTCCCTTCAGAAATGGATTTAAATCCCAGGCTCTGTGTCTTACTACAAGCAAGACTTCGTTTCAGGTAAGGGCAGTCACTTTTCAGTTCAAAGGAACTACATCATTCACAAAGCTCACACTTTTCTCATCTTAACTGACAAGCACTGGATGTTAGAGGACCAGTGCATTCTATCAGTTTCAGAAGAAGATTTGGACTACATATAGTCTGTATGTGTAGGAAACACCGTTCTTTTGTTCTGGGCACACTCAGATTTCCTGCTGTCTTAGAGACTCTAGAAAGCAAGAGTGTGCTTCTTGCTCTAAAGCAGAGTGTGATCCATGGATGAGAACTATGCTGTGTGTTTCCCTTCAGAAAAGGAGTTAAATCCCAGGCTCTGTGTCTTCCTACATGCAAGACTTTGTTTCAGGTAAGGGCAGTCACTTTTCAGCTCAAACGTACTACATCATTCACGGAGGTCACACGTTTCTCATCTTAACAGACAAGCATTGGCTGTTAGAGGACCAGTGCTTTGTATCAGTTTCAGAAGCAGAGTTGGACTAGATATGGTCCGTATGTGTAGGAAACACCGTTCTTTTGTTCTCAGCAACCTCACGTTTCCTGCTGTCTTAGAGACTCTAGAAAGCACGATCGTGCTTCTTGTTCTAAAGCAGAGTGTGATCAATGGATGAGAACACTGCTGTGTGTTTCACTTCTGAAATGGAGTTACATCCCATGCTCTGAGTCTTCCTTCAAGCAAGACTTCGTTTCAGGTAAGGGCAGTCACTTTTCTGCTCAAACGAACTATATCTTTCAGGAAGCTCACACGTTTCTCATCTTAACTGACAAGCATTGGATGTGAGAGGACCAGTGCTTTCTATCAGTTTCAGAAGAAGATTTGGATTACATATTGTCCTTATGTGTAGGAAACACTGTTCCTTTGGTCTAGGCACATTCATGTTTTCCTGCTGTATTAGAGACTCTATAAAGCAAGAGTGTGCTTCTCGCTCTAAAGCAGAGTGTGATCCATGGATGAGAACTATGCTGTGTGTTTCACTTCAGAAATGGAGTTAAATCCCAGGCTCTGAGTCTTCCTACAAGCAAGACTTCAATTCAGGTAAGGGCAGTCACTTTTCAGCTCAAACGAACTACATCATTCACGAAGCTCACACGTTTCTCATCTTAACAGACAAGCATTGGATTTTAGAGGACCAGTGTTTTGTATCAGTTTCAGATGCAGAGTTGGACTATATAATGTCCGTAAGTGTAGGAAACACTGTTCTTTTGTTCTCAGCACACTCACATTTCCTGCTGTCTTAGAGAATCTAGAAAGCAAGAGCGTGCTTCTTGTTCTAAAGCAGAGTTTGATCAATGGATGATTACACGGCTGTGTGTTTTACTTCAGAAATGGAGTTAAATCCCAGGCTCTGAGTATTCATACAAGCAAGACTTCAAATCAGATAAGGGCAGTCACTTTTCTGCTCAAACGAACTACACCGTTCACGAGGCTCACACGTTTCTCATCTTAACTGACAAGCATTGGATGTAAGATGGTCAGTGCTTTGTATCAGTTTCAGAAGCAGATTTGGACTACAGAAGGTCCATATGTGTAGGAAACACCGTTCTTTTGTTCTGGGCACACTCAGATTTCCTGCTGTATTAGAGAATCTATAAAGCAAGAGTGTGCTTCTCACTCTAAAGCAGAGTGTGATCCATGGATGAGAACTATGCTGTGTGTTTCACTTCAGAAATGGAGTTAAATCTCAGGCTCTGAGTCGTCCTACAAGCAAGACTTCGTTTCAGGTAAGGGCAGTCACTTTCCAGCTCAAAGGAACTACATCCTTCACGAAGCTCACAAGTTTCTCATCTTAACAGACAAGCATTGGATTTTAGAGGACCAGTGCTTTGTATCAGTTTTAGATGCAGAGTTGGACTATATTGTCCGTAAGGGTAGGAAACACTGTTCTTTTGTTCTCAGCACACTCACATTTCCTGCTGTCTTAGAGACTCTAGAATGCAAGAGCGTGCTTCTTGTTCTAAAGCAGAGTTTGATCAATGGATGATTACACGGCTGTGAGTTTTACTTCAGAAATGGAGTTAAATCCCAGGCTCTGAGTCTTCCAACAAGGATGACTTCAATTCAGGTAAGGGCAGTCACTTTTCTGCTCAAACAAACTACACCGTTCACGAAGCTCACACGTTTCTCATCTTAACTGACAAGCATTGGATGTAAGATGGTCAGTGCTTTGTATCAGTTTCAGAAGCAGATTTGGATTACATATGGAAAATATGTGTAGGAAACACCCTTCTTTTGTTCTGGGCACACTCAGATTTCCTGCTGTATTAGAGAATCTAGAAAGCAAGAGTGTGCTTCTCGCTCTAAAGCAGAGTGTGAACCATGGATGAGAACTATGCTGTGTGTTTCCCTTCAGAAATGGACTTAAATCCCAGGCTCTGTGTCTTACTACAAGCAAGACTTCGTTTCAGGTAAGGGCAGTCACTTTTCAGCTCAAACGAACTACATCGTTCACTGACCTCACACATTTCTCATCTTAACAGACAAGCATTGGATGTTAGAGGACCAGTGATTTGTATCAGTTTCAGAAGCAGAGTTGGACTACATATTGTCCGTATGTGTAGGAAACACCGTTCTTTTGTTCTCAGCACACTCATGTTTCTTGCTGTCTTAGAGAGTCTAGGAAGCAAGAGCGTACTTCTTGTTCTAAAGCAGAGTGTCATCAATGGATGAGACAATGCAGTGTGTTTCAATTCAGAAATGGAGTTAAATCCCAGGCTCTGAGTCTCCCTACAAGCAAGACTTCGTTTCAGGTTAGGGCAGTCACTTTTCTGCTCAAAGGAACTACATTGTTCACGAAGCTCACACGTTTCTCATCTTAACTGACAAGCATTGGATGTTAGAGTACCAGTGCATTGTATCAGTTTCAGAAGAAGATTTAGACTACATATAGTCCGTATGTGTAGGAAACACCGTTCTTTTGTTCTGGGCACAATCAGATTTCCTGCTGTATTAGATACACTAGAAAGCAAGAGCGTGCTTCTTGCTCTAAAGCAGAGTGTGATCCATGGATGAAAACTATGCTGTGTGTTTCCCTTCAGAAATGGACTTAAATCCCAGGTTCTGTGTCTTACTACAAGCAAGACTTCGTTTCAGGTAAGGGCAGTAACTTTTCTGCTCAAATGAACTACATCATTCACGAAGCTCACACGTTTCTCATCTTAATTGACAAGCATTGGATGTTAGAGGACCAGTGCTTTGTATCAGTTTCAGAAGAAGAGTTGGACTAGATATGGTCCATATGTGTAGGAAACACCGTTCTTTTGTTCTGGGCACACTCAGATTTCCTGCTGTATTAGAAATTCTAGAAAGCAAGAGCGTGATTCTTGCTCTAAAAAAGACTGTGATCCATGGATGAGAACTATGCTGTGTGTTTCCCTTCAGAAATGGAGTTAAATCCCAGGCTCTGTGTCTTCCTACAAGCAAGACTTCGTTTCAGGTAAGGGCAGTCACTTTTCAGCTCAAACGAACTACATCCTTCACTGAGCTCACAAATTTCTCATCTTAATAGACAAGCATTGGATGTTAGAGGACCAGTGCTTTGTATCAGTTTCAGAAGCAGAGTTGGACTAGATATGGTCCGTATGTGTAGGAAACTCCGTTCTTTTGTTCTCAGCACACTCACGTTTCCTGCTGTCTTAGAGACTCTAGAAAGCAAGAGCGTGCTTCTTGTTCTAAAGCAGAGTGTGATCAATGGATGAGATAATGCTGTGTGTTTCACTTCAGAATTGGAGTTAAATCCCAGGCTCTGTGTCTTGCTACAAGCAAGACTTCGTTTCAGGTAAGGGCAGTCACTTTTCTGCTCAAACTAACTACATCGTTCACGAAGCTCACACATTTCTCATCTTAACTGACAAGCATTGGATGTTAGAGGGTCAGTGCTTTGTATCAGTTTCAGAAGCAGATTTGGACTACATATGGTCCATATGTGTAGGAAACACCGTTCTTTTGTTCTGGGCACACTCAGATATCCTGCTGGATTAGAGAGTCTAGAAAGCTAGAGTGTGCTTCTCGCTCTAAAGCAGAGTGTGATCCATGGATGAGTACTATGCTGTGTGTTTCCCTTCAGAAATGGATTTAAATCCCAGGCTCTGTGTCTTACTACAAGCAAGACTTCGTTTCAGGTAAGGGCAGTCACTTTTCAGTTCAAAGGAACTACATCATTCACAAAGCTCACACTTTTCTCATCTTAACTGACAAGCACTGGATGTTAGAGGACCAGTGCATTCTATCAGTTTCAGAAGAAGATTTGGACTACATATAGTCTGTATGTGTAGGAAACACCGTTCTTTTGTTCTGGGCACACTCAGATTTCCTGCTGTCTTAGAGACTCTAGAAAGCAAGAGTGTGCTTCTTGCTCTAAAGCAGAGTGTGATCCATGGATGAGAACTATGCTGTGTGTTTCCCTTCAGAAATGGAGTTAAATCCCAGGCTCTGTGTCTTCCTACAATCAAGACTTCGTTTCAGGTAAGGGCAGGCACTTTTCAGCTCAAACGAACTACATCATTCACGAAGCTCACACGTTTCTCATCTTAACAGACAAGCATTGGATTTTAGAGGACCAGTGTTTTGCATCAGTTTCAGATGCAGAGTTGGACTATATAATGTCCGTAAGGGTAGGAAACACCGTTCTTTTGTTCTCAGCACACTCACATTTCCTGCTGTCTTAGAGAATCTAGAAAGCAAGAGCGTGCTTCTTGTTCTAAAGCAGAGTTTGATCAATGGATGATTACACGGCTGTGTGTTTTACTTCAGAAATGGAGTTAAATCCCAGGCTCTGAGTCTTCATACAAGCAAGACTTCAATTCAGATAAGGGCAGTCACTTTTCTGCTCAAACGAACTACACCATTCACGAGGCTCACACGTTTCTCATCTTAACTGACAAGCATTGGATGTAAGATGGTCAGTGCTTTGTATCAGTTTCAGAAGCAGATTTGGACTACATAAGGTCCATATGTGTAGGAAACACCGTTCTTTTGTTCTGGGCACACTCAGATTTCCTGCTGTATTAGAGAATCTATAAAGCAAGAGTGTGCTTCTCGCTCTAAAGCAGAGTGTGATCCATGGATGAGAACTATGCTGTGTGTTTCACTTCAGAAATGGAGTTAAATCTCAGGCTCTGAGTCTTCCTACAAGCAAGACTTCGTTTCAGGTAAGGGCAGTCACTTTCCAGCTCAAAGGAACTACATCCTTCACGAAGCTCACACGTTTCTCATCTTAACAGACAATCATTGGAATTTAGAGGACCAGTGCTTTGTATCAGTTTCAGATGCAGAGTTGGACTATATAATGTCCGTAAAGGTAGGAAACACTGTTCTTTTGTTCTCAGCACACTCACATTTCCTGCTGTCTTAGAGACTCTAGAAAGCAAGAGCGTGCTTCTTGTTCTAAAGCAGAGTGTGATCAATGGATGAGAACACTGCTCTGTGTTTCACTTCTGAAATGGAGTTAAATTCCATGCTCTGAGTCTTCCTTCAAGCAAGAATTCGTTTCAGGTAAGGGCAGTCACTTTCCTGCTCAAACGAACTATATCTTTCACGAATCTCACACGTTTCTGATCTTAACTGACAAGCATTGGATGTTAGAGGACCAGTGCTTTGTATCACTTTCAGAAGCAGAGTTGGACTAGATATGGTCCGTATGTGTAGGAACACCGTTCTTTTGTTCTCAGCACACTCACGTTTCCTGCTGGCTTAGAGACATTAGAAAGCAAGAGCGTGCTTCTCGCTCTAAAGCAGAGTGTGATCCATGGATGAGAACTATGCTGTGTGTTTCCCTTCAGAAATGGAGTTAAATCCCATGCTCTGAGTCTCCCTATAAGCAAGACTTTGTTTCAGGTAAGGGCTGTCACTTTTCTGCTCAAAGGAACTACATCCTTCACGAAGCTCACACGTTTCTCATCTTAACTGACAACCATTGGATGTTAGAGGACCAGTGCATTGTATCAGTTTCAGAAGAAGATTTGGACTACATATAGTCCGTATGTGTAGGAAACACCGTTCTTTTGTTCTGGGCACACTCAGATTTCCTGCTGTATTAGAGAATCTAGAAAGCAAGCGGGTGCTTCTTGCTCTAAAGCAGAATGTGATGCATGGATGAGAACTATGCTGTGTGTTTCCCTTCAAAAATGGAGTTAAATCCCAGGCTGTGTGTCTTCCTACAGGCAAGACTTCGTTTCAGGTAAGGGCAGTCACTTTTAAGCTCAAACGAACTACATCGTTCACGAAGCTCAAACGTTTCTCATCTTAATTGACAAGCATTGGATGTTAGAGGACCACTGCTTTGTGTCAGTTTCAGAAGAAGAGTTGGACTAGATATCGTCCGTATGTGTAGGAAACACCGTTCATTTCTTCTCAGCACACTCACATTTCCTGCTGGCTTAGAGACTTTAGAAAGCAAGAGCGTGCTTCTCGCTCTAAAGCAGAGTGTGATCCATGGATGAGAACTATGCTGTGTGTTTCCCTTCAGAAATGGACTTAAATCCCAGGCTCGGTGTCTTCTTACAAGCAAGACTTCGTTTCAGGTAAGGGCAGTCACTTTTCAGCTCAATCGAACTACATCCTTCACTGAGCTCACACGTTTCTCATCTTAACAGACAAGCATTTGATGTTAGAGGACCAGTGCTTTGTATCAGTTTCAGAAGCAGAGTTGGACTAGATATGGTCTGTATGTGTAGGAATACCGTTGTTTTGTTCTCAGCACACTCACGTTTCCTGCTGTCTTAGAGACTTTAGAAAGCAAGAGCGTGCTTCTCGCTCTAAAGCAGAGTGTGAACCATGGATGAGACCTATGCTGTATGTTTCCGTTCAGAAATGGAGTTAAATCCCAGACTCTGTGTCTTCCTACAGGCAAGACTTCCTTTCAGGTAAGGGCAGTCACTTTTCAGCTCAAACGAACTACATCATTCACGAAGCTCACACGTTTCTCATCTTAACAGACAAGCATTGGATTTTAGAGGACCAGTGTTTTGTATCAGTTTCAGATGCAGAGTTGGACTATATAATGTCTGTAAGGGTAGGAAACACTGTTATTTTGTTCTCAGCACACTCACATTTCCTGCTGTCTTAGAGAATCTAGAAAGCAAGAGCGTGCTTCTTGTTCTAAAGCAGAGTTTGATCAATGGATGATTACACGGCTGTGTGTTTCCCTTCAGAAATGGACTTAAATCCCAGGCTCTGTGTCTTCCTACAGGCAAGACTTCGTTTCAGGTAAGGGCAGTCACTTTTCTGCTCAAACTAACTACATCGTTCACGAAGCTCACACATTTCTCATCTTAACTGACAAGCATTGGATGTTAGAGGGTCAGTGCTTTGTATCAGTTTCAGAAGCAGGTTTGGACTACATATGGTCCATTTGTGTAGGAAACACCGTTCTTTTCTTCTGGGCACACTCAGATTTCCTGCTGTCTTAGAGACTCTAGAAAGCAAGAGTGTGCTTCTCGCTCTAAAGCAGAGTGTGATCCATGGATGAGAACTATGCTGTGTGTTTCCCTTCAGAAAAGGAGTTAAATCCCAGGCTCTGTGTCTTCCTACAAGCAAGACTTTGTTTCAGGTAAGGGCAGTCACTTTTCAGCTCAAACGAACTACATCATTCACGGAGCTCACACGTTTCTCATCTTAACAGACAAGCATTGGCTGTTAGAGGACCAGTGCTTTGTATCAGTTTCAGAAGCAGAGTTGGACTAGATATGGTTCATATGTGTAGGAAACACCGTTCTTTTGTTCTCAGCAACCTCACGTTTCCTGCTGTCTTAGAGACTCTAGAAAGCACGATCGTGCTTCTTGTTCTAAAGCAGAGTGTGATCAATGGATGAGAACACTGCTGTGTGTTTCACTTCTGAAATGGAGTTAAATCCCATGCTCTGAGTCTTCCTTCAAGCAAGACTTCGTTTCAGGTAAGGGCAGTCACTTTTCTGCTCAAACGAACTATATCTTTCACGAAGCTCACACGTTTCTCATCTTAACTGACAAGCATTGGATGTGAGAGGACCAGTGCATTCTATCAGTTTCAGAAGAAGATTTGGACTACATATAGTCCGTATGTGTAGGAAACACCGTTCTTTTGTTCTGGGCACACTCAGATTTCCTGCTGTCTTAGAGAATCTAGAAAGCAAGAGTGTGCTTCTTGCTCTAAAGCAGAGTGTGATCCATGGATGAGAACTATGCTGTGTGTTTCCCTTCAGAAATGGAGTTAAATCCCAGGCTCTGTGTCTTCCTACAGGCAAGACTTCGTTTCAGGTAAGGGAAGTCACTTTTTTGCTCAAACGAACTATATCGTTCACGAAGCTCAAACGTTTCTCATCTTAATTGACAAGCATTGGATGTTAGAGGACCACTGCTTTGTATCAGTTTCATAAGAAGAGTTGGACTAGATATCGTCCGTATGTGTAGGAAACACCGTTCTTTTCTTCTCAGCACACTCAGGTTTCCTGCTGTGTTAGAGACTTTAGAAAGCAAGAGCGTGCTTCTCGCTCTAAAGCAGAGTGTGATCCATGGATGAGAACTATGCTGTGTGTTTCCCTTCAGAAATGGAGTTAAATCCCAGGCTCTGTGTCTTCCTACAAGCAAGACTTCGTTTCAGGTAAGGGCAGTCACTTTTCAGCTCAAACGAACTACATCCTTCACTGAGCTCACACGTTTCTCATCTTAACAGACAAGCATTGGATGTTAGAGGACTAGTGCTTTGTATCACTTTCAGAAGCAGAGTTGGACTAGATATGGTCCGTATGTGTAGGAAACACCGTTCTTTTTTTCTCAGCACACTCACGTTTCCTGCTGTCTTAGAGACTTTAGAAAGCAAGAGCGTGCTTCTCGCTCTAAAGCAGAGTGTGAACCATGGATGAGACCTATGCTGTATGTTTCCGTTCAGAAATGGAGTTAAATCCCAGACTCTGTGTCTTCCTACAGGCAAGACTTCCTTTCAGGTAAGGGCAGTCACTTTTCAGCTCAAACAAACTACATCATTCACAAAGCTCACACGTTTCTCATCTTAACAGACAAGCATTGGATTTTAGAGGACCAGGGTTTTGTATCAGTTTCAGATGCAGAGTTGGACTATATAATGTCCGTAAAGGTAGGAAACACTGTTCTTTTGTTCTCAGCACACTCACATTTCCTGCTGTCTTAGAGAATCTAGAAAGCAAGAGTGTGCTTCTTGTTCTAAAGCAGAGTTTGATCAATGGATGATTACACGGCTGTGTGTTTTACTTCAGAAATGGAGTTAAATCCCAGGCTCTGAGTCTTCCTACAAGCAAGACTTCAATTCAGGTAAGGGCAGTCACTTTTCTGCTCAAACGAACTACACCGTTCACGAGGCTCAAACGTTTCTCATCTTAACTGACAAGCATTGGATATAAGATGGTCAGTGCTTTGTATCAGTTTCAGAAGCGGATTTGGACTACATAAGGTCCATATGTATAGGAAACACCCTTCTTTTGTTCTGGGCACACTCAGATTTCCTGCTGTATTAGAGAATCTAGAAAGAAAGAGTGTGCTTCTCGCTCTAAAGCAGAGTGTGATCCATGGATGAGAACTATGCTGTGTGTTTCCATTCAGAAATGGAATTAAATCCCAGGCTCTGTTTCTTACTAAAAGCAAGACTTCGTTTCAGGTAAGGGCAGTCACTTTTCTGCTCAAATGAACTACATCGTTCACGAAACTCACACGTTTCTCATCTTAACTGACAAGCATTGAATATTAGAGGACCAGTGCATTGTATCAGTTTCAGAAGAAGATTAGGACTACATATAGTCCGTATGTGTAGGAAACACCGTTCTTTTGTTCTGGGCACAATCAGATTTCCTGCTGTCTTAGAGAATCTAGAAAGCAAGAGTGTGCTTCTCGCTCTAAAGCAGAGTGTGATCCATGGATGAGAACTATGCTGTGTGTTTCCCTTCAGAAAAGGAGTTAAATCCCAGGCTCTGTGTCTTCCTACATGCAAGACTTTGTTTCAGGTAAGGGCAGTCACTTTTCAGCTCAAACGTACTACATCATTCACGGAGGTCACACGTTTCTCATCTTAACAGACAAGCATTGGCTGTTAGAGGACCAGTGCTTTGTATCAGTTTCAGAAGCAGAGTTGGACTAGATATGGTCCGTATGTGTAGGAAACACCGTTCTTTTGTTCTCAGCAACCTCATGTTTCCTGCTGTCTTAGAGACTCTAGAAAGCACGATCGTGCTTCTTGTTCTAAAGCAGAGTGTGATCAATGGATGAGAACACTGCTGTGTGTTTCACTTCTGAAATGGAGTTACATCCCATGCTCTGAGTCTTCCTTCAAGCAAGACTTCGTTTCAGGTAAGGGCAGTCACTTTTCTGCTCAAACGAACTATATCTTTCAGGAAGCTCACACGTTTCTCATCTTAACTGACAAGCATTGGATGTGAGAGGACCAGTGCATTCTATCAGTTTCAGAAGAAGATTTGGATTACATATTGTCCTTATGTGTAGGAAACACTGTTCTTTTGTTCTAGGCACATTCATGTTTTCCTGCTGTATTAGAGACTCTATAAAGCAAGAGTGTGCTTCTCGCTCTAAAGCAGAGTGTGATCCATGGATGAGAACTATGCTGTGTGTTTCACTTCAGAAATGGAGTTAAATCCCAGGCTCTGAGTCTTCCTACAAGCAAGACTTCAATTCAGGTAAGGGCAGTCACTTTTCAGCTCAAACGAACTACATCATTCACGAAGCTCACACGTTTCTCATCTTAACAGACAAGCATTGGATTTTAGAGGACCAGTGTTTTGTATCAGTTTCAGATGCAGAGTTGGACTATATAATGTCCGTAAGTGTAGGAAACACTGTTCTTTTGTTCTCAGCACACTCACATTTCCTGCTGTCTTAGAGAATCTAGAAAGCAAGAGCGTGCTTCTTGTTCTAAAGCAGAGTTTGATCAATGGATGATTACACGGCTGTGTGTTTTACTTCAGAAATGGAGTTAAATCCCAGGCTCTGAGTATTCATACAAGCAAGACTTCAAATCAGATAAGGGCAGTCACTTTTCTGCTCAAACGAACTACACCGTTCACGAGGCTCACACGTTTCTCATCTTAACTGACAAGCATTGGATGTAAGATGGTCAGTGCTTTGTATCAGTTTCAGAAGCAGATTTGGACTACAGAAGGTCCATATGTGTAGGAAACACCGTTCTTTTGTTCTGGGCACACTCAGATTTCCTGCTGTATTAGAGAATCTATAAAGCAAGAGTGTGCTTCTCACTCTAAAGCAGAGTGTGATCCATGGATGAGAACTATGCTGTGTGTTTCACTTCAGAAATGGAGTTAAATCTCAGGCTCTGAGTCTTCCTACAAGCAAGACTTCGTTTCAGGTAAGGGCAGTCACTTTCCAGCTCAAAGGAACTACATCCTTCACGAAGCTCACAAGTTTCTCATCTTAACTGACAAGCATTGGATGTAAGATGGTCAGTGCTTTGTATCAGTTTCAGAAGCGGATTTGGACTACATAAGGTCCATATGTATAGGAAACACCCTTCTTTTGTTCTGGGCACACTCAGATTTCCTGCTGTATTAGAGAATCTAGAAAGAAAGAGTGTGCTTCTCGCTCTAAAGCAGAGTGTGATCCATGGATGAGAACTATGCTGTGTGTTTCCATTCAGAAATGGAATTAAATCCCAGGCTCTGTTTCTTACTAAAAGCAAGACTTCGTTTCAGGTAAGGGCAGTCACTTTTCTGCTCAAATGAACTACATCGTTCACGAAACTCACACGTTTCTCATCTTAACTGACAAGCATTGAATATTAGAGGACCAGTGCATTGTATCAGTTTCAGAAGAAGATTAGGACTACATATAGTCCGTATGTGTAGGAAACACCGTTCTTTTGTTCTGGGCACAATCAGATTTCCTGCTGTCTTAGAGAATCTAGAAAGCAAGAGTGTGCTTCTCGCTCTAAAGCAGAGTGTGATCCATGGATGAGAACTATGCTGTGTGTTTCCCTTCAGAAAAGGAGTTAAATCCCAGGCTCTGTGTCTTCCTACATGCAAGACTTTGTTTCAGGTAAGGGCAGTCACTTTTCAGCTCAAACGTACTACATCATTCACGGAGGTCACACGTTTCTCATCTTAACAGACAAGCATTGGCTGTTAGAGGACCAGTGCTTTGTATCAGTTTCAGAAGCAGAGTTGGACTAGATATGGTCCGTATGTGTAGGAAACACCGTTCTTTTGTTCTCAGCAACCTCATGTTTCCTGCTGTCTTAGAGACTCTAGAAAGCACGATCGTGCTTCTTGTTCTAAAGCAGAGTGTGATCAATGGATGAGAACACTGCTGTGTGTTTCACTTCTGAAATGGAGTTACATCCCATGCTCTGAGTCTTCCTTCAAGCAAGACTTCGTTTCAGGTAAGGGCAGTCACTTTTCTGCTCAAACGAACTATATCTTTCAGGAAGCTCACACGTTTCTCATCTTAACTGACAAGCATTGGATGTGAGAGGACCAGTGCATTCTATCAGTTTCAGAAGAAGATTTGGATTACATATTGTCCTTATGTGTAGGAAACACTGTTCTTTTGTTCTAGGCACATTCATGTTTTCCTGCTGTATTAGAGACTCTATAAAGCAAGAGTGTGCTTCTCGCTCTAAAGCAGAGTGTGATCCATGGATGAGAACTATGCTGTGTGTTTCACTTCAGAAATGGAGTTAAATCCCAGGCTCTGAGTCTTCCTACAAGCAAGACTTCAATTCAGGTAAGGGCAGTCACTTTTCAGCTCAAACGAACTACATCATTCACGAAGCTCACACGTTTCTCATCTTAACAGACAAGCATTGGATTTTAGAGGACCAGTGTTTTGTATCAGTTTCAGATGCAGAGTTGGACTATATAATGTCCGTAAGTGTAGGAAACACTGTTCTTTTGTTCTCAGCACACTCACATTTCCTGCTGTCTTAGAGAATCTAGAAAGCAAGAGCGTGCTTCTTGTTCTAAAGCAGAGTTTGATCAATGGATGATTACACGGCTGTGTGTTTTACTTCAGAAATGGAGTTAAATCCCAGGCTCTGAGTATTCATACAAGCAAGACTTCAAATCAGATAAGGGCAGTCACTTTTCTGCTCAAACGAACTACACCGTTCACGAGGCTCACACGTTTCTCATCTTAACTGACAAGCATTGGATGTAAGATGGTCAGTGCTTTGTATCAGTTTCAGAAGCAGATTTGGACTACAGAAGGTCCATATGTGTAGGAAACACCGTTCTTTTGTTCTGGGCACACTCAGATTTCCTGCTGTATTAGAGAATCTATAAAGCAAGAGTGTGCTTCTCACTCTAAAGCAGAGTGTGATCCATGGATGAGAACTATGCTGTGTGTTTCACTTCAGAAATGGAGTTAAATCTCAGGCTCTGAGTCTTCCTACAAGCAAGACTTCGTTTCAGGTAAGGGCAGTCACTTTCCAGCTCAAAGGAACTACATCCTTCACGAAGCTCACAAGTTTCTCATCTTAACAGACAAGCATTGGATTTTAGAGGACCAGTGCTTTGTATCAGTTTTAGATGCAGAGTTGGACTATATTGTCCGTAAGGGTAGGAAACACTGTTCTTTTTTCTCAGCACACTCACATTTCCTGCTGTCTTAGAGACTCTAGAATGCAAGAGCGTGCTTCTTGTTCTAAAGCAGAGTTTGATCAATGGATGATTACACGGCTGTGTGTTTTACTTCAGAAATGGAGTTAAATCCCAGGCTCTGAGTCTTCCAACAAGGAAGACTTCAATTCAGGTAAGGGCAGTCACTTTTCTGCTCAAACAAACTACACCGTTCACGAAGCTCACACGTTTCTCATCTTAACTGACAAGCATTGGATGTAAGATGGTCAGTGCTTTGTATCAGTTTCAGAAGCAGATTTGGATTACATATGGAAAATATGTGTAGGAAACACCCTTCTTTTGTTCTGGGCACACTCAGATTTCCTGCTGTATTAGAGAATCTAGAAAGCAAGAGTGTGCTTCTCGCTCTAAAGCAGAGTGTGTACCATGGATGAGAACTATGCTGTGTGTTTCCCTTCAGAAATGGACTTAAATCCCAGGCTCTGTGTCTTACTACAAGCAAGACTTCGTTTCAGGTAAGGGCAGTCACTTTTCAGCTCAAACGAACTACATCGTTCACTGACCTCACACATTTCTCATCTTAACAGACAAGCATTGGATGTTAGAGGACCAGTGATTTGTATCAGTTTCAGAAGCAGAGTTGGACTACATATTGTCCGTATGTGTAGGAAACACCGTTCTTTTGTTCTCAGCACACTCACGTTTCTTACTGTCTTAGAGAGTCTAGGAAGCAAGAGCGTACTTCTTGTTCTAAAGCAGAGTGTCATCAATGGATGAGACAATGCAGTGTGTTTCAATTCAGAAATGGAGTTAAATCCCAGGCTCTGAGTCTCCCTACAAGCAAGACTTCGTTTCAGGTTAGGGCAGTCACTTTTCTGCTCAAAGGAACTACATTGTTCACGAAGCTCACACGTTTCTCATCTTAACTGACAAGCATTGGATGTTAGAGTACCAGTGCATTGTATCAGTTTCAGAAGAAGATTTAGACTACATATAGTCCGTATGTGTAGGAAACACCGTTCTTTTGTTCTGGGCACAATCAGATTTCCTGCTGTATTAGATACACTAGAAAGCAAGAGCGTGCTTCTTGCTCTAAAGCAGAGTGTGATCCATGGATGAAAACTATGCTGTGTGTTTCCCTTCAGAAATGGACTTAAATCCCAGGTTCTGTGTCTTACTACAAGCAAGACTTCGTTTCAGGTAAGGGCAGTAACTTTTCTGCTCAAATGAACTACATCATTCACGAAGCTCACACGTTTCTCATCTTAATTGACAAGCATTGGATGTTAGAGGACCAGTGCTTTGTATCAGTTTCAGAAGAAGAGTTGGACTAGATATGGTCCATATGTGTAGGAAACACCGTTCTTTTGTTCTGGGCACACTCAGATTTCCTGCTGTATTAGAAATTCTAGAAAGCAAGAGCGTGCTTCTTGCTCTAAAGCAGACTGTGATCCATGGATGAGAACTATGCTGTGTGTTTCCCTTCAGAAATGGAGTTAAATCCCAGGCTCTGTGTCTTCCTACAAGCAAGACTTCGTTTCAGGTAAGGGCAGTCACTTTTCAGCTCAAACGAACTACATCCTTCACTGAGCTCACAAATTTCTCATCTTAACAGACAAGCATTGGATGTTAGAGGACCAGTGCTTTGTATCAGTTTCAGAAGCAGAGTTGGACTAGATATGGTCCGTATGTGTAGGAAACTCCGTTCTTTTGTTCTCAGCACACTCACGTTTCCTGCTGTCTTAGAGACTCTAGAAAGCAAGAGCGTGCTTCTTGCTCTAAAGCAGAGTGTGATCCATGGATGAGAACTATGCTGTGTGTTTCCCTTCAGAAATGGAGTTAAATCCCAGGCTCTGTGTCTTGCTACAAGCAAGACTTCGTTTCAGGTAAGGGCAGTCACTTTTCTGCTCAAACTAACTACATCGTTCACGAAGCTCACACATTTCTCATCTTAACTGACAAGCATTGGATGTTAGAGGGTCAGTGCTTTGTATCAGTTTCAGAAGCAGATTTGGACTACATATGGTCCATATGTGTAGGAAACACCGTTCTTTTGTTCTGGGCACACTCAGATATCCTGCTGGATTAGAGAGTCTAGAAAGCTAGAGTGTGCTTCTCGCTCTAAAGCAGAGTGTGATCCATGGATGAGTACTATGCTGTGTGTTTCCCTTCAGAAATGGATTTAAATCCCAGGCTCTGTGTCTTACTACAAGCAAGACTTCGTTTCAGGTAAGGGCAGTCACTTTTCAGTTCAAAGGAACTACATCATTCACAAAGCTCACACTTTTCTCATCTTAACTGACAAGCACTGGATGTTAGAGGACCAGTGCATTCTATCAGTTTCCGAAGAAGATTTGGACTACATATAGTCTGTATGTGTAGGAAACACCGTTCTTTTGTTCTGGGCACACTCAGATTTCCTGCTGTCTTAGAGACTCTAGAAAGCAAGAGTGTGCTTCTTGCTCTAAAGCAGAGTGTGATCCATGGATGAGAACTATGCTGTTTGTTTCCCTTCAGAAATGGAGTTAAATCCCAGGCTCTGTGTCTTCCTACAATCAAGACTTCGTTTCAGGTAAGGGCAGTCACTTTTCAGCTCAAACGAACTACATCATTCACGAAGCTCACACGTTTCTCATCTTAACAGACAAGCATTGGATTTTAGAGGACCAGTGTTTTGCATCAGTTTCAGATGCAGAGTTGGACTATATAATGTCCGTAAGGGTAGGAAACACCGTTCTTTTGTTCTCAGCACACTCACATTTCCTGCTGTCTTAGAGAATCTAGAAAGCAAGAGCGTGCTTCTTGTTCTAAAGCAGAGTTTGATCAATGGATGATTACACGGCTGTGTGTTTTACTTCAGAAATGGAGTTAAATCCCAGGCTCTGAGTCTTCATACAAGCAAGACTTCAATTCAGATAAGGGCAGTCACTTTTCTGCTCAAACGAACTACACCATTCACGAGGCTCACACGTTTCTCATCTTAACTGACAAGCATTGGATGTAAGATGGTCAGTGCTTTGTATCAGTTTCAGAAGCAGATTTGGACTACATAAGGTCCATATGTGTAGGAAACACCGTTCTTTTGTTCTGGGCACACTCAGATTTCCTGCTGTATTAGAGAATCTATAAAGCAAGAGTGTGCTTCTCGCTCTAAAGCAGAGTGTGATCCATGGATGAGAACTATGCTGTGTGTTTCACTTCAGAAATGGAGTTAAATCTCAGGCTCTGAGTCTTCCTACAAGCAAGACTTCGTTTCAGGTAAGGGCAGTCACTTTCCAGCTCAAAGGAACTACATCCTTCACGAAGCTCACACGTTTCTCATCTTAACAGACAATCATTGGAATTTAGAGGACCAGTGCTTTGTATCAGTTTCAGATGCAGAGTTGGACTATATAATGTCCGTAAAGGTAGGAAACACTGTTCTTTTGTTCTCAGCACACTCACATTTCCTGCTGTCTTAGAGACTCTAGAAAGCAAGAGCGTGCTTCTTGTTCTAAAGCAGAGTGTGATCAATGGATGAGAACACTGCTGTGTGTTTCACTTCTGAAATGGAGTTAAATTCCATGCTCTGAGTCTTCCTTCAAGCAAGACTTCGTTTCAGGTAAGGGCAGTCACTTTTCTGCTCAAACGAACTATATCTTTCACGAATCTCACACGTTTCTGATCTTAACTGACAAGCATTGGATGTTAGAGGACCAGTGCTTTGTATCACTTTCAGAAGCAGAGTTGGACTAGATATGGTCCGTATGTGTAGGAACACCGTTCTTTTATTCTCAGCACACTCACGTTTCCTGCTGGCTTAGAGACATTAGAAAGCAAGAGCGTGCTTCTCGCTCTAAAGCAGAGTGTGATCCATGGATGAGAACTATGCTGTGTGTTTCCCTTCAGAAATGGAGTTAAATCCCATGCTCTGAGTCTCCCTACAAGCAAGACTTTGTTTCAGGTAAGGGCTGTCACTTTTCTGCTCAAAGGAACTACATCCTTCACGAAGCTCACTCGTTTCTCATCTTAACTGACAACTATTGGATGCTAGAGGACCAGTGCATTGTATCAGTTTCAGAAGAAGATTTCGACTACATATAGTCCGTATGTGTAGGAAACACCGTTCTTTTGTTCTGGGCACACTCAGATTTCCTGCTGTATTAGAGAATCTAGAAAGCAAGCGGGTGCTTCTTGCTCTAAAGCAGAGTGTGATGCATGGATGAGAACTATGCTGTGTGTTTCCCTTCAAAAATGGAGTTAAATCCCAGGCTGTGTGTCTTCCTACAGGCAAGACTTCGTTTCAGGTAAGGGCAGTCACTTTTAAGCTCAAACGAACTACATCGTTCACGAAGCTCAAACGTTTCTCATCTTAATTGACAAGCATTGGATGTTAGAGGACCACTGCTTTGTGTCAGTTTCAGAAGAAGAGTTGGACTAGATATCGTCCGTATGTGTAGGAAACACCGTTCATTTCTTCTCAGCACACTCACATTTCCTGCTGGCTTAGAGACTTTAGAAAGCAAGAGCGTGCTTCTCGCTCTAAAGCAGAGTGTGATCCATGGATGAGAACTATGCTGTGTGTTTCCCTTCAGAAATGGACTTAAATCCCAGGCTCGGTGTCTTCTTACAAGCAAGACTTCGTTTCAGGTAAGGGCAGTCACTTTTCAGCTCAAACGAACTACATCCTTCACTGAGCTCACACGTTTCTCATCTTAACAGACAAGCATTTGATGTTAGAGGACCAGTGCTTTGTATCAGTTTCAGAAGCAGAGTTGGACTAGATATGGTCTGTATGTGTAGGAATACCGTTGTTTTGTTCTCAGCACACTCACGTTTCCTGCTGTCTTAGAGACTTTAGAAAGCAAGAGCGTGCTTCTCGCTCTAAAGCAGAGTGTGAACCATGGATGAGACCTATGCTGTATGTTTCCGTTCAGAAATGGAGTTAAATCCCAGACTCTGTGTCTTCCTACAGGCAAGACTTCCTTTCAGGTAAGGGCAGTCACTTTTCAGCTCAAACGAACTACATCATTCACGAAGCTCACACGTTTCTCATCTTAACAGACAAGCATTGGATTTTAGAGGACCAGTGTTTTGTATCAGTTTCAGATGCAGAGTTGGACTATATAATGTCTGTAAGGGTAGGAAACACTGTTATTTTGTTCTCAGCACACTCACATTTCCTGCTGTCTTAGAGAATCTAGAAAGCAAGAGCGTGCTTCTTGTTCTAAAGCAGAGTTTGATCAATGGATGATTACACGGCTGTGTGTTTTACTTCAGAAATGGAGTTAAATCCCAGGCTCTGAGTCTTCATACAAGCAAGACTTCAATTCAGATAAGGGCAGTCACTTTTATGCTCAAACAAACTACACCGTTCACGCGGATCACACGTTTCTCATCTTAACTGACAAGCATTGGATGTAAGATGGTCAGTGCTTTGTATCAGTGTCAGAAGCAGATTTGGACTACATATAGTCCGTATGTGTAGGAAACACCCTTCTTTTGTTCTGGGCACACTCAGATTCCCTGCTGTATTAGAGAATCTAGAAAGAAAGAGTGTGCTTCTCGCTCTAAAGCAGAGTGTGATCCATGGATGAGAACTATGCTGTGTGTTTCCATTCAGAAATGGAGTTAAATCCCAGGCTCTGTGTCTTCCTACAGGCAAGACTTCGTTTCAGGTAAGGGCAGTCACTTTTCTGCTCAAACGAACTACATCGTTCACGAAGCTCAAATGTTTCTCATCTTAATTGACAAGCATTGGATGTTAGAGGACCACTGCTTTGTATCAGTTTCAGAAGAAGAGTTGGACTAGATATGGTCCATATGTGTAGGAAACACCGTTCTTTTGTTCTGGGCACACTCAGATTTCCTGCTCTATTAGAAATTCTAGAAAGCAAGAGCGTGCTTCTTGCTCTAAAGCAGAGTGTGATCCATGGATGAGAACTATGCTGTGTGTTTCCCTTCAGAAATGGAGTTAAATCCCAGGCTCTGTGTCTTCCTACAAGCAAGACTTCGTTTCAGGTAAGGGCAGTCACTTTTCAGCTCAAACGAACTACATCCTTCACTGAGCTCACACATTTCTCATCTTAACAGACAAGCATTGGATGTTAGAGGACCACTGCTTTGTATCAGTTTCAGAAGCAGAGTTGGACTAGATATGGTCCGTATGTGTAGGAAACTCCGTTCTTTTGTTCTCAGCACACTCACGTTTCCTGCTGTCTTAGAGACTCTAGAAAGCAAGAGCGTGCTTCTTGTTCTAAAGCAGAGTGTGATAAATGGATGAGATAATGCTGTGTGTTTCACTTCAGAAATGGAGTTAAATCCCAGGCTCTGAGTCTTCCTACAAGCAAGACTTCAATTCAGGTAAGGGCAGTCACTTTTCAGCTCAAACGAACTACATCATTCACGAAGCTCACACGTTTCTCATCTTAACAGACAAGCATTGGATTTTAGAGGACCAGTGCTTTGTATCAGTTTTAGATGCAGAGTTGGACTATATTGTCCGTAAGGGTAGGAAACACTGTTCTTTTGTTCTCAGCACACTCACATTTCCTGCTGTCTTAGAGACGCTAGAATGCAAGAGCGTGCTTCTTGTTCTAAAGCAGAGTTTGATCAATGGATGATTACACGGCTGTGAGTTTTACTTCAGAAATGGAGTGAAATCCCAGGCTCTGAGTCTTCCAACAAGGAAGACTTCAATTCAGGTAAGGGCAGTCACTTTTCTGCTCAAACAAACTACACCGTTCACGAAGCTCACACGTTTCTCATCTTAACTGACAAGCATTGGATGTAAGATGGTCAGTGCTTTGTATCAGTTTCAGAAGCAGATTTGGATTACATATGGTAAATATGTGTAGGAAACACCCTTCTTTTGTTCTGGGCACACTCAGATTTCCTGCTGTATTAGAGAATCTAGAAAGCAAGAGTGTGCTTCTCACTCTAAAGCAGAGTGTGAACCATGGATGAGAACTATGCTGTGTGTTTCCCTTCAGAAATGGACTTAAATCCCAGGCTCTGTGTCTTACTACAAGCAAGACTTCGTTTCAGGTAAGGGCAGTCACTTTTCAGCTCAAACGAACTACATCGTTCACTGACCTCACACATTTCTCATCTTAACAGACAAGCATTGGATGTTAGAGGACCAGTGATTTGTATCAGTTTCAGAAGCAGAGTTGGACTACATATTGTCCATATGTGTAGGAAACACCGTTCTTTTGTTCTCAGCACACTCACGTTTCTTGCTGTCTTAGAGAGTCTAGGAAGCAAGAGCGTACTTCTTGTTCTAAAGCAGAGTGTCATCAATGGATGAGACAATGCAGTGTGTTTCAATTCAGAAATGGAGTTAAATCCCAGGCTCTGAGTCTCCTTACAAGCAAGACTTCCTTTCAGGTTAGGGCAGTCACTTTTCTGCTCAAAGGAACTACATCGTTCACGAAGCTCACACGTTTCTCATCTTAACTGACAAGCATTGGATGTTAGAGGACCAGTGCTTTGTATCAGTTTCAGAAGAAGAGTTGGACTAGATATGGTAAATATGTGTAGGAAACACCGTTCTTTTGTTCTGGGCACACTCAGATTTCCTGCTGTATTAGAAATTCTAGAAAGCAAGAGCGTGCTTCTTGCTCTAAAGCAGAGTGTGATCCATGGATGAGAACTATGCTGTGTGTTTCCCTTCTGAAATGGAGTTAAATCCCAGGCTCTGTGTCTTCCTACAAGCAAGACTTCTTTTCAGGTAAGGGCAGTCACTTTTCAGCTCAAACGAACTACATCCTTCACTGAGCTCACACATTTCTCATCTTAACAGACAAGCATTGGATGTTAGAGGACCAGTGCTTTGTATCAGTTTCAGAAGCAGAGTTGGACTAGATATTGTCCGTATGTGTAGGAAACTCCGTTCTTTTGTTCTCAGCACACTCACGTTTCCTGCTGTCTTAGAGACTCTAGAAAGCAAGAGCGTGCTTCTTGTTCTAAAGCAGAGTGTGATCAATGGATGAGATAATGCTGTGTGTTTCACTTCAGAATTGGAGTTAAATCCCAGGCTCTGAGTCTCCCTACAAGCAAGACTTCGTTTCAGGTAAGGGCAGTCACTTTTCTGCTCAAAGGAACTACATCGTTCACGAAGCTCACACGTTTCTCATCTTAACTGACAAGCATTGGATATTAGAGGACCAGTGCATTGTATCAGTTTCAGAAGAAGATTAGGACTACATATAGGCCGTATGTGTAGGAAACACCGTTCTTTTGTTCTGGGCACAAGCAGATTTCCTGCTGTATTAGAGACTCTAGAAAGCAAGAGCGTGCTTCTTGCTCTAAAGCAGAGTGTGATCCATGGATGAGAACTATGCTGTGTGTTTCCCTTCAGAAATGGAGTTAAATCCCAGGCTCTGTGTCTTCCTACAAGCAAGACTTCGTTTCAGGTAAGGGCAGTCACTTTTCTGCTCAAACGAACTACATCGTTCACGAAGCTCACACATTTCTCATCTTAACTGACAAGCATTGGATATTAGAGGGTCAGTGCTTTGTATCAGTTTCAGAAGCAGATTTGGCCTACATATGGTCCATATGTGTAGGAAACACCGTTCTTTTGTTCTGGGCACACTCAGATTTCCTGCTGGATTAGAGAGTCTAGAAAGCTAGAGTGTGCTTCTCGCTCTAAAGCAGAGTGTGATCCATGGATGAGTACTATGCTGTGTGTTTCCCTTCAGAAATGGATTTAAATCCCAGGCTCTGTGTCTTACTACAAGCAATACTTCGTTTCAGGTTAGGGCAGTCACTTTTCAGTTCAAAGGAACTACATCATTCACAAAGCTCACACTTTTCTCATCTTAACTGACAAGCACTGGATGTTAGAGGACCAGTGCATTCTATCAGTTTCAGAAGAAGATTTGGACTACATATAGTCTGTATGTGTAGGAAACACCGTTCTTTTGTTCTGGGCACACTCATTTCCTGCTGTCTTAGAGACTCTAGAAAGCAAGAGTGTGCTTCTTGCTCTAAAGCAGAGTGTGATCCATGGATGAGAACTATGCTGTGTGTTTCCCTTCAGAAATGGAGTTAAATCCCAGGCTCTGTGTCTTCCTACAAGCAAGACTTCGTTTCAGGTAAGGGCAGTCACTTTTCAGCTCAAACGAACTACATCATTCACGAAGCTCACACGTTTCTCATCTTAACAGACAAGCATTGGATTTTAGAGGACCAGTGTTTTGCATCAGTTTCAGATGCAGAGTTGGACTATATAATGTCCGTAAGTGTAGGAAACACCGTTCTTTTGTTCTCAGCACACTCACATTTCCTGCTGTCTTAGAGAATCTAGAAAGCAAGAGCGTGCTTCTTGTTCTAAAGCAGAGTTTGATCAATGGATGATTACACGGCTGTGTGTTTTACTTCAGAAATGGAGTTAAATCCCAGGCTCTGAGTCTTCATACAAGCAAGACTTCAGTTCAGATAAGGGCAGTCACTTTTCTGCTCAAACGAACTACACCATTCACGAGGCTCACACGTTTCTCATCTTAACTGACAAGCATTGGATGTAAGATGGTCAGTGCTTTGTATCAGTTTCAGAAGCAGATTTGGACTACATAAGGTCCATATGTGTAGGAAACACCGTTCTTTTGTTCTGGGCACACTCAGATTTCCTGCTGTATTAGAGAATCTATAAAGCAAGAGTGTGCTTCTCGCTCTAAAGCAGAGTGTGATCCATGGATGAGAACTATGCTGTGTGTTTCACTTCAGAAATGGAGTTAAATCTCAGGCTGTGAGTCTTCCTACAAGCAAGACTTCGTTTCAGGTAAGGGCAGTCACTTTCCAGCTCAAAGGAACTACATCCTTCACGAAGCTCACACGTTTCTCATCTTAACAGACAAGCATTGGATTTTAGAGGACCAGTGCTTTGTATCAGTTTCAGATGCAGAGTTGGACTATATAATGTCCGTAAGGGTAGGAAACACTGTTCTTTTGTTCTCAGCACACTCACATTTCTTGCTGTCTTAGAGACTCTAGAAAGCAAGAGCGTGCTTCTTGTTCTAAAGCAGAGTTTGATCAATGGATGATTACATGGCTGTGAGTTTTACTTCATAAATGGAGTGAAATCCCAGGCTCTGAGTCTTCCTACAAGCAAGACTTCGTTTCAGGTAAGGGCAGTCACTTTTCTGCTCAAAGGAACTACATAGTTCACGAAGCTCACACGTTTCTCATCTTAACTGACAAGCATTGGATGTTAGAGTACCAGTGCATTGTATCAGTTTCAGAAGAAGATTAGGACTACATATAGTCCGTATGTGTAGGAAACACCGTTCTTTTGTTCTGGGCACAATCAGATTTCCTGCTGTATTAGAGACTCTAGAAAGCAAGAGCGTGCTTCTTGCTCTAAAGCAGAGTGTGATCCATGGATGAGAACTATGCTGTGTGTTTCCCTTCAGAAATGGAGTTAAATCCCAGGCTCTGTGTCTTCCTAAAAGCAAGACTTCGTTTCAGGTAAGGGCAGTCACTTTTCTGCTCAAACTAACTACATCGTTCACGAAGCTCACACATTTCTCATCTTAACTGACAAGCATTGGATGTTAGAGGGTCAGTGCTTTGTATCAGTTTCAGAAGCAGATTTGGACTACATATGGTCCATATGTGTAGGAAACACCATTCTTTTGTTCTGGGCACACTCAGATTTCCTGCTGTATTAGAGAGTCTAGAAAGCTAGAGTGTGCTTCTCGCTCTAAAGCAGAGTGTGATCCATGGATGAGTACTATGCTGTGTGTTTCCCTTCAGAAATGGATTTAAATCCCAGGCTCTGTGTCTTACTACAAGCAAGACTTCGTTTCAGGTAAGGACAGTCACTTTTCAGTTCAAAGGAACTACATCATTCACGAAGCTCACACGTTTCTCATCTTAATTGACAAGCATTGGATGTTAGAGGACCAGTGCTTTGTATCAGTTTCAGAAGAAGAGTTGGACTAGATATGGTCCATATGTGTAGGAAACACCGTTCATTTGTTCTGGGCACAAGCAGATTTCCTGCTGTATTAGAGACTCTAGAAAGCAAGAGTGTGCTTCTTGCTCTAAAGCAGAGTGTGATCCATGGATGAGAACTATGCTGTGTGTTTCCCTTCAGAAATGGAGTTAAATCCCAGGCTCTGTGTCTTCCTACAAGCAAGACTTCGTTTCAGGTAAGGGTAGTCACTTTTCAGCTCAAACGAACTACATCATTCACGAAGCTCACACGTTTCTCATCTTAACAGACAAGCATTGCATTTTAGAGGACCTGTGTTTTGTATCAGTTTCAGATGCAGAGTTGGACTATATAATGTCCGTAAGGGTAGGAAACACCGTAGTTTTATTCTCAGCACACTCACATTTCCTGCTGTCTTAGAGAATCTAGAAAGCAAGAGCGTGCTTCTTGTTCTGAAGCAGAGTTTGATCAATGGATGATAACACGGCTGTGTGTTTTAATTCAGAAATGGAGTTAAATCCCAGGCTCTGAGTCTTCATACAAGCAAGACTTCAATTCAGATAAGGGCAGTCACTTTTCTGCTCAAACGTACTACACCGTTCACGAGGCTCACACGTTTCTCATCTTAACTGACAAGCATTGGATGTAAGATGGTCAGTGCTTTGTATCAGTTTCAGAAGCAGATTTGGACTACATAAGGTCCATATGTGTAGGAAACACCGTTCTTTTGTTCTGGGCACACTCAGATTTCCTGCTGTATTAGAGAATCTATAAAGCAAGAGTGTGCTTCTCTCTCTAAAGCAGAGTGTGATCCATGGATGAGAACTATGCTGTGTGTTTCACTTCAGAAATGGAGTTAAATCTCAGGCTCTGAGTCTTCCTACAAGCAAGACTTCGTTTCAGGTAAGGGCAGTCACTTTCCAGCTCAAAGGAACTACATCCTTCACGAAGCTCACACGTTTCTCATCTTAAGAGACAATCATTGGATTTTAGAGGACCAGTGCTTTGTATCAGTTTCAGATGCAGAGTTGGACTATATAATGTCCGTAAGGGTAGGAAACACTGTTCTTTTGTTCTCAGCACACTCACATTTCCTGGTGTCTTAGAGACTCTAGAAAGCAAGAGCGTGCTTCTTGTTCTAAAGCAGAGTTTGATCAATGGATGATTACACGGCTGTGAGTTTTACTTCAGAAATGGAGTGAAATCCCAGGCTCTGAGTCTTCCTACAAGGAATACTTCAATTCAGGTAAGGGCAGTCACTTTTCTGCTCAAACGAACTACACCGTTCACGAAGCTCACACGTTTCTCATCTTAACTGACAAGCATTGGATGTAAGATGGTCAGTGCTTTGTATCAGTTTCAGAAGCAGATTTGGATTACATATGGTAAATATGTGTAGGAAACACCCTTCTTTTGTTCTGGGCACACTCAGATTTCCTGCCGTATTAGAGAATCTAGAAAGCAAGAGTGTGCTTCTCGCTCTAAAGCAGAGTGTGAACCATGGATGAGAACTATGCTGTGTGTTTCCATTCAGAAATGGACTTAAATCCCAGGCTCTGTGTCTTCCTACAAGCAAGACTTCATTTCAGGTAAGGCCAGTCACTTTTCAGCTCAAACGAACTACATCGTTCACTGAGCTCACACATTTCTCATCTTAACAGACAAGCATTGGATGTTAGAGGACCAGTGATTTGTATCAGTTTCAGAAGCAGAGTTGGACTAGATATGGTCTGTATGTGTAGGAAACACCGTTGTTTTGTTCTCAGCACACTCACGTTTCCTGCTGTCTTAGAGACTCTAGGAAGCAAGAGCGTACTTCTTGTTCTAAAGCAGAGTGTCATCAATGGATGAGACAATGCAGTGTGTTTCAATTCAGAAATGGAGTTAAATCCCAGGCTCTGAGTCTCCCTACAAGCAAGACTTCGTTTCAGGTAAGGGCAGTCACTTTTCTGCTCAAAGGAACTACATCGTTCACGAAGCTCACACTTTTCTCATTTTAACTGACAAGCATTGGATGTTAGAGTACCAGTGCATTGTATCAGTTTCAGAAGAAGATTAGGACTACATATAGTCCGTATGTGTAGGAAACACCGTTCTTTTGTTCTGGGCACAAGCAGATTTCCTGCTGTATTAGAGACTCTAGAAAGCAAGAGCGTGCTTCTTGCTCTAAAGCAGAGTGTGATCCATGGATGAGAACTATGCTGTGTGTTTCCCTTCAGAAATGGAGTTAAATCCCAGGCTCTGTGTCTTCCTACAAGCAAGACTTCGTTTCAGGTAAGGGCAGTCACTTTTCTGCTCAAACTATCCACATCGTTCACGAAGCTCACACATTTCTCATCTTAACTGACAAGCATTGGATGTTAGAGGGTCAGTGCTTTGTATCAGTTTCAGAAGCAGATTTGGACTACATATGGTCCATACGTGTAGGAAACACCATTCTTTTGTTCTGGGCACACTCAGATTTCCTGCTGTATTAGAGAGTCTAGAAAGCTAGAGTGTGCTTCTCGCTCTAAAGCAGAGTGTGATCCATGGATGAGTCCTATGCTGTGTGTTTCCTTTCAGAAATGGATTTAAATCCCAGGCTCTGTGTCTTACTACAAGCAAGACTTCGTTTCAGGTAAGGGCAGTCACTTTTCACTTCAAAGGAACTACATCATTCACGAAGCTCACACGTTTCTCATCTTAATTGACAAGCATTGGATGTTAGAGGACCAGTGCTTTGTATCAGTTTCAGAAGAAGAGTTGGACTAGATATGGTCCATATGTGTAGGAAACACCGTTCATTTGTTCTGGGCACACTCAGATTTCCTGCTGTATTAGAGACTCTAGAAAGCAAGAGCGTGCTTCTTGCTCTAAAGCAGAGTGTGATCCATGGATGAGAACTATGCTGTGTGTTTCCCTTCAGAAATGGAGTTAAATCCCAGGCTCTGTGTCTTCCTACAAGCAAGACTTCGTTTCAGGTAAGGGTAGTCACTTTTCAGCTCAAACGAACTACATCATTCACGAAGCTCACACGTTTCTCATCTTAACAGACAAGCATTGGATTTTAGAGGACCAGTGTTTTGTATCAGTTTCAGATGCAGAGTTGGACTATATAATGTCTGTAAGGGTAGGAAACACCGTTCTTTTGTTCTCAGCACACTCACATTTCCTGCTGTCTTAGAGAATCTAGAAAGCAAGAGCGTGCTTCTTGTTCTGAAGCAGAGTTTGATCAATGGATGATTACACGGCTGTGTGTTTTAATTCAGAAATGGAGTTAAATCCCAGGCTCTGAGTCTTCATACAAGCAAGACTTCAATTCAGATAAGGGCAGTCACTTTTCTGCTCAAACGTACTACACCGTTCACGAGGCTCACATGTTTCTCATCTTAACTGACAAGCATTGCATGTAAGATGGTCAGTGCTTTGTATCAGTTTCAGAAGCAGATTTGGACTACATAAGGTCCATATGTGTAGGAAACACCGTTCTTTTGTTCTGGGCACACTCAGATTTCCTGCTGTATTAGAGAATCTATAAAGCAAGAGTGTGCTTCTCTCTCTAAAGCAGAGTGTGATCCATGGATGAGAACTATGCTGTGTGTTTCACTTCAGAAATGGAGTTAAATCTCAGGCTCTGAGACTTCCTACAAGCAAAACTTCGTTTCAGGTAAGGGCAGTCACTTTCCAGCTCAAAGGAACTACATCCTTCACGAAGCTCACACGGTTCTCATCTTAACAGACAATCATTGGATTTTAGAGGACCAGTGCTTTGTATCAGTTTCAGATGCAGAGTTGGACTATATAATGTCCGTAAGGGTAGGAAACACTGTTCGTTTGTTCTCAGCACACTCACATTTCCTGCTGTCTTAGAGACTCTAGAAAGCAAGAGCGTGCTTCTTGTTCTAAAGCAGAGTTTGATCAATGGATGATTACACGGCTGTGAGTTTTACCTCAGAAATGGAGTTAAATCCCAGGCTATGAGTCTTCCTACAAGGAAGACTTCAATTCAGGTAAGGGCATTCACTTTTCTGCTCAAATGAACTACACCGTTCACGAAGCTCACACGTTTCTCATCTTAACTGACAAGCATTGGATGTAAGATGGTCAGTGCTTTGTATCAGTTTCAGAAGCAGATTTGGACTACATATGGTAAATATGTGTAGGAAACACCCTTCTTTTGTTCTGGGCACACTCAGATTTCCTGCTGTATTAGAGAATCTAGATAGCAAGAGTGTGTTTCTCGCTCTAAAGCAGAGTGTGAACCATGGATGAGAACTATGCTGTGTGTTTCCATTCAGAAATGGACTTAAATCCCGGGCTCTGTGTCTTCCTACAAGCAAGACTTCATTTCAGGTAAGGGCAGTCACTTTTCAGCTCAAACGAACTACATCGTTCACTGAGCTCACACATTTCTCATCTTAACAGACAAGCATTGGATGTTAGAGGACCAGTGATTTGTATCAGTTTCAGAAGCAGAGTTGGACTAGATATGGTCCGTATGTGTAGGAAACACCGTTCTTTTGTTCTCAGCAAACTCACGTTTCCTGCTGTCTTAGAGACTCTAGGAAGCAAGAGCGTACTTCTTGTTCTAAAGCAGAGTGTCATCAATGGATGAGACAATGCAGTGTGTTTCAATTCAGAAATGGAGTTAAATCCCAGGTTCTGAGTCTCCCTACAAGCAACACTTCGTTTCAGGTAAGGGCAGTCACTTTTCTGCTCAAAGGAACTACATCGTTCACGAAGCTAACACCTTTCTCATCTTAACTGACAAGCATTGGATGTTAGAGTACCAGTGCATTGTATCAGTTTCAGAAGAAGATTAGGACTACATATAGTCTGTATGTGTAGGAAACACCGTTCTTTTGATCTGGGCACAATCAGATTTCCTGCTGTATTAGATACACTAGAAAGCAAGAGCGTGCTTCTTGCTCTTAAGCAGAGTGTGATCCATGGATGAAAACTATGCTGTGTGTTTCCCTTCCGAAATGGACTTAAAACCCAGGCTCTGTGTCTTACTACAAGCAAGACTTCGTTTCAGGTAAGGGCAGTCACTTTTCTGCTCAAACTAACTACATCGTTCACGAAGCTCACACATTTCTCATCTTAACTGACAAGCATTGGATGTTAGAGGGTCAGTGCTTTGTATCAGTTTCAGAAGCAGATTTGGACTACATATGGTCCATATGTGTAGGAAACACCATTCTTTTGTTCTGGGCACACTCAGATTTCCTGCTGTATTAGAGAGTCTAGAAAGCTAGAGTGTGCTTCTCGCTCTAAAGCAGAGTGTGATCCATGGATGAGTCCTATGCTGTGTGTTTCCTTTCAGAAATGGATTTAAATCCCAGGCTCTGTGTCTTACTACAAGCAAGACTTCGTTTCAGGTAAGGGCAGTCACTTTTCAGTTCAAAGGAACTACATCATTCACGAAGCTCACACGTTTCTCATCTTAATTGACAAGCATTGGATGTTAGAGGACCAGTGCTTTGTATCAGTTTCAGAAGAAGAGTTGGACTAGATATGGTCCATATGTGTAGGAAACACCGTTCTTTTGTTCTGGGCACACTCAGATTTCCTGCTGTATTAGAGACTCTAGAAAGCAAGAGCGTGCTTCTTGCTCTAAAGCAGAGTGTGATCCATGGATGAGAACTATGCTGTGTGTTTCCCTTCAGAAATGGAGTTAAATCCCAGGCTCTGTGTCTTCCTACAAGCAAGACTTCGTTTCAGGTAAGGGTAGTCACTTTTCAGCTCAAACGAACTACATCATTCACGAAGCTCACACGTTTCTCATCTTAACAGACAAGCATTGGATTTTAGAGGACCAGTGTTTTGTATCAGTTTCAGATGCAGAGTTGGACTATATAATGTCCGTAAGGGTAGGAAACACCGTTCTTTTGTTCTCAGCACACTCACATTTCCTGCTGTCTTAGAGAATCTAGAAAGCAAGAGCGTGCTTCTTGTTCTGAAGCAGAGTTTGATCAATGGATGATTACACGGCTGTGTGTTTTAATTCAGAAATGGAGTTAAATCCCAGGCTCTGAGTCTTCATACAAGCAAGACTTCAATTCAGATAAGGGCAGTCACTTTTCTGCTCAAACGTACTACACCGTTCACGAGGCTCACATGTTTCTCATCTTAACTGACAAGCATTGCATGTAAGATGGTCAGTGCTTTGTATCAGTTTCAGAAGCAGATTTGGACTACATAAGGTCCATATGTGTAGGAAACACCGTTCTTTTGTTCTGGGCACACTCAGATTTCCTGCTGTATTAGAGAATCAATAAAGCAAGAGTGTGCTTCTCTCTCTAAAGCAGAGTGTGATCCATGGATGAGAACTATGCTGTGTGTTTCACTTCAGAAATGGAGTTAAATCTCAGGCTCTGAGACTTCCTACAAGCAAAACTTCGTTTCAGGTAAGGGCAGTAACTTTCCAGCTCAAAGGAACTACATCCTTCACGAAGCTCACACGTTTCTCATCTTAACAGACAATCATTGGATTTTAGAGGACCAGTGCTTTGTATCAGTTTCAGATGTAGAGTTGGACTATATAATGTCCGTAAGGGTAGGAAACACTGTTCGTTTGTTCTCAGCACACTCACATTTCCTGCTGTCTTAGAGACTCTAGAAAGCAAGAGCGTGCTTCTTGTTCTAAAGCAGAGTTTGATCAATGGATGATTACACGGCTGTGAGTTTTACCTCAGAAATGGAGTTAAATCCCAGGCTATGAGTCTTCCTACAAGGAAGACTTCAATTCAGGTAAGGGCATTCACTTTTCTGCTCAAATGAACTACACCGTTCACGAAGCTCACACGTTTCTCATCTTAACTGACAAGCATTGGATGTAAGATGGTCAGTGCTTTGTATCAGTTTCAGAAGCAGATTTGGACTACATATGGTAAATATGTGTAGGAAACACCCTTCTTTTGTTCTGGGCACACTCAGATTTCCTGCTGTATTAGAGAATCTAGATAGCAAGAGTGTGTTTCTCGCTCTAAAGCAGAGTGTGAACCATGGATGAGAACTATGCTGTGTGTTTCCATTCAGAAATGGACTTAAATCCCGGGCTCTGTGTCTTCCTACAAGCAAGACTTCATTTCAGGTAAGGGCAGTCACTTTTCAGCTCAAGCGAACTACATCGTTCACTGAGCTCACACATTTCTCATCTTAACAGACAAGCATTGGATGTTAGAGGACCAGTGATTTGTATCAGTTTCAGAAGCAGAGTTGGACTAGATATGGTCCTTATGTGTAGGAAACACCGTTCTTTTGTTCTCAGCAAACTCACGTTTCCTGCTGTCTTAGAGACTCTAGGAAGCAAGAGCGTACTTCTTGTTCTAAAGCAGAGTGTCATCAATGGATGAGACAATGCAGTGTGTTTCAATTCAGAAATGGAGTTAAATCCCAGGTTCTGAGTCTCCCTACAAGCAACACTTCGTTTCAGGTAAGGGCAGTCACTTTTCTGCTCAAAGGAACTACATCGTTCACGAAGCTCACACCTTTCTCATCTTAACTGACAAGCATTGGATGTTAGAGTACCAGTGCATTGTATCAGTTTCAGAAGAAGATTAGGACTACATATAGTCTGTATGTGTAGGAAACACCGTTCTTTTGATCTGGGCACAATCAGATTTCCTGCTGTATTAGATACACTAGAAAGCAAGAGCGTGCTTCTTGCTCTTAAGCAGAGTGTGATCCATGGATGAAAACTATGCTGTGTGTTTCCCTTCCGAAATGGACTTAAACCCCAGGCTCTGTGTCTTACTACAAGCAAGACTTCGTTTCAGGTAAGGGCAGTCACTTTTCTGCTCAAAATAACTACATCGTTCACGAAGCTCACACATTTCTCATCTTAACTGACAAGCATTGGATGTTAGAGGGTCAGTGCTTTGTATCAGTTTCAGAAGCAGATTTGGACTACATATGGTCCATATGTGTAGGAAACACCATTCTTTTGTTCTGGGCACACTCAGATTTCCTGCTGTATTAGAGAGTCTAGAAAGCTAGACTGTGCTTCTCGCTCTAAAGCAGAGTGTGATCCATGGATGAGTACTATGCTGTGTGTTTCCCTTCAGAAATGGATTTAAATCTCAGGCTCTGTGTCTTACTACAAGCAAGACTTCGTTTCAGGTAAGGGTAGTCACTTTTCAGCTCAAACGAACTACATCATTCACGAAGCTCACACGTTTCTCATCTTAACAGACAAGCATTGGCTGTTAGAGGACCAGTGCTTTGTATCAGTTTCAGAAGCAGAGTTGGACTAGATATGGTCCGTATGTGTAGGAAACACCGTTCTTTTGTTCTCAGCAACCTCACGTTTCCTGCTGTCTTAGAGACTCTAGAAAGCACGATCGTGCTTCTTGTTCTAAAGCAGAGTGTGATCAATGGATGAGAACACTGCTGTGTGTTTCACTTCTGAAATGGAGTTACATCCCATGCTCTGAGTCTTCCTTCAAGCAAGACTTCGTTTCAGGTAAGGGCAGTCACTTTTCTGCTCAAACGAACTATATCTTACACGAAGCTCACACGTTTCTCATCTTAACTGACAAGCATTGGATGTGAGAGGACCAGTGCATTCTATCAGTTTCAGAAGAAGATTTGGATTACATATTGTCCTTATGTGTAGGAAACACTGTTCCTTTGGTCTAGGCACATTCATGTTTTCCTGCTGTATTAGAGACTCTATAAAGCAAGAGTGTGCTTCTCGCTCTAAAGCAGAGTGTGATCCATGGATGAGAACTATGCTGTGTGTTTCACTTCAGAAATGGAGTTAAATCCCAGGCTCTGAGTCTTCCTACAAGCAAGACTTCAATTCAGGTAAGGGCAGTCACTTTTCAGCTCAAACGAACTACATCATTCACGAAGCTCACACGTTTCTCATCTTAACAGACAAGCATTGGATTTTAGAGGACCAGTGTTTTGTATCAGTTTCAGATGCAGAGTTGGACTATATAATGTCCGTAAGTGTAGGAAACACTGTTCTTTTGTTCTCAGCACACTCACATTTCCTGCTGTCTTAGAGAATCTAGAAAGCAAGAGCGTGCTTCTTGTTCTAAAGCAGAGTTTGATCAATGGATGATTACACGGCTGTGTGTTTTACTTCAGAAATGGAGTTAAATCCCAGGCTCTGAGTATTCATACAAGCAAGACTTCAAATCAGATAAGGGCAGTCACTTTTCTGCTCAAACGAACTACACCGTTCACGAGGCTCACACGTTTCTCATCTTAACTGACAAGCATTGGATGTAAGATGGTCAGTGCTTTGTATCAGTTTCAGAAGCAGATTTGGACTACAGAAGGTCCATATGTGTAGGAAACACCGTTCTTTTGTTCTGGGCACACTCAGATTTCCTGCTGTATTAGAGAATCTATAAAGCAAGAGTGTGCTTCTCACTCTAAAGCAGAGTGTGATCCATGGATGAGAACTATGCTGTGTGTTTCACTTCAGAAATGGAGTTAAATCTCAGGCTCTGAGTCTTCCTACAAGCAAGACTTCGTTTCAGGTAAGGGCAGTCACTTTCCAGCTCAAAGGAACTACATCCTTCACGAAGCTCACAAGTTTCTCATCTTAACAGACAAGCATTGGATTTTAGAGGACCAGTGCTTTGTATCAGTTTTAGATGCAGAGTTGGACTATATTGTCCGTAAGGGTAGGAAACACTGTTCTTTTGTTCTCAGCACACTCACATTTCCTGCTGTCTTAGAGACTCTAGAATGCAAGAGCGTGCTTCTTGTTCTAAAGCAGAGTTTGATCAATGGATGATTACACGGCTGTGAGTTTTACTTCAGAAATGGAGTTAAATCCCAGGCTCTGAGTCTTCCAACAAGGATGACTTCAATTCAGGTAAGGGCAGTCACTTTTCTGCTCAAACAAACTACACCGTTCACGAAGCTCACACGTTTCTCATCTTAACTGACAAGCATTGGATGTAAGATGGTCAGTGCTTTGTATCAGTTTCAGAAGCAGATTTGGATTACATATGGAAAATATGTGTAGGAAACACCCTTCTTTTGTTCTGGGCACACTCAGATTTCCTGCTGTATTAGAGAATCTAGAAAGCAAGAGTGTGCTTCTCGCTCTAAAGCAGAGTGTGAACCATGGATGAGAACTATGCTGTGTGTTTCCCTTCAGAAATGGACTTAAATCCCAGGCTCTGTGTCTTACTACAAGCAAGACTTCGTTTCAGGTAAGGGCAGTCACTTTTCAGCTCAAACGAACTACATCGTTCACTGACCTCACACATTTCTCATCTTAACAGACAAGCATTGGATGTTAGAGGACCAGTGATTTGTATCAGTTTCAGAAGCAGAGTTGGACTACATATTGTCCGTATGTGTAGGAAACACCGTTCTTTTGTTCTCAGCACACTCACGTTTCTTGCTGTCTTAGAGAGTCTAGGAAGCAAGAGCGTACTTCTTGTTCTAAAGCAGAGTGTCATCAATGGATGAGACAATGCAGTGTGTTTCAATTCAGAAATGGAGTTAAATCCCAGGCTCTGAGTCTCCCTACAAGCAAGACTTCGTTTCAGGTTAGGGCAGTCACTTTTCTGCTCAAAGGAACTACATTGTTCACGAAGCTCACACGTTTCTCATCTTAACTGACAAGCATTGGATGTTAGAGTACCAGTGCATTGTATCAGTTTCAGAAGAAGATTTAGACTACATATAGTCCGTATGTGTAGGAAACACCGTTCTTTTGTTCTGGGCACAATCAGATTTCCTGCTGTATTAGATACACTAGAAAGCAAGAGCGTGCTTCTTGCTCTAAAGCAGAGTGTGATCCATGGATGAAAACTATGCTGTGTGTTTCCCTTCAGAAATGGACTTAAATCCCAGGTTCTGTGTCTTACTACAAGCAAGACTTCGTTTCAGGTAAGGGCAGTAACTTTTCTGCTCAAATGAACTACATCATTCACGAAGCTCACACGTTTCTCATCTTAATTGACAAGCATTGGATGTTAGAGGACCAGTGCTTTGTATCAGTTTCAGAAGAAGAGTTGGACTAGATATGGTCCATATGTGTAGGAAACACCGTTCTTTTGTTCTGGGCACACTCAGATTTCCTGCTGTATTAGAAATTCTAGAAAGCAAGAGCGTGCTTCTTGCTCTAAAGCAGACTGTGATCCATGGATGAGAACTATGCTGTGTGTTTCCCTTCAGAAATGGAGTTAAATCCCAGGCTCTGTGTCTTCCTACAAGCAAGACTTCGTTTCAGGTAAGGGCAGTCACTTTTCAGCTCAAACGAACTACATCCTTCACTGAGCTCACAAATTTCTCATCTTAATAGACAAGCATTGGATGTTAGAGGACCAGTGCTTTGTATCAGTTTCAGAAGCAGAGTTGGACTAGATATGGTCCGTATGTGTAGGAAACTCCGTTCTTTTGTTCTCAGCACACTCACGTTTCCTGCTGTCTTAGAGACTCTAGAAAGCAAGAGCGTGCTTCTTGTTCTAAAGCAGAGTGTGATCAATGGATGAGATAATGCTGTGTGTTTCACTTCAGAATTGGAGTTAAATCCCAGGCTCTGAGTCTCCCTACAAGCAAGACTTCGTTTCAGGTAAGGGCAGTCACTTTTCTGCTCAAAGGAACTACATCGTTCACGAAGCTCACACGTTTCTCATCTTAACTGACAAGCATTGGATATTAGAGGACCAGTGCATTGTATCAGTTTCAGAAGAAGATTAGGACTACATATAGTCCGTATGTGTAGGAAACACCGTTCTTTTGTTCTGGGCACAAGCAGATTTCCTGCTGTATTAGAGACTCTAGAAAGCAAGAGCGTGCTTCTTGCTCTAAAGCAGAGTGTGATCCATGGATGAGAACTATGCTGTGTGTTTCCCTTCAGAAATGGAGTTAAATCCCAGGCTCTGTGTCTTGCTACAAGCAAGACTTCGTTTCAGGTAAGGGCAGTCACTTTTCTGCTCAAACTAACTACATCGTTCACGAAGCTCACACATTTCTCATCTTAACTGACAAGCATTGGATGTTAGAGGGTCAGTGCTTTGTATCAGTTTCAGAAGCAGATTTGGACTACATATGGTCCATATGTGTAGGAAACACCGTTCTTTTGTTCTGGGCACACTCAGATATCCTGCTGGATTAGAGAGTCTAGAAAGCTAGAGTGTGCTTCTCGCTCTAAAGCAGAGTGTGATCCATGGATGAGTCCTATGCTGTGTGTTTCCCTTCAGAAATGGATTTAAATCCCAGGCTCTGTGTCTTACTACAAGCAAGACTTCGTTTCAGGTAAGGGCAGTCACTTTTCAGTTCAAAGGAACTACATCATTCACAAAGCTCACACTTTTCTCATCTTAACTGACAAGCACTGGATGTTAGAGGACCAGTGCATTCTATCAGTTTCAGAAGAAGATTTGGACTACATATAGTCTGTATGTGTAGGAAACACCGTTCTTTTGTTCTGGGCACACTCAGATTTCCTGCTGTCTTAGAGACTCTAGAAAGCAAGAGTGTGCTTCTTGCTCTAAAGCAGAGTGTGATCCATGGATGAGAACTATGCTGTGTGTTTCCCTTCAGAAATGGAGTTAAATCCCAGGCTCTGTGTCTTCCTACAATCAAGACTTCGTTTCAGGTAAGGGCAGGCACTTTTCAGCTCAAACGAACTACATCATTCACGAAGCTCACACGTTTCTCATCTTAACAGACAAGCATTGGATTTTAGAGGACCAGTGTTTTGCATCAGTTTCAGATGCAGAGTTGGACTATATAATGTCCGTAAGGGTAGGAAACACCGTTCTTTTGTTCTCAGCACACTCACATTTCCTGCTGTCTTAGAGAATCTAGAAAGCAAGAGCGTGCTTCTTGTTCTAAAGCAGAGTTTGATCAATGGATGATTACACGGCTGTGTGTTTTACTTCAGAAATGGAGTTAAATCCCAGGCTCTGAGTCTTCATACAAGCTAGACTTCAATTCAGATAAGGGCAGTCACTTTTCTGCTCAAACGAACTACACCATTCACGAGGCTCACACGTTTCTCATCTTAACTGACAAGCATTGGATGTAAGATGGTCAGTGCTTTGTATCAGTTTCAGAAGCAGATTTGGACTACATAAGGTCCATATGTGTAGGAAACACCGTTCTTTTGTTCTGGGCACACTCAGATTTCCTGCTGTATTAGAGAATCTATAAAGCAAGAGTGTGCTTCTCGCTCTAAAGCAGAGTGTGATCCATGGATGAGAACTATGCTGTGTGTTTCACTTCAGAAATGGAGTTAAATCTCAGGCTCTGAGTCTTCCTACAAGCAAGACTTCGTTTCAGGTAAGGGCAGTCACTTTCCAGCTCAAAGGAACTACATCCTTCACGAAGCTCACACGTTTCTCATCTTAACAGACAATCATTGGAATTTAGAGGACCAGTGCTTTGTATTAGTTTCAGATGCAGAGTTGGACTATATAATGTCCGTAAGGGTAGGAAACACTGTTCTTTTGTTCTCAGCACACTCACATTTCCTGCTGTCTTAGAGACTCTAGAAAGCAAGAGCGTGCTTCTTGTTCTAAAGCAGAGTGTGATCAATGGATGAGAACACTGCTGTGTGTTTCACTTCTGAAATGGAGTTAAATTCCATGCTCTGAGTCTTCCTTCAAGCAAGACTTCGTTTCAGGTAAGGGCAGTCACTTTCCTGCTCAAACGAACTATATCTTTCACGAATCTCACACGTTTCTGATCTTAACTGACAAGCATTGGATGTTAGAGGACCAGTGCTTTGTATCACTTTCAGAAGCAGAGTTGGACTAGATATGGTCCGTATGTGTAGGAACACCGTTCTTTTTTTCTCAGCACACTCACGTTTCCTGCTGGCTTAGAGACATTAGAAAGCAAGAGCGTGCTTCTCGCTCTAAAGCAGAGTGTGATCCATGGATGAGAACTATGCTGTGTGTTTCCCTTCAGAAATGGAGTTAAATCCCATGCTCTGAGTCTCCCTACAAGCAAGACTTTGTTTCAGGTAAGGGCTGTCACTTTTCTGCTCAAAGGAACTACATCCTTCACGAAGCTCACACGTTTCTCATCTTAACTGACAACCATTGGATGTTAGAGGACCAGTGCATTGTATCAGTTTCAGAAGAAGATTTGGACTACATATAGTCCGTATGTGTAGGAAACACCGTTCTTTTGTTCTGGGCACACTCAGATTTCCTGCTGTATTAGAGAATCTAGAAAGCAAGCGGGTGCTTCTTGCTCTAAAGCAGAATGTGATGCATGGATGAGAACTATGCTGTGTGTTTCCCTTCAAAAATGGAGTTAAATCCCAGGCTGTGTGTCTTCCTACAGGCAAGACTTCGTTTCAGGTAAGGGCAGTCACTTTTAAGCTCAAACAAACTACATCGTTCACGAAGCTCAAACGTTTCTCATCTTAATTGACAAGCATTGGATGTTAGAGGACCACTGCTTTGTGTCAGTTTCAGAAGAAGAGTTGGACTAGATATCGTCCGTATGTGTAGGAAACACCGTTCATTTCTTCTCAGCACACTCACATTTCCTGCTGGCTTAGAGACTTTAGAAAGCAAGAGCGTGCTTCTCGCTCTAAAGCAGAGTGTGATCCATGGATGAGAACTATGCTGTGTGTTTCCCTTCAGAAATGGACTTAAATCCCAGGCTCGGTGTCTTCTTACAAGCAAGACTTCGTTTCAGGTAAGGGCAGTCACTTTTCAGCTCAATCGAACTACATCCTTCACTGAGCTCACACGTTTCTCATCTTAACAGACAAGCATTTGATGTTAGAGGACCAGTGCTTTGTATCAGTTTCAGAAGCAGAGTTGGACTAGATATGGTCTGTATGTGTAGGAATACCGTTGTTTTGTTCTCAGCACACTCACGTTTCCTGCTGTCTTAGAGACTTTAGAAAGCAAGAGCGTGCTTCTCGCTCTAAAGCAGAGTGTGAACCATGGATGAGACCTATGCTGTATGTTTCCGTTCAGAAATGGAGTTAAATCCCAGACTCTGTGTCTTCCTACAGGCAAGACTTCCTTTCAGGTAAGGGCAGTCACTTTTCAGCTCAAACGAACTACATCATTCACGAAGCTCACACGTTTCTCATCTTAACAGACAAGCATTGGATTTTAGAGGACCAGTGTTTTGTATCAGTTTCAGATGCAGAGTTGGACTATATAATGTCTGTAAGGGTAGGAAACACTGTTATTTTGTTCTCAGCACACTCACATTTCCTGCTGTCTTAGAGAATCTAGAAAGCAAGAGCGTGCTTCTTGTTCTAAAGCAGAGTTTGATCAATGGATGATTACACGGCTGTGTGTTTCCCTTCAGAAATGGACTTAAATCCCAGGCTCTGTGTCTTCCTACAGGCAAGACTTCGTTTCAGGTAAGGGCAGTCACTTTTCTGCTCAAACTAACTACATCGTTCACGAAGCTCACACATTTCTCATCTTAACTGACAAGCATTGGATGTTAGAGGGTCAGTGCTTTGTATCAGTTTCAGAAGCAGGTTTGGACTACATATGGTCCATTTGTGTAGGAAACACCGTTCTTTTCTTCTGGGCACACTCAGATTTCCTGCTGTCTTAGAGACTCTAGAAAGCAAGAGTGTGCTTCTCGCTCTAAAGCAGAGTGTGATCCATGGATGAGAACTATGCTGTGTGTTTCCCTTCAGAAAAGGAGTTAAATCCCAGGCTCTGTGTCTTCCTACAAGCAAGACTTTGTTTCAGGTAAGGGCAGTCACTTTTCAGCTCAAACGAACTACATCATTCACGGAGCTCACACGTTTCTCATCTTAACAGACAAGCATTGGCTGTTAGAGGACCAGTGCTTTGTATCAGTTTCAGAAGCAGAGTTGGACTAGATATGGTCCGTATGTGTAGGAAACACCGTTCTTTTGTTCTCAGCAACCTCACGTTTCCTGCTGTCTTAGAGACTCTAGAAAGCACGATCGTGCTTCTTGTCCTAAAGCAGAGTGTGATCAATGGATGAGAACACTGCTGTGTGTTTCACTTCTGAAATGGAGTTAAATCCCATGCTCTGAGTCTTCCTTCAAGCAAGACTTCGTTTCAGGTAAGGGCAGTCACTTTTCTGCTCAAACGAACTATATCTTTCAGGAAGCTCACACGTTTCTCATCTTAACTGACAAGCATTGGATGTGAGAGGACCAGTGCATTCTATCAGTTTCAGAAGAAGATTTGGACTACATATAGTCCGTATGTGTAGGAAACACCGTTCTTTTGTTCTGGGCACACTCAGATTTCCTGCTGTCTTAGAGAATCTAGAAAGCAAGAGTGTGCTTCTTGCTCTAAAGCAGAGTGTGATCCATGGATGAGAACTATGCTGTGTGTTTCCCTTCAGAAATGGAGTTAAATCCCAGGCTCTGTGTCTTCCTACAGGCAAGACTTCGTTTCAGGTAAGGGAAGTCACTTTTTTGCTCAAACGAACTATATCGTTCACGAAGCTCAAACGTTTCTCATCTTAATTGACAAGCATTGGATGTTAGAGGACCACTGCTTTGTATCAGTTTCATAAGAAGAGTTGGACTAGATATCGTCCGTATGTGTAGGAAACACCGTTCTTTTCTTCTCAGCACACTCAGGTTTCCTGCTGTGTTAGAGACTTTAGAAAGCAAGAGCGTGCTTCTCGCTCTAAAGCAGAGTGTGATCCATGGATGAGAACTATGCTGTGTGTTTCCCTTCAGAAATGGAGTTAAATCCCAGGCTCTGTGTCTTCCTACAAGCAAGACTTCGTTTCAGGTAAGGGCAGTCACTTTTCAGCTCAAACGAACTACATCCTTCACTGAGCTCACACGTTTCTAATCTTAACAGACAAGCATTGGATATTAGAGGACTAGTGCTTTGTATCACTTTCAGAAGCAGAGTTGGACTAGATATGGTCCGTATGTGTAGGAAACACCGTTCTTTTTTTCTCAGCACACTCACGTTTCCTGCTGTCTTAGAGACTTTAGAAAGCAAGAGCGTGCTTCTCGCTCTAAAGCAGAGTGTGAACCATGGATGAGACCTATGCTGTATGTTTCCGTTCAGAAATGGAGTTAAATCCCAGACTCTGTGTCTTCCTACAGGCAAGACTTCCTTTCAGGTAAGGGCAGTCACTTTTCAGCTCAAACAAACTACATCATTCACAAAGCTCACACGTTTCTCATCTTAACAGACAAGCATTGGATTTTAGAGGACCAGGGTTTTGTATCAGTTTCAGATGCAGAGTTGGACTATATAATGTCCGTAAAGGTAGGAAACACTGTTCTTTTGTTCTCAGCACACTCACATTACCTGCTGTCTTAGAGAATCTAGAAAGCAAGAGTGTGCTTCTTGTTCTAAAGCAGAGTTTGATCAATGGATGATTACACGGCTGTGTGTTTTACTTCAGAAATGGAGTTAAATCCCAGGCTCTGAGTCTTCCTACAAGCAAGACTTCAATTCAGGTAAGGGCAGTCACTTTTCTGCTCAAACGAACTACACCGTTCACGAGGCTCAAACGTTTCTCATCTTAACTGACAAGCATTGGATGTAAGATGGTCAGTGCTTTGTATCAGTTTCAGAAGCGGATTTGGACTACATAAGGTCCATATGTATAGGAAACACCCTTCTTTTGTTCTGGGCACACTCAGATTTCCTGCTGTATTAGAGAATCTAGAAAGAAAGAGTGTGCTTCTCGCTCTAAAGCAGAGTGTGATCCATGGATGAGAACTATGCTGTGTGTTTCCATTCAGAAATGGAATTAAATCCCAGGCTCTGTTTCTTACTAAAAGCAAGACTTCGTTTCAGGTAAGGGCAGTCACTTTTCTGCTCAAATGAACTACATCGTTCACGAAACTCACACGTTTCTCATCTTAACTGACAAGCATTGAATATTAGAGGACCAGTGCATTGTATCAGTTTCAGAAGAAGATTAGGACTACATATAGTCCGTATGTGTAGGAAACACCGTTCTTTTGTTCTGGGCACAATCAGATTTCCTGCTGTATTAGAGACTCTAGAAAGCAAGAGCGTCCTTCTTGCTCTAAAGCAGAGTGTGATCCATGGATGAGAACTATGCTGTGTGTTTCCCTTCAGAAATGGAGTTAAATCCCAGGCTCTGTGTCTTCCTACAGGCAAGACTTCGTTTCAGGTAAGGGCAGTCACTTTTCTGCTCAAACTAACTACATCGTTCACGAAGCTCACACATTTCTCATCTTAACTGACAAGCATTGGATGTTAGAGGGTCAGTGCTTTGTATCAGTTTTAGAAGCAGATTTGGACTACATATGTTCCATATGTGTAGGAAACACCGTTCTTTTGTTCTGGGCACACTCAGATTTCTTGCTGTCTTAGAGAATCTAGAAAGCAAGAGTGTGCTTCTCGCTCTAAAGCAGAGTGTGATCCATGGATGAGAACTATGCTGTGTGTTTCCCTTCAGAAAAGGAGTTAAATCCCAGGCTCTGTGTCTTCCTACATGCAAGACTTTGTTTCAGGTAAGGGCAGTCACTTTTCAGCTCAAACGTACTACATCATTCACGGAGGTCACACGTTTCTCATCTTAACAGACAAGCATTGGCTGTTAGAGGACCAGTGCTTTGTATCAGTTTCAGAAGCAGAGTTGGACTAGATATGGTCCGTATGTGTAGGAAACACCGTTCTTTTGTTCTCAGCAACCTCATGTTTCCTGCTGTCTTAGAGACTCTAGAAAGCACGATCGTGCTTCTTGTTCTAAAGCAGAGTGTGATCAATGGATGAGAACACTGCTGTGTGTTTCACTTCTGAAATGGAGTTACATCCCATGCTCTGAGTCTTCCTTCAAGCAAGACTTCGTTTCAGGTAAGGGCAGTCACTTTTCTGCTCAAACGAACTATATCTTTCAGGAAGCTCACACGTTTCTCATCTTAACTGACAAGCATTGGATGTGAGAGGACCAGTGCATTCTATCAGTTTCAGAAGAAGATTTGGATTACATATTGTCCTTATGTGTAGGAAACACTGTTCTTTTGTTCTAGGCACATTCATGTTTTCCTGCTGTATTAGAGACTCTATAAAGCAAGAGTGTGCTTCTCGCTCTAAAGCAGAGTGTGATCCATGGATGAGAACTATGCTGTGTGTTTCACTTCAGAAATGGAGTTAAATCCCAGGCTCTGAGTCTTCCTACAAGCAAGACTTCAATTCAGGTAAGGGCAGTCACTTTTCAGCTCAAACGAACTACATCATTCACGAAGCTCACACGTTTCTCATCTTAACAGACAAGCATTGGATTTTAGAGGACCAGTGTTTTGTATCAGTTTCAGATGCAGAGTTGGACTATATAATGTCCGTAAGTGTAGGAAACACTGTTCTTTTGTTCTCAGCACACTCACATTTCCTGCTGTCTTAGAGAATCTAGAAAGCAAGAGCGTGCTTCTTGTTCTAAAGCAGAGTTTGATCAATGGATGATTACACGGCTGTGTGTTTTACTTCAGAAATGGAGTTAAATCCCAGGCTCTGAGTATTCATACAAGCAAGACTTCAAATCAGATAAGGGCAGTCACTTTTCTGCTCAAACGAACTACACCGTTCACGAGGCTCACACGTTTCTCATCTTAACTGACAAGCATTGGATGTAAGATGGTCAGTGCTTTGTATCAGTTTCAGAAGCAGATTTGGACTACAGAAGGTCCATATGTGTAGGAAACACCGTTCTTTTGTTCTGGGCACACTCAGATTTCCTGCTGTATTAGAGAATCTATAAAGCAAGAGTGTGCTTCTCACTCTAAAGCAGAGTGTGATCCATGGATGAGAACTATGCTGTGTGTTTCACTTCAGAAATGGAGTTAAATCTCAGGCTCTGAGTCTTCCTACAAGCAAGACTTCGTTTCAGGTAAGGGCAGTCACTTTCCAGCTCAAAGGAACTACATCCTTCACGAAGCTCACAAGTTTCTCATCTTAACAGACAAGCATTGGATTTTAGAGGACCAGTGCTTTGTATCAGTTTTAGATGCAGAGTTGGACTATATTGTTCGTAAGGGTAGGAAACACTGTTCTTTTTTCTCAGCACACTCACATTTCCTGCTGTCTTAGAGACTCTAGAATGCAAGAGCGTGCTTCTTGTTCTAAAGCAGAGTTTGATCAATGGATGATTACACGGCTGTGTGTTTTACTTCAGAAATGGAGTTAAATCCCAGGCTCTGAGTGTTCCAACAAGGAAGACTTCAATTCAGGTAAGGGCAGTCACTTTTCTGCTCAAACAAACTACACCGTTCACGAAGCTCACACGTTTCTCATCTTAACTGACAAGCATTGGATGTAAGATGGTCAGTGCTTTGTATCAGTTTCAGAAGCAGATTTGGATTACATATGGAAAATATGTGTAGGAAACACCCTTCTTTTGTTCTGGGCACACTCAGATTTCCTGCTGTATTAGAGAATCTAGAAAGCAAGAGTGTGCTTCTCGCTCTAAAGCAGAGTGTGAACCATGGATGAGAACTATGCTGTGTGTTTCCCTTCAGAAATGGACTTAAATCCCAGGCTCTGTGTCTTACTACAAGCAAGACTTCGTTTCAGGTAAGGGCAGTCACTTTTCAGCTCAAACGAACTACATCGTTCACTGACCTCACACATTTCTCATCTTAACAGACAAGCATTGGATGTTAGAGGACCAGTGATTTGTATCAGTTTCAGAAGCAGAGTTGGACTACATATTGTCCGTATGTGTAGGAAACACCGTTCTTTTGTTCTCAGCACACTCACGTTTCTTGCTGTCTTAGAGAGTCTAGGAAGCAAGAGCGTACTTCTTGTTCTAAAGCAGAGTGTCATCAATGGATGAGACAATGCAGTGTGTTTCAATTCAGAAATGGAGTTAAATCCCAGGCTCTGAGTCTCCCTACAAGCAAGACTTCGTTTCAGGTTAGGGCAGTCACTTTTCTGCTCAAAGGAACTACATTGTTCACGAAGCTCACACGTTTCTCATCTTAACTGACAAGCATTGGATGTTAGAGTACCAGTGCATTGTATCAGTTTCAGAAGAAGATTTAGACTACATATAGTCCGTATGTGTAGGAAACACCGTTCTTTTGTTCTGGGCACAATCAGATTTCCTGCTGTATTAGATACACTAGAAAGCAAGAGCGTGCTTCTTGCTCTAAAGCAGAGTGTGATCCATGGATGAAAACTATGCTGTGTGTTTCCCTTCAGAAATGGACTTAAATCCCAGGTTCTGTGTCTTACTACAAGCAAGACTTCGTTTCAGGTAAGGGCAGTAACTTTTCTGCTCAAATGAACTACATCATTCACGAAGCTCACACGTTTCTCATCTTAATTGACAAGCATTGGATGTTAGAGGACCAGTGCTTTGTATCAGTTTCAGAAGAAGAGTTGGACTAGATATGGTCCATATGTGTAGGAAACACCGTTCTTTTGTTCTGGGCACACTCAGATTTCCTGCTGTATTAGAAATTCTAGAAAGCAAGAGCGTGCTTCTTGCTCTAAAGCAGACTGTGATCCATGGATGAGAACTATGCTGTGTGTTTCCCTTCAGAAATGGAGTTAAATCCCAGGCTCTGTGTCTTCCTACAAGCAAGACTTCGTTTCAGGTAAGGGCAGTCACTTTTCAGCTCAAACGAACTACATCCTTCACTGAGCTCACAAATTTCTCATCTTAACAGACAAGCATTGGATGTTAGAGGACCAGTGCTTTGTATCAGTTTCAGAAGCAGAGTTGGACTAGATATGGTCCGTATGTGTAGGAAACTCCGTTCTTTTGTTCTCAGCACACTCACGTTTCCTGCTGTCTTAGAGACTCTAGAAAGCAAGAGCGTGCTTCTTGCTCTAAAGCAGAGTGTGATCCATGGATGAGAACTATGCTGTGTGTTTCCCTTCAGAAATGGAGTTAAATCCCAGGCTCTGTGTCTTGCTACAAGCAAGACTTCGTTTCAGGTAAGGGCAGTCACTTTTCTGCTCAAACTAACTACATCGTTCACGAAGCTCACACATTTCTCATCTTAACTGACAAGCATTGGATGTTAGAGGGTCAGTGCTTTGTATCAGTTTCAGAAGCAGATTTGGACTACATATGGTCCATATGTGTAGGAAACACCGTTCTTTTGTTCTGGGCACACTCAGATATCCTGCTGGATTAGAGAGTCTAGAAAGCTAGAGTGTGCTTCTCGCTCTAAAGCAGAGTGTGATCCATGGATGAGTACTATGCTGTGTGTTTCCCTTCAGAAATGGATTTAAATCCCAGGCTCTGTGTCTTACTACAAGCAAGACTTCGTTTCAGGTAAGGGCAGTCACTTTTCAGTTCAAAGGAACTACATCATTCACAAAGCTCACACTTTTCTCATCTTAACTGACAAGCACTGGATGTTAGAGGACCAGTGCATTCTATCAGTTTCAGAAGAAGATTTGGACTACATATAGTCTGTATGTGTAGGAAACACCGTTCTTTTGTTCTGGGCACACTCAGATTTCCTGCTGTCTTAGAGACTCTAGAAAGCAAGAGTGTGCTTCTTGCTCTAAAGCAGAGTGTGATCCATGGATGAGAACTATGCTGTGTGTTTCCCTTCAGAAATGGAGTTAAATCCCAGGCTCTGTGTCTTCCTACAATCAAGACTTCGTTTCAGGTAAGGGCAGTCACTTTTCAGCTCAAACGAACTACATCATTCACGAAGCTCACACGTTTCTCATCTTAACAGACAAGCATTGGATTTTAGAGGACCAGTGTTTTGCATCAGTTTCAGATGCAGAGTTGGACTATATAATGTCCGTAAGGGTAGGAAACACCGTTCTTTTGTTCTCAGCACACTCACATTTCCTGCTGTCTTAGAGAATCTAGAAAGCAAGAGCGTGCTTCTTGTTCTAAAGCAGAGTTTGATCAATGGATGATTACACGGCTGTGTGTTTTACTTCAGAAATGGAGTTAAATCCCAGGCTCTGAGTCTTCATACAAGCAAGACTTCAATTCAGATAAGGGCAGTCACTTTTCTGCTCAAACGAACTACACCATTCACGAGGCTCACACGTTTCTCATCTTAACTGACAAGCATTGGATGTAAGATGGTCAGTGCTTTGTATCAGTTTCAGAAGCAGATTTGGACTACATAAGGTCCATATGTGTAGGAAACACCGTTCTTTTGTTCTGGGCACACTCAGATTTCCTGCTGTATTAGAGAATCTATAAAGCAAGAGTGTGCTTCTCGCTCTAAAGCAGAGTGTGATCCATGGATGAGAACTATGCTGTGTGTTTCACTTCAGAAATGGAGTTAAATCTCAGGCTCTGAGTCTTCCTACAAGCAAGACTTCGTTTCAGGTAAGGGCAGTCACTTTCCAGCTCAAAGGAACTACATCCTTCACGAAGCTCACACGTTTCTCATCTTAACAGACAATCATTGGAATTTAGAGGACCAGTGCTTTGTATCAGTTTCAGATGCAGAGTTGGACTATATAATGTCCGTAAAGGTAGGAAACACTGTTCTTTTGTTCTCAGCACACTCACATTTCCTGCTGTCTTAGAGACTCTAGAAAGCAAGAGCGTGCTTCTTGTTCTAAAGCAGAGTGTGATCAATGGATGAGAACACTGCTGTGTGTTTCACTTCTGAAATGGAGTTAAATTCCATGCTCTGAGTCTTCCTTCAAGCAAGACTTCGTTTCAGGTAAGGGCAGTCACTTTTCTGCTCAAACGAACTATATCTTTCACGAATCTCACACGTTTCTGATCTTAACTGACAAGCATTGGATGTTAGAGGACCAGTGCTTTGTATCACTTTCAGAAGCAGAGTTGGACTAGATATGGTCCGTATGTGTAGGAACACCGTTCTTTTGTTCTCAGCACACTCACGTTTCCTGCTGGCTTAGAGACATTAGAAAGCAAGAGCGTGCTTCTCGCTCTAAAGCAGAGTGTGATCCATGGATGAGAACTATGCTGTGTGTTTCCCTTCAGAAATGGAGTTAAATCCCATGCTCTGAGTCTCCCTACAAGCAAGACTTTGTTTCAGGTAAGGGCTGTCACTTTTCTGCTCAAAGGAACTACATCCTTCACGAAGCTCACACGTTTCTCATCTTAACTGACAACCATTGGATGCTAGAGGACCAGTGCATTGTATCAGTTTCAGAAGAAGATTTGGACTACATATAGTCCGTATGTGTAGGAAACACCGTTCTTTTGTTCTGGGCACACTCAGATTTCCTGCTGTATTAGAGAATCTAGAAAGCAAGCGGGTGCTTCTTGCTCTAAAGCAGAGTGTGATGCATGGATGAGAACTATGCTGTGTGTTTCCCTTCAAAAATGGAGTTAAATCCCAGGCTGTGTGTCTTCCTACAGGCAAGACTTCGTTTCAGGTAAGGGCAGTCACTTTTAAGCTCAAACGAACTACATCGTTCACGAAGCTCAAACGTTTCTCATCTTAATTGACAAGCATTGGATGTTAGAGGACCACTGCTTTGTGTCAGTTTCAGAAGAAGAGTTGGACTAGATATCGTCCGTATGTGTAGGAAACACCGTTCATTTCTTCTCAGCACACTCACATTTCCTGCTGGCTTAGAGACTTTAGAAAGCAAGAGCGTGCTTCTCGCTCTAAAGCAGAGTGTGATCCATGGATGAGAACTATGCTGTGTGTTTCCCTTCAGAAATGGACTTAAATCCCAGGCTCGGTGTCTTCTTACAAGCAAGACTTCGTTTCAGGTAAGGGCAGTCACTTTTCAGCTCAAACGAACTACATCCTTCACTGAGCTCACACGTTTCTCATCTTAACAGACAAGCATTTGATGTTAGAGGACCAGTGCTTTGTATCAGTTTCAGAAGCAGAGTTGGACTAGATATGGTCTGTATGTGTAGGAATACCGTTGTTTTGTTCTCAGCACACTCACATTTCCTGCTGTCTTAGAGAATCTAGAAAGCAAGAGCGTGCTTCTTGTTCTAAAGCAGAGTTTGATCAATGGATGATTACACGGCTGTGTGTTTTACTTCAGAAATGGAGTTAAATCCCAGGCTCTGAGTATTCATACAAGCAAGACTTCAAATCAGATAAGGGCAGTCACTTTTCTGCTCAAACGAACTACACCGTTCACGAGGCTCACACGTTTCTCATCTTAACTGACAAGCATTGGATGTAAGATGGTCAGTGCTTTGTATCAGTTTCAGAAGCAGATTTGGACTACAGAAGGTCCATATGTGTAGGAAACACCGTTCTTTTGTTCTGGGCACACTCAGATTTCCTGCTGTATTAGAGAATCTATAAAGCAAGAGTGTGCTTCTCACTCTAAAGCAGAGTGTGATCCATGGATGAGAACTATGCTGTGTGTTTCACTTCAGAAATGGAGTTAAATCTCAGGCTCTGAGTCTTCCTACAAGCAAGACTTCGTTTCAGGTAAGGGCAGTCACTTTCCAGCTCAAAGGAACTACATCCTTCACGAAGCTCACAAGTTTCTCATCTTAACAGACAAGCATTGGATTTTAGAGGACCAGTGCTTTGTATCAGTTTTAGATGCAGAGTTGGACTATATTGTTCGTAAGGGTAGGAAACACTGTTCTTTTTTCTCAGCACACTCACATTTCCTGCTGTCTTAGAGACTCTAGAATGCAAGAGCGTGCTTCTTGTTCTAAAGCAGAGTTTGATCAATGGATGATTACACGGCTGTGTGTTTTACTTCAGAAATGGAGTTAAATCCCAGGCTCTGAGTCTTCCAACAAGGAAGACTTCAATTCAGGTAAGGGCAGTCACTTTTCTGCTCAAACAAACTACACCGTTCACGAAGCTCACACGTTTCTCATCTTAACTGACAAGCATTGGATGTAAGATGGTCAGTGCTTTGTATCAGTTTCAGAAGCAGATTTGGATTACATATGGAAAATATGTGTAGGAAACACCCTTCTTTTGTTCTGGGCACACTCAGATTTCCTGCTGTATTAGAGAATCTAGAAAGCAAGAGTGTGCTTCTCGCTCTAAAGCAGAGTGTGAACCATGGATGAGAACTATGCTGTGTGTTTCCCTTCAGAAATGGACTTAAATCCCAGGCTCTGTGTCTTACTACAAGCAAGACTTCGTTTCAGGTAAGGGCAGTCACTTTTCAGCTCAAACGAACTACATCGTTCACTGACCTCACACATTTCTCATCTTAACAGACAAGCATTGGATGTTAGAGGACCAGTGATTTGTATCAGTTTCAGAAGCAGAGTTGGACTACATATTGTCCGTATGTGTAGGAAACACCGTTCTTTTGTTCTCAGCACACTCACGTTTCTTGCTGTCTTAGAGAGTCTAGGAAGCAAGAGCGTACTTCTTGTTCTAAAGCAGAGTGTCATCAATGGATGAGACAATGCAGTGTGTTTCAATTCAGAAATGGAGTTAAATCCCAGGCTCTGAGTCTCCCTACAAGCAAGACTTCGTTTCAGGTTAGGGCAGTCACTTTTCTGCTCAAAGGAACTACATTGTTCACGAAGCTCACACGTTTCTCATCTTAACTGACAAGCATTGGATGTTAGAGTACCAGTGCATTGTATCAGTTTCAGAAGAAGATTTAGACTACATATAGTCCGTATGTGTAGGAAACACCGTTCTTTTGTTCTGGGCACAATCAGATTTCCTGCTGTATTAGATACACTAGAAAGCAAGAGTGTGCTTCTTGCTCTAAAGCAGAGTGTGATCCATGGTAGAAAACTATGCTGTGTGTTTCCCTTCAGAAATGGACTTAAATCCCAGGTTCTGTGTCTTACTACAAGCAAGACTTCGTTTCAGGTAAGGGCAGTAACTTTTCTGCTCAAATGAACTACATCATTCACGAAGCTCACACGTTTCTCATCTTAATTGACAAGCATTGGATGTTAGAGGACCAGTGCTTTGTATCAGTTTCAGAAGAAGAGTTGGACTAGATATGGTCCATATGTGTAGGAAACACCGTTCTTTTGTTCTGGGCACACTCAGATTTCCTGCTGTATTAGAAATTCTAGAAAGCAAGAGCGTGCTTCTTGCTCTAAAGCAGACTGTGATCCATGGATGAGAACTATGCTGTGTGTTTCCCTTCAGAAATGGAGTTAAATCCCAGGCTCTGTGTCTTCCTACAAGCAAGACTTCGTTTCAGGTAAGGGCAGTCACTTCTCAGCTCAAACGAACTACATCCTTCACTGAGCTCACAAATTTCTCATCTTAACAGACAAGCATTGGATGTTAGAGGACCAGTGCTTTGTATCAGTTTCAGAAGCAGAGTTGGACTAGATATGGTCCGTATGTGTAGGAAACTCCGTTCTTTTGTTCTCAGCACACTCACGTTTCCTGCTGTCTTAGAGACTCTAGAAAGCAAGAGCGTGCTTCTTGCTCTAAAGCAGAGTGTGATCCATGGATGAGAACTATGCTGTGTGTTTCCCTTCAGAAATGGAGTTAAATCCCAGGCTCTCTGTCTTGCTACAAGCAAGACTTCGTTTCAGGTAAGGGCAGTCACTTTTCTGCTCAAACTAACTACATCGTTCACGAAGCTCACACATTTCTCATCTTAACTGACAAGCATTGGATGTTAGAGGGTCAGTGCTTTGTATCAGTTTCAGAAGCAGATTTGGACTACATATGGTCCATATGTGTAGGAAACACCGTTCTTTTGTTCTGGGCACACTCAGATATCCTGCTGGATTAGAGAGTCTAGAAAGCTAGAGTGTGCTTCTCGCTCTAAAGCAGAGTGTGATCCATGGATGAGTACTATGCTGTGTGTTTCCCTTCAGAAATGGATTTAAATCCCAGGCTCTGTGTCTTACTACAAGCAAGACTTCGTTTCAGGTAAGGGCAGTCACTTTTCAGTTCAAAGGAACTACATCATTCACAAAGCTCACACTTTTCTCATCTTAACTGACAAGCACTGGATGTTAGAGGACCAGTGCATTCTATCAGTTTCAGAAGAAGATTTGGACTACATATAGTCTGTATGTGTAGGAAACACCGTTCTTTTGTTCTGGGCACACTCAGATTTCTTGCTGTCTTAGAGACTCTAGAAAGCAAGAGTGTGCTTCTTGCTCTAAAGCAGAGTGTGATCCATGGATGAGAACTATGCTGTGTGTTTCCCTTCAGAAATGGAGTTAAATCCCAGGCTCTGTGTCTTCCTACAATCAAGACTTCATTTCAGGTAAGGGCAGTCACTTTTCAGCTCAAACGAACTACATCATTCACGAAGCTCACACGTTTCTCATCTTAACAGACAAGCATTGGATTTTAGAGGACCAGTGTTTTGCATCAGTTTCAGATGCAGAGTTGGACTATATAATGTCCGTAAGGGTAGGAAACACCGTTCTTTTGTTCTCAGCACACTCACATTTCCTGCTGTCTTAGAGAATCTAGAAAGCAAGAGCGTGCTTCTTGTTCTAAAGCAGAGTTTGATCAATGGATGATTACACGGCTGTGTGTTTTACTTCAGAAATGGAGTTAAATCCCAGGCTCTGAGTCTTCATACAAGCAAGACTTCAATTCAGATAAGGGCAGTCACTTTTCTGCTCAAACGAACTACACCATTCACGAGGCTCACACGTTTCTCATCTTAACTGACAAGCATTGGATGTAAGATGGTCAGTGCTTTGTATCAGTTTCAGAAGCAGATTTGGACTACATAAGGTCCATATGTGTAGGAAACACCGTTCTTTTGTTCTGGGCACACTCAGATTTCCTGCTGTATTAGAGAATCTATAAAGCAAGAGTGTGCTTCTCGCTCTAAAGCAGAGTGTGATCCATGGATGAGAACTATGCTGTGTGTTTCACTTCAGAAATGGAGTTAAATCTCAGGCTCTGAGTCTTCCTACAAGCAAGACTTCGTTTCAGGTAAGGGCAGTCACTTTCCAGCTCAAAGGAACTACATCCTTCACGAAGCTCACACGTTTCTCATCTTAACAGACAATCATTGGAATTTAGAGGACCAGTGCTTTGTATCAGTTTCAGATGCAGAGTTGGACTATATAATGTCCGTAAAGGTAGGAAACACTGTTCTTTTGTTCTCAGCACACTCACATTTCCTGCTGTCTTAGAGACTCTAGAAAGCAAGAGCGTGCTTCTTGTTCTAAAGCAGAGTGTGATCAATGGATGAGAACACTGCTGTGTGTTTCACTTCTGAAATGGAGTTAAATTCCATGCTCTGAGTCTTCCTTCAAGCAAGACTTCGTTTCAGGTAAGGGCAGTCACTTTTCTGCTCAAACGAACTATATCTTTCACGAATCTCACACGTTTCTGATCTTAACTGACAAGCATTGGATGTTAGAGGACCAGTGCTTTGTATCACTTTCAGAAGCAGAGTTGGACTAGATATGGTCCGTATGTGTAGGAACACCGTTCTTTTGTTCTCAGCACACTCACGTTTCCTGCTGGCTTAGAGACATTAGAAAGCAAGAGCGTGCTTCTCGCTCTAAAGCAGAGTGTGATCCATGGATGAGAACTATGCTGTGTGTTTCCCTTCAGAAATGGAGTTAAATCCCATGCTCTGAGTCTCCCTACAAGCAAGACTTTGTTTCAGGTAAGGGCTGTCACTTTTCTGCTCAAAGGAACTACATCCTTCACGAAGCTCACACGTTTCTCATCTTAACTGACAACCATTGGATGCTAGAGGACCAGTGCATTGTATCAGTTTCAGAAGAAGATTTGGACTACATATAGTCCGTATGTGTAGGAAACACCGTTCTTTTGTTCTGGGCACACTCAGATTTCCTGCTGTATTAGAGAATCTAGAAAGCAAGCGGGTGCTTCTTGCTCTAAAGCAGAGTGTGATGCATGGATGAGAACTATGCTGTGTGTTTCCCTTCAAAAATGGAGTTAAATCCCAGGCTGTGTGTCTTCCTACAGGCAAGACTTCGTTTCAGGTAAGGGCAGTCACTTTTAAGCTCAAACGAACTACATCGTTCACGAAGCTCAAACGTTTCTCATCTTAATTGACAAGCATTGGATGTTAGAGGACCACTGCTTTGTGTCAGTTTCAGAAGAAGAGTTGGACTAGATATCGTCCGTATGTGTAGGAAACACCGTTCATTTCTTCTCAGCACACTCACATTTCCTGCTGGCTTAGAGACTTTAGAAAGCAAGAGCGTGCTTCTCGCTCTAAAGCAGAGTGTGATCCATGGATGAGAACTATGCTGTGTGTTTCCCTTCAGAAATGGACTTAAATCCCAGGCTCGGTGTCTTCTTACAAGCAAGACTTCGTTTCAGGTAAGGGCAGTCACTTTTCAGCTCAAACGAACTACATCCTTCACTGAGCTCACACGTTTCTCATCTTAACAGACAAGCATTTGATGTTAGAAGACCAGTGCTTTGTATCAGTTTCAGAAGCAGAGTTGGACTAGATATGGTCTGTATGTGTAGGAATACCGTTGTTTTGTTCTCAGCACACTCACGTTTCCTGCTGTCTTAGAGACTTTAGAAAGCAAGAGCGTGCTTCTCGCTCTAAAGCAGAGTGTGAACCATGGATGAGACCTATGCTGTATGTTTCCGTTCAGAAATGGAGTTAAATCCCAGACTCTGTGTCTTCCTACAGGCAAGACTTCCTTTCAGGTAAGGGCAGTCACTTTTCAGCTCAAACGAACTACATCATTCACGAAGCTCACACGTTTCTCATCTTAACAGACAAGCATTGGATTTTAGAGGACCAGTGTTTTGTATCAGTTTCAGATGCAGAGTTGGACTATATAATGTCTGTAAGGGTAGGAAACACTGTTATTTTGTTCTCAGCACACTCACATTTCCTGCTGTCTTAGAGAATCTAGAAAGCAAGAGCGTGCTTCTTGTTCTAAAGCAGAGTTTGATCAATGGATGATTACACGGCTGTGTGTTTTACTTCAGAAATGGAGTTAAATCCCAGGCTCTGAGTCTTCATACAAGCAAGACTTCAATTCAGATAAGGGCAGTCACTTTTATGCTCAAACAAACTACACCGTTCACGCGGATCACACGTTTCTCATCTTAACTGACAAGCATTGGATGTAAGATGGTCAGTGCTTTGTATCAGTGTCAGAAGCAGATTTGGACTACATATAGTCCGTATGTGTAGGAAACACCCTTCTTTTGTTCTGGGCACACTCAGATTCCCTGCTGTATTAGAGAATCTAGAAAGAAAGAGTGTGCTTCTCGCTCTAAAGCAGAGTGTGATCCATGGATGAGAACTATGCTGTGTGTTTCCATTCAGAAATGGAGTTAAATCCCAGGCTCTGTGTCTTCCTACAGGCAAGACTTCGTTTCAGGTAAGGGCAGTCACTTTTAAGCTCAAACGAACTACATCGTTCACGAAGCTCAAACGTTTCTCATCTTAATTGACAAGCATTGGATGTTAGAGGACCACTGCTTTGTGTCAGTTTCAGAAGAAGAGTTGGACTAGATATCGTCCGTATGTGTAGGAAACACCGTTCATTTCTTCTCAGCACACTCACATTTCCTGCTGGCTTAGAGACTTTAGAAAGCAAGAGCGTGCTTCTCGCTCTAAAGCAGAGTGTGATCCATGGATGAGAACTATGCTGTGTGTTTCCCTTCAGAAATGGACTTAAATCCCAGGCTCGGTGTCTTCTTACAAGCAAGACTTCGTTTCAGGTAAGGGCAGTCACTTTTCAGCTCAAACGAACTACATCCTTCACTGAGCTCACACGTTTCTCATCTTAACAGACAAGCATTTGATGTTAGAGGACCAGTGCTTTGTATCAGTTTCAGAAGCAGAGTTGGACTAGATATGGTCTGTATGTGTAGGAATACCGTTGTTTTGTTCTCAGCACACTCATGTTTCCTGCTGTCTTAGAGACTTTAGAAAGCAAGAGCGTGCTTCTCGCTCTAAAGCAGAGTGTGAACCATGGATGAGACCTATGCTGTATGTTTCCGTTCAGAAATGGAGTTAAATCCCAGACTCTGTGTCTTCCTACAGGCAAGACTTCCTTTCAGGTAAGGGCAGTCACTTTTCAGCTCAAACGAACTACATCATTCACGAAGCTCACACGTTTCTCATCTTAACAGACAAGCATTGGATTTTAGAGGACCAGTGTTTTGTATCAGTTTCAGATGCAGAGTTGGACTATATAATGTCTGTAAGGGTAGGAAACACTGTTATTTTGTTCTCAGCACACTCACATTTCCTGCTGTCTTAGAGAATCTAGAAAGCAAGAGCGTGCTTCTTGTTCTAAAGCAGAGTTTGATCAATGGATGATTACACGGCTGTGTGTTTTACTTCAGAAATGGAGTTAAATCCCAGGCTCTGAGTCTTCATACAAGCAAGACTTCAATTCAGATAAGGGCAGTCACTTTTATGCTCAAACAAACTACACCGTTCACGCGGATCACACGTTTCTCATCTTAAATGACAAGCATTGGATGTAAGATGGTCAGTGCTTTGTATCAGTGTCAGAAGCAGATTTGGACTACATATAGTCCGTATGTGTAGGAAACACCCTTCTTTTGTTCTGGGCACACTCAGATTCCCTGCTGTATTAGAGAATCTAGAAAGAAAGAGTGTGCTTCTCGCTCTAAAGCAGAGTGTGATCCATGGATGAGAACTATGCTGTGTGTTTCCATTCAGAAATGGAGTTAAATCCCAGGCTCTGTGTCTTCCTACAGGCAAGACTTCGTTTCAGGTAAGGGCAGTCACTTTTCTGCTCAAACGAACTACATCGTTCACGAAGCTCAAATGTTTCTCATCTTAATTGACAAGCATTGGATGTTAGAGGACCACTGCTTTGTATCAGTTTCAAAAGAAGAGTTGGACTAGATATGGTCCATATGTGTAGGAAACACCGTTCTTTTGTTCTGGGCACACTCAGATTTCCTGCTCTATTAGAAATTCTAGAAAGCAAGAGCGTGCTTCTTGCTCTAAAGCAGAGTGTGATCCATGGATGAGAACTATGCTGTGTGTTTCCCTTCAGAAATGGAGTTAAATCCCAGGCTCTGTGTCTTCCTACAAGCAAGACTTCGTTTCAGGTAAGGGCAGTCACTTTTCAGCTCAAACGAACTACATCCTTCACTGAGCTCACACATTTCTCATCTTAACAGACAAGCATTGGATGTTAGAGGACCAGTGCTTTGTATCAGTTTCAGAAGCAGAGTTGGACTAGATATGGTCCGTATGTGTAGGAAACTCCGTTCTTTTGTTCTCAGCACACTCACGTTTCCTGCTGTCTTAGAGACTCTAGAAAGCAAGAGCGTGCTTCTTGTTCTAAAGCAGAGTGTGATAAATGGATGAGATAATGCTGTGTGTTTCACTTCAGAAATGGAGTTAAATCCCAGGCTCTGAGTCTTCCTACAAGCAAGACTTCAATTCAGGTAAGGGCAGTCACTTTTCAGCTCAAACGAACTACATCATTCACGAAGCTCACACGTTTCTCATCTTAACAGACAAGCATTGGATTTTAGAGGACCAGTGCTTTGTATCAGTTTTAGATGCAGAGTTGGACTATATTGTCCGTAAGGGTAGGAAACACTGTTCTTTTGTTCTCAGCACACTCACATTTCCTGCTGTCTTAGAGACGCTAGAATGCAAGAGCGTGCTTCTTGTTCTAAAGCAGAGTTTGATCAATGGATGATTACACGGCTGTGAGTTTTACTTCAGAAATGGAGTTAAATCCCAGGCTCTGAGTCTTCCAACAAGGAAGACTTCAATTCAGGTAAGGGCAGTCACTTTTCTGCTCAAACAAACTACACCGTTCACGAAGCTCACACGTTTCTCATCTTAACTGACAAGCATTGGATGTAAGATGGTCAGTGCTTTGTATCAGTTTCAGAAGCAGATTTGGATTACATATGGTAAATATGTGTAGGAAACACCCTTCTTTTGTTCTGGGCACACTCAGATTTCCTGCTGTATTAGAGAATCTAGAAAGCAAGAGTGTGCTTCTCACTCTAAAGCAGAGTGTGAACCATGGATGAGAACTATGCTGTGTGTTTCCCTTCAGAAATGGACTTAAATCCCAGGCTCTGTGTCTTACTACAAGCAAGACTTCGTTTCAGGTAAGGGCAGTCACTTTTCAGCTCAAACGAACTACATCGTTCACTGACCTCACACATTTCTCATCTTAACAGACAAGCATTGGATGTTAGAGGACCAGTGATTTGTATCAGTTTCAGAAGCAGAGTTGGACTACATATTGTCCATATGTGTAGGAAACACCGTTCTTTTGTTCTCAGCACACTCACGTTTCTTGCTGTCTTAGAGAGTCTAGGAAGCAAGAGCGTACTTCTTGTTCTAAAGCAGAGTGTCATCAATGGATGAGACAATGCAGTGTGTTTCAATTCAGAAATGGAGTTAAATCCCAGGCTCTGAGTCTCCTTACAAGCAAGACTTCCTTTCAGGTTAGGGCAGTCACTTTTCTGCTCAAAGGAACTACATCGTTCACGAAGCTCACACGTTTCTCATCTTAACTGACAAGCATTGGATGTTAGAGGACCAGTGCTTTGTATCAGTTTCAGAAGAAGAGTTGGACTAGATATGGTAAATATGTGTAGGAAACACCGTTCTTTTGTTCTGGGCACACTCAGATTTCCTGCTGTATTAGAAATTCTAGAAAGCAAGAGCGTGCTTCTTGCTCTAAAGCAGAGTGTGATCCATGGATGAGAACTATGCTGTGTGTTTCCCTTCTGAAATGGAGTTAAATCCCAGGCTCTGTGTCTTCCTACAAGCAAGACTTCTTTTCAGGTAAGGGCAGTCACTTTTCAGCTCAAACGAACTACATCCTTCACTGAGCTCACACATTTCTCATCTTAACAGACAAGCATTGGATGTTAGAGGACCAGTGCTTTGTATCAGTTTCAGAAGCAGAGTTGGACTAGATATTGTCCGTATGTGTAGGAAACTCCGTTCTTTTGTTCTCAGCACACTCACGTTTCCTGCTGTCTTAGAGACTCTAGAAAGCAAGAGCGTGCTTCTTGTTCTAAAGCAGAGTGTGATCAATGGATGAGATAATGCTGTGTGTTTCACTTCAGAATTGGAGTTAAATCCCAGGCTCTGAGTCTCCCTACAAGCAAGACTTCGTTTCAGGTAAGGGCAGTCACTTTTCTGCTCAAAGGAACTACATTGTTCACGAAGCTCACACGTTTCTCATCTTAACTGACAAGCATTGGATATTAGAGGAACAGTGCATTGTATCAGTTTCAGAAGAAGATTAGGACTACATATAGGCCGTATGTGTAGGAAACACCGTTCTTTTGTTCTGGGCACAAGCAGATTTCCTGCTGTATTAGAGACTCTAGAAAGCAAGAGCGTGCTTCTTGCTCTAAAGCAGAGTGTGATCCATGGATGAGAACTATGCTGTGTGTTTCCCTTCAGAAATGGAGTTAAATCCCAGGCTCTGTGTCTTCCTACAAGCAAGACTTCGTTTCAGGTAAGGGCAGTCACTTTTCTGCTCAAACGAACTACATCGTTCACGAAGCTCACACATTTCTCATCTTAACTGACAAGCATTGGATATTAGAGGGTCAGTGCTTTGTATCAGTTTCAGAAGCAGATTTGGACTACATATGGTCCATATGTGTAGGAAACACCGTTCTTTTGTTCTGGGCACACTCAGATTTCCTGCTGGATTAGAGAGTCTAGAAAGCTAGAGTGTGCTTCTCGCTCTAAAGCAGAGTGTGATCCATGGATGAGTACTATGCTGTGTGTTTCCCTTCAGAAATGGATTTAAATCCCAGGCTCTGTGTCTTACTACAAGCAATACTTCGTTTCAGGTTAGGGCAGTCACTTTTCAGTTCAAAGGAACTACATCATTCACAAAGCTCACACTTTTCTCATCTTAACTGACAAGCACTGGATGTTAGAGGACCAGTGCATTCTATCAGTTTCAGAAGAAGATTTGGACTACATATAGTCTGTATGTGTAGGAAACACCGTTCTTTTGTTCTGGGCACACTCATTTCCTGCTGTCTTAGAGACTCTAGAAAGCAAGAGTGTGCTTCTTGCTCTAAAGCAGAGTGTGATCCATGGATGAGAACTATGCTGTGTGTTTCCCTTCAGAAATGGAGTTAAATCCCAGGCTCTGTGTCTTCCTACAAGCAAGACTTCGTTTCAGGTAAGGGCAGTCACTTTTCAGCTCAAACGAACTACATCATTCACGAAGCTCACACGTTTCTCATCTTAACAGACAAGCATTGGATTTTAGAGGACCAGTGTTTTGCATCAGTTTCAGATGCAGAGTTGGACTATATAATGTCCGTAAGTGTAGGAAACACCGTTCTTTTGTTCTCAGCACACTCACATTTCCTGCTGTCTTAGAGAATCTAGAAAGCAAGAGCGTGCTTCTTGTTCTAAAGCAGAGTTTGATCAATGGATGATTACACGGCTGTGTGTTTTACTTCAGAAATGGAGTTAAATCCCAGGCTCTGAGTCTTCATACAAGCAAGACTTCAGTTCAGATAAGGGCAGTCACTTTTCTGCTCAAACTAACTACACCATTCACGAGGCTCACACGTTTCTCATCTTAACTGACAAGCATTGGATGTAAGATGGTCAGTGCTTTGTATCAGTTTCAGAAGCAGATTTGGACTACATAAGGTCCATATGTGTAGGAAACACCGTTCTTTTGTTCTGGGCACACTCAGATTTCCTGCTGTATTAGAGAATCTATAAAGCAAGAGTGTGCTTCTCGCTCTAAAGCAGAGTGTGATCCATGGATGAGAACTATGCTGTGTGTTTCCCTTCAGAAATGGAGTTAAATCCCAGGCTCTGTGTCTTCCTAAAAGCAAGACTTCGTTTCAGGTAAGGGCAGTCACTTTTCTGCTCAAACTAACTACATCGTTCACGAAGCTCACACATTTCTCATCTTAACTGACAAGCATTGGATGTTAGAGGGTCAGTGCTTTGTATCAGTTTCAGAAGCAGATTTGGACTACATATGGTCCATATGTGTAGGAAACACCATTCTTTTGTTCTGGGCACACTCAGATTTCCTGCTGTATTAGAGAGTCTAGAAAGCTAGAGTGTGCTTCTCGCTCTAAAGCAGAGTGTGATCCATGGATGAGTACTATGCTGTGTGTTTCCCTTCAGAAATGGTTTTAAATCCCAGGCTCTGTGTCTTACTACAAGCAAGACTTCGTTTCAGGTAAGGACAGTCACTTTTCAGTTCAAAGGAACTACATCATTCACGAAGCTCACACGTTTCTCATCTTAATTGACAAGCATTGGATGTTAGAGGACCAGTGCTTTGTATCAGTTTCAGAAGAAGAGTTGGACTAGATATGGTCCATATGTGTAGGAAACACCGTTCATTTGTTCTGGGCACAAGCAGATTTCCTGCTGTATTAGAGACTCTAGAAAGCAAGAGTGTGCTTCTTGCTCTAAAGCAGAGTGTGATCCATGGATGAGAACTATGCTGTGTGTTTCCCTTCAGAAATGGAGTTAAATCCCAGGCTCTGTGTCTTCCTACAAGCAAGACTTCGTTTCAGGTAAGGGTAGTCACTTTTCAGCTCAAACGAACTACATCATTCACGAAGCTCACACGTTTCTCATCTTAACAGACAAGCATTGCATTTTAGAGGACCTGTGTTTTGTATCAGTTTCAGATGCAGAGTTGGACTATATAATGTCCGTAAGGGTAGGAAACACCGTAGTTTTATTCTCAGCACACTCACATTTCCTGCTGTCTTAGAGAATCTAGAAAGCAAGAGCGTGCTTCTTGTTCTAAAGCAGAGTTTGATCAATGGATGATTACACGGCTGTGTGTTTTACTTCAGAAATGGAGTTAAATCCCAGGCTCTGAGTCTTCATACAAGCAAGACTTCAGTTCAGATAAGGGCAGTCACTTTTCTGCTCAAACGAACTACACCATTCACGAGGCTCACACGTTTCTCATCTTAACTGACAAGCATTGGATGTAAGATGGTCAGTGCTTTGTATCAGTTTCAGAAGCAGATTTGGACTACATAAGGTCCATATGTGTAGGAAACACCGTTCTTTTGTTCTGGGCACACTCAGATTTCCTGCTGTATTAGAGAATCTATAAAGCAAGAGTGTGCTTCTCGCTCTAAAGCAGAGTGTGATCCATGGATGAGAACTATGCTGTGTGTTTCCCTTCAGAAATGGAGTTAAATCCCAGGCTCTGTGTCTTCCTAAAAGCAAGACTTCGTTTCAGGTAAGGGCAGTCACTTTTCTGCTCAAACTAACTACATCGTTCACGAAGCTCACACATTTCTCATCTTAACTGACAAGCATTGGATGTTAGAGGGTCAGTGCTTTGTATCAGTTTCAGAAGCAGATTTGGACTACATATGGTCCATATGTGTAGGAAACACCATTCTTTTGTTCTGGGCACACTCAGATTTCCTGCTGTATTAGAGAGTCTAGAAAGCTAGAGTGTGCTTCTCGCTCTAAAGCAGAGTGTGATCCATGGATGAGTACTATGCTGTGTGTTTCCCTTCAGAAATGGATTTAAATCCCAGGCTCTGTGTCTTACTACAAGCAAGACTTCGTTTCAGGTAAGGACAGTCACTTTTCAGTTCAAAGGAACTACATCATTCACGAAGCTCACACGTTTCTCATCTTAATTGACAAGCATTGGATGTTAGAGGACCAGTGCTTTGTATCAGTTTCAGAAGAAGAGTTGGACTAGATATGGTCCATATGTGTAGGAAACACCGTTCATTTGTTCTGGGCACAAGCAGATTTCCTGCTGTATTAGAGACTCTAGAAAGCAAGAGCGTGCTTCTTGCTCTAAAGCAGAGTGTGATCCATGGATGAGAACTATGCTGTGTGTTTCCCTTCAGAAATGGAGTTAAATCCCAGGCTCTGTGTCTTCCTACAAGCAAGACTTCGTTTCAGGTAAGGGTAGTCACTTTTCAGCTCAAACGAACTACATCATTCACGAAGCTCACACGTTTCTCATCTTAACAGACAAGCATTGGATTTTAGAGGACCAGTGTTTTGTATCAGTTTCAGATGCAGAGTTGGACTATATAATGTCCGTAAGGGTAGGAAACACCGTTCTTTTGTTCTCAGCACACTCACATTTCCTGCTGTCTTAGAGAATCTAGAAAGCAAGAGCGTGCTTCTTGTTCTGAAGCAGAGTTTGATCAATGGATGATTACACGGCTGTGTGTTTTAATTCAGAAATGGAGTTAAATCCCAGGCTCTGAGTCTTCATACAAGCAAGACTTCAATTCAGATAAGGGCAGTCACTTTTCTGCTCAAACGTACTACACCGTTCACGAGGCTCACATGTTTCTCATCTTAACTGACAAGCATTGCATGTAAGATGGTCAGTGCTTTGTATCAGTTTCAGAAGCAGATTTGGACTACATAAGGTCCATATGTGTAGGAAACACCGTTCTTTTGTTCTGGGCACACTCAGATTTCCTGCTGTATTAGAGAATCTATAAAGCAAGAGTGTGCTTCTCTCTCTAAAGCAGAGTGTGATCCATGGATGAGAACTATGCTGTGTGTTTCACTTCAGAAATGGAGTTAAATCTCAGGCTCTGAGACTTCCTACAAGCAAAACTTCGTTTCAGGTAAGGGCAGTCACTTTCCAGCTCAAAGGAACTACATCCTTCACGAAGCTCACACGTTTCTCATCTTAACAGACAATCATTGGATTTTAGAGGACCAGTGCTTTGTATCAGTTTCAGATGCAGAGTTGGACTATATAATGTCCGTAAGGGTAGGAAACACTGTTCGTTTGTTCTCAGCACACTCACATTTCCTGCTGTCTTAGAGACTCTAGAAAGCAAGAGCGTGCTTCTTGTTCTAAAGCAGAGTTTGATCAATGGATGATTACACGGCTGTGAGTTTTACCTCAGAAATGGAGTTAAATCCCAGGCTATGAGTCTTCCTACAAGGAAGACTTCAATTCAGGTAAGGGCATTCACTTTTCTGCTCAAATGAACTACACCGTTCACGAAGCTCACACGTTTCTCATCTTAACTGACAAGCATTGGATGTAAGATGGTCAGTGCTTTGTATCAGTTTCAGAAGCAGATTTGGACTACATATGGTAAATATGTGTAGGAAACACCCTTCTTTTGTTCTGGGCACACTCAGATTTCCTGCTGTATTAGAGAATCTAGATAGCAAGAGTGTGTTTCTCGCTCTAAAGCAGAGTGTGAACCATGGATGAGAACTATGCTGTGTGTTTCCATTCAGAAATGGACTTAAATCCCGGGCTCTGTGTCTTCCTACAAGCAAGACTTCATTTCAGGTAAGGCCAGTCACTTTTCAGCTCAAACGAACTACATCGTTCACTGAGCTCACACATTTCTCATCTTAACAGACAAGCATTGGATGTTAGAGGACCAGTGATTTGTATCAGTTTCAGAAGCAGAGTTGGACTAGATATGGTCCGTATGTGTAGGAAACACCGTTCTTTTGTTCTCAGCAAACTCACGTTTCCTGCTGTCTTAGAGACTCTAGGAAGCAAGAGCGTACTTCTTGTTCTAAAGCAGAGTGTCATCAATGGATGAGACAATGCAGTGTGTTTCAATTCAGAAATGGAGTTAAATCCCAGGTTCTGAGTCTCCCTACAAGCAACACTTCGTTTCAGGTAAGGGCAGTCACTTTTCTGCTCAAAGGAACTACATCGTTCACGAAGCTCACACCTTTCTCATCTTAACTGACAAGCATTGGATGTTAGAGTACCAGTGCATTGTATCAGTTTCAGAAGAAGATTAGGACTACATATAGTCTGTATGTGTAGGAAACACCGTTCTTTTGATCTGGGCACAATCAGATTTCCTGCTGTATTAGATACACTAGAAAGCAAGAGCGTGCTTCTTGCTCTTAAGCAGAGTGTGATCCATGGATGAAAACTATGCTGTGTGTTTCCCTTCCGAAATGGACTTAAAACCCAGGCTCTGTGTCTTACTACAAGCAAGACTTCGTTTCAGGTAAGGGCAGTCACTTTTCTGCTCAAACTAACTACATCGTTCACGAAGCTCACACATTTCTCATCTTAACTGACAAGCATTGGATGTTAGAGGGTCAGTGCTTTGTATCAGTTTCAGAAGCAGATTTGGACTACATATGGTCCATATGTGTAGGAAACACCATTCTTTTGTTCTGGGCACACTCAGATTTCCTGCTGTATTAGAGAGTCTAGAAAGCTAGACTGTGCTTCTCGCTCTAAAGCAGAGTGTGATCCATGGATGAGTCCTATGCTGTGTGTTTCCCTTCAGAAATGGATTTAAATCTCAGGCTCTGTGTCTTACTACAAGCAAGACTTCGTTTCAGGTAAGGGTAGTCACTTTTCAGCTCAAACGAACTACATCATTCACGAAGCTCACACGTTTCTCATCTTAACAGACAAGCATTGGATTTTAGAGGACCAGTGTTTTGTATCAGTTTCAGATGCAGAGTTGGACTATATAATGTCCGTAAGGGTAGGAAACACCGTTCTTTTGTTCTCAGCACACTCACATTTCCTGCTGTCTTAGAGAATCTAGAAAGCAAGAGCGTGCTTCTTGTTCTGAAGCAGAGTTTGATCAATGGATGATTACACGGCTGTGTGTTTTACTTCAGAAATGGAGTTAAATCCCAGGCTCTGAGTCTTCATACAAGCAAGACTTCAATTCAGATAAGGGCAGTCACTTTTCTGCTCAAACGTACTACACCGTTCACGAGGCTCACACGTTTCTCATCTTAACTGACAAGCATTGGATGTAAGATGGTCAGTGCTTTGTATCAGTTTCAGAAGCAGATTTGGACTACAGAAGGTCCATATGTGTAGGAAACACCGTTCTTTTGTTCTGGGCACACTCAGATTTCCTGCTGTATTAGAGAATCTATAAAGCAAGAGTGTGCTTCTCTCTCTAAAGCAGAGTGTGATCCGTGGATGAGAACTATGCTGTGTGTTTCAGTTCAGAAATGGAGTTAAATCTCAGGCTCTGAGTCTTCCTACAAGCAAGACTTCGTTTCAGGTAAGGGCAGTCACTTTCCAGCTCAAAGGAACTACATCCTTCACGAAGCTCACACGTTTCTCATCTTAACAGACAATCATTGGATTTTAGAGGACCAGTGTTTTGTATCAGTTTCAGATGTAGAGTTGGACTATATAATGTCCGTAAGGGTCGGAAACACTGTTCGTTTGTTCTCAGCACACTCACATTTCCTGCTGTCTTAGAGACTCTAGAAAGCAAGAGCGTGCTTCTTGTTCTAAAGCAGAGTTTGATCAATGGATGATTACACGGCTGTGAGTTTTACTTCAGAAATGGAGTTAAATCCCAGGCTCTGAGTCTTCCTACAAGGAAGACTTCAATTCAGGTAAGGGCAGTCACTTTTCTGCTCAAACGAACTACACTGTTAGCGAAGCTCACACGTTTCTCATCTTAACTGACAAGCATTGGATGTAAGATGGTCAGTGCTTTGTATCAGTTTCAGAAGCAGATTTGGACTACATATGGTAAATATGTGTAGGAAACACCCTTCTTTTGTTCTGGGCACACTCAGATTTCCTGCTGTCTTAGAGACTCTAGAAAGCAAGAGTGTGCTTCTCGCTCTAAAGCAGAGTGTGATCCATGGATGAGAACTATGCTGTGTGTTTCCATTCAGAAATGGACTTAAATCCCAGGTTCTGTGTCTTACTACAAGCAAGACTTCGTTTCAGGTAAGGGCAGTCACTTTTCAGCTCAAACGAACTACATCGTTCACTGAGCTCACACATTTCTCATCTTAACAGACAAGCATTGGATGTTAGAGGACCAGTGATTTGTATCAGTTTCAGAAGCAGAGTTGGACTAGATATTGTCCGTATGTGTAGGAAACACCGTTCTTTTGTTCTCAGCACACTCACGTTTCCTGCTGTCTTAGAGACTCTAGGAAGCAAGAGCGTACTTCTTGTTCTAAAGCAGAGTGTCATCAATGGATGAGACAATGCAGTGTGTTTCAATTCAGAAATGGAGTTAAATCCCAGGCTCTGAGTCTCCCTACAATCAAGACCTCGTTTAAGGTAAGGGCAGTCACTTTTCTGCTCAAAAGGAACTACATCGTTCACGAAGCTCACACGTTTCTCATCTTAACTGACAAGCATTGGATGTTAGATGGTCAGTGCATTGTATCAGTTTCAGAAGAAGATTTAGACTACATATAGTCCGTATGTGTAGGAAACACCGTTCTTTTGTTCTGGGCACAATCAGATTTCCTGCTGTATTAGAGAATCTAGATAGCAAGAGTGTGTTTCTCGCTCTAAAGCAGAGTGTGAACCATGGATGAGAACTATGCTGTGTGTTTCCATTCAGAAATGGACTTAAATCCCGGGCTCTGTGTCTTCCTACAAGCAAGACTTCATTTCAGGTAAGGCCAGTCACTTTTCAGCTCAAACGAACTACATCGTTCACTGAGCTCACACATTTCTCATCTTAACAGACAAGCATTGGATGTTAGAGGACCAGTGATTTGTATCAGTTTCAGAAGCAGAGTTGGACTAGATATGGTCCGTATGTGTAGGAAACACCGTTCTTTTGTTCTCAGCAAACTCACGTTTCCTGCTGTCTTAGAGACTCTAGGAAGCAAGAGCGTACTTCTTGTTCTAAAGCAGAGTGTCATCAATGGATGAGACAATGCAGTGTGTTTCAATTCAGAAATGGAGTTAAATCCCAGGTTCTGAGTCTCCCTACAAGCAACACTTCGTTTCAGGTAAGGGCAGTCACTTTTCTGCTCAAAGGAACTACATCGTTCACGAAGCTCACACCTTTCTCATCTTAACTGACAAGCATTGGATGTTAGAGTACCAGTGCATTGTATCAGTTTCAGAAGAAGATTAGGACTACATATAGTCTGTATGTGTAGGAAACACCGTTCTTTTGATCTGGGCACAATCAGATTTCCTGCTGTATTAGATACACTAGAAAGCAAGAGCGTGCTTCTTGCTCTTAAGCAGAGTGTGATCCATGGATGAAAACTATGCTGTGTGTTTCCCTTCCGAAATGGACTTAAAACCCAGGCTCTGTGTCTTACTACAAGCAAGACTTCGTTTCAGGTAAGGGCAGTCACTTTTCTGCTCAAACTAACTACATCGTTCACGAAGCTCACACATTTCTCATCTTAACTGACAAGCATTGGATGTTAGAGGGTCAGTGCTTTGTATCAGTTTCAGAAGCAGATTTGGACTACATATGGTCCATATGTGTAGGAAACACCATTCTTTTGTTCTGGGCACACTCAGATTTCCTGCTGTATTAGAGAGTCTAGAAAGCTAGACTGTGCTTCTCGCTCTAAAGCAGAGTGTGATCCATGGATGAGTCCTATGCTGTGTGTTTCCCTTCAGAAATGGATTTAAATCTCAGGCTCTGTGTCTTACTACAAGCAAGACTTCGTTTCAGGTAAGGGTAGTCACTTTTCAGCTCAAACGAACTACATCATTCACGAAGCTCACACGTTTCTCATCTTAACAGACAAGCATTGGATTTTAGAGGACCAGTGTTTTGTATCAGTTTCAGATGCAGAGTTGGACTATATAATGTCCGTAAGGGTAGGAAACACCGTTCTTTTGTTCTCAGCACACTCACATTTCCTGCTGTCTTAGAGAATCTAGAAAGCAAGAGCGTGCTTCTTGTTCTGAAGCAGAGTTTGATCAATGGATGATTACACGGCTGTGTGTTTTACTTCAGAAATGGAGTTAAATCCCAGGCTCTGAGTCTTCATACAAGCAAGACTTCAATTCAGATAAGGGCAGTCACTTTTCTGCTCAAACGTACTACACCGTTCACGAGGCTCACACGTTTCTCATCTTAACTGACAAGCATTGGATGTAAGATGGTCAGTGCTTTGTATCAGTTTCAGAAGCAGATTTGGACTACAGAAGGTCCATATGTGTAGGAAACACCGTTCTTTTGTTCTGGGCACACTCAGATTTCCTGCTGTATTAGAGAATCTATAAAGCAAGAGTGTGCTTCTCTCTCTAAAGCAGAGTGTGATCCGTGGATGAGAACTATGCTGTGTGTTTCAGTTCAGAAATGGAGTTAAATCTCAGGCTCTGAGTCTTCCTACAAGCAAGACTTCGTTTCAGGTAAGGGCAGTCACTTTCCAGCTCAAAGGAACTACATCCTTCACGAAGCTCACACGTTTCTCATCTTAACAGACAATCATTGGATTTTAGAGGACCAGTGTTTTGTATCAGTTTCAGATGTAGAGTTGGACTATATAATGTCCGTAAGGGTCGGAAACACTGTTCGTTTGTTCTCAGCACACTCACATTTCCTGCTGTCTTAGAGACTCTAGAAAGCAAGAGCGTGCTTCTTGTTCTAAAGCAGAGTTTGATCAATGGATGATTACACGGCTGTGAGTTTTACTTCAGAAATGGAGTTAAATCCCAGGCTCTGAGTCTTCCTACAAGGAAGACTTCAATTCAGGTAAGGGCAGTCACTTTTCTGCTCAAACGAACTACACTGTTAGCGAAGCTCACACGTTTCTCATCTTAACTGACAAGCATTGGATGTAAGATGGTCAGTGCTTTGTATCAGTTTCAGAAGCAGATTTGGACTACATATGGTAAATATGTGTAGGAAACACCCTTCTTTTGTTCTGGGCACACTCAGATTTCCTGCTGTCTTAGAGACTCTAGAAAGCAAGAGTGTGCTTCTCGCTCTAAAGCAGAGTGTGATCCATGGATGAGAACTATGCTGTGTGTTTCCATTCAGAAATGGACTTAAATCCCAGGTTCTGTGTCTTACTACAAGCAAGACTTCGTTTCAGGTAAGGGCAGTCACTTTTCAGCTCAAACGAACTACATCGTTCACTGAGCTCACACATTTCTCATCTTAACAGACAAGCATTGGATGTTAGAGGACCAGTGATTTGTATCAGTTTCAGAAGCAGAGTTGGACTAGATATTGTCCGTATGTGTAGGAAACACCGTTCTTTTGTTCTCAGCACACTCACGTTTCCTGCTGTCTTAGAGACTCTAGGAAGCAAGAGCGTACTTCTTGTTCTAAAGCAGAGTGTCATCAATGGATGAGACAATGCAGTGTGTTTCAATTCAGAAATGGAGTTAAATCCCAGGCTCTGAGTCTCCCTACAATCAAGACCTCGTTTAAGGTAAGGGCAGTCACTTTTCTGCTCAAAAGGAACTACATCGTTCACGAAGCTCACACGTTTCTCATCTTAACTGACAAGCATTGGATGTTAGATGGTCAGTGCATTGTATCAGTTTCAGAAGAAGATTTAGACTACATATAGTCCGTATGTGTAGGAAACACCGTTCTTTTGTTCTGGGCACAATCAGATTTCCTGCTGTATTAGATACACTAGAAAGCAAGAGCGTGCTTCTTGCTCTAAAGCAGAGTGTGATCCATGGATGAAAACTATGCTGTGTGTTTCCCTTCCGAAATGGACTTAAATCCCAGGCTCTGTGTCTTACTACAAGCAAGACTTCGTTTCAGGTAAGGGCAGTAACTTTTCTGCTCAAATGAACTACATCATTCACGAAGCTCACACGTTTCTCATCTTAATTGACAAGCATTGGATGTTAGAGTACCAGTGCTTTGTATCAGTTTCAGAAGAAGAGTTGGACTAGATATGGTCCATATGTGTAGGAAACACTGTTCTTTTGTTCTGGGCACACTCAGATTTCCTGCTGTATTAGAAATTCTAGAAAGCAAGAGCGTGCTTCTTGCTCTAAAGCAGAGTGTGATCCATGGATGAGAACTATGCTGTGTGTTTCCCTTCAGAAATGGAGTTAAATCCCAGGCTCTGTGTCTTCCTACAAGCAAGACTTCGTTTCAGGTAAGGTCAGTCACTTTTCAGCTCAAACGAACTACATCGTTCACTGAGCTCACACATTTCTCATCTTAACTGACAAGCATTGGATGTAAGATGGTCAGTGCTTTGTATCAGTTTCAGAAGCAGATTTGGACTACATATGGTAAATATGTGTAGGAAACACCCTTCTTTTGTTCTGGGCACACTCAGATTTCCTGCTGTATTAGAGAATCTAGAAAGCAAGAGTGTGCTTCTCGCTCTAAAGCAGAGTGTGATCCATGGATGAGAACTATGCTATGTGTTTCCCTTCAGAAATGGACTTAAATCCCAGGCTCTGTGTCTTCCTACAAGCAAGACATCGTTTCAGGTAAGGGCAGTCACTTTTCAGCTCAAACGAACTACATCGTTCACTGAGCTCACACATTTCTCATCTTAACAGACAAGCATTGGATGTTAGAGGACCAGTGATTTGTGTCAGTTTCAGAAGCAGAGGTGGACTAGATATTGTCCGTATGTGTAGGAAACACCGTTCTTTTGTTCTCAGCACACTCACGTTTCCTGCTGTCTTAGAGACCCTAGGAAGCAAGCGCGTTCTTCTTGTTCTAAAGCAGAGTGTCATCAATGGATGAGACAATGCAGTGTGTTTCAATTCAGAAATGGAGTTAAATCCCAGGCTCTGAGTCTCCCTACAAGCAAGATTTCGTTTCAGGTAAGGGCAGTCACTTTTCTGCCAAAGGAACTACATCGTTCACGATGCTCACACGTTTCTCATCTTAACTGACAAGCATTGGATGTTAGAGTACCAGTGCATTGTATCAGTTTCAGAAGAAGATTTAGACTACATATAGTCCGTATGTGTAGGAAACACCGATCTTTTGTTCTGGGCACAATCAGATTTCCTGCTGTATTAGATACACTAGAAAGCAAGAGCGTGCTTCTTGCTCTTAAGCAGAGTGTGATCCATGGATGAAAACTATGCTGTGTGTTTCCCTTCCGAAATGGACTTAAATCCCAGGCTCTGTGTCTTACTACAAGCAAGACTTCGTTTCAGGTAAGGGCAGTCACTTTTCTGCTCAAACTAACTACATCGTTCACGAAGCTCACACATTTCTCATCTTAACTGACAAGCAATGGATGTTAGAGGGTCAGTGCTTTGTATCAGTTTCAGAAGCAGATTTGGACTACATATGGTCCATATGTGTAGGAAACACCATTCTTTTGTTCTGGGCACACTCAGATTTCCTGCTGTATTAGAGAGTCTAGAAAGCTAGACTGTGCTTCTCGCTCTAAAGCAGAGTGTGATCCATGGATGAGTACTATGTTGTGTGTTTCCCTTCAGAAATGGATTTAAATCTCAGGCTCTGTGTCTTACTACAAGCAAGACTTCGTTTCAGGTAAGGGTAGTCACTTTTCAGCTCAAACGAACTACATCATTCACGAAGCTCACACGTTTCTCATCTTAACAGACAAGCATTGGATTTTAGAGGACCAGTGTTTTGTATCAGTTTCAGATGCAGAGTTGGACTATATAATGTCCGTAAGGGTAGGAAACACCGTTCTTTTGTTCTCAGCACACTCACATTTCCTGCTGTCTTAGAGAATCTAGAAAGCAAGAGCGTGCTTCTTGTTCTGAAGCAGAGATTGATCAATGGATGATTACACGGCTGTGTGTTTTACTTCAGAAATGGAGTTAAATCCCAGGCTCTGAGTCTTCATACAAGCAAGACTTCAATTCAGATAAGGGCAGTCACTTTTCTGCTCAAACGTACTACACCGTTCACGAGGCTCACACGTTTCTCATCTTAACTGACAAGCATTGGATGTAAGATGGTCAGTGCTTTGTATCAGTTTCAGAAGCAGATTTGGACTACATAAGGTCCATATGTGTAGGAAACACCGTTCTTTTGTTCTGGGCACACTCAGATTTCCTGCTGTATTAGAGATTCTATAAAGCAAGAGTGTGCTTCTCTCTCTAAAGCAGAGTGTGATCCATGGATGAGAACTATGCTGTGTGTTTCCCTTCAGAAATGGAGTTAAATCCCAGGCTCTGTGTCTTCCTACAAGCAAGACTTCATTTCAGGTAAGGGTAGTCACTTTTCAGCTCAAACGAACTACATCATTCACGAAGCTCACACGTTTCTCATCTTAACAGACAAGCATTGGATTTTAGAGGACCAGTACTTTGTATCAGTTTCAGATGTAGAGTTGGACTATATAATGTCCGTAAGGGTAGGAAACACTGTTCGTATGTTCTCAGCACACTCACATTTCCTGCTGTCTTAGAGACTCTAGAAAGCAAGAGCGTGCTTCTTGTTCTAAAGCAGAGTTTGATCAATGGATGATTACACGGCTGTGAGTTTTACTTCAGAAATGGAGTTAAATCCCAGGCTCTGAGTCTTCCTACAAGGAAGACTTCAATTCAGGTAAGGGCAGTCACTTTTCTGCTCAAACGAACTACACCGTTAGCGAAGCTCACACGTTTCTCATCTTAACTGACAAGCATTGGATGTTAGAGTACCAGTGCATTGTATCAGTTTCCGAAGAAGATTTAGACTACATATAGTCCGTATGTGTAGGAAACACCGTTCTTTTGTTCTGGGCACACTCAGATTTCCTGCTGTATTAGATACACTGGAAAGCAAGAGCGTGCTTCTTGCTCTAAAGCAGAGTGTGATCCATGGATGAAAACTATGCTGTGTGTTTCCCTTCCGAAATGGACTTAAATCCCAGGCTCTGTGTCTTACTACAAGCAAGACTTCGTTTCAGGTAAGGGCAGTAACTTTTCTGCTCAAATGAACTACATCATTCACGAAGCTCACACGTTTCTCATCTTAATTGACAAGCATTGGATGTTAGAGTACCAGTGCTTTGTATCAGTTTCAGAAGAAGAGTTGGACTAGATATGGTCCATATGTGTAGGAAACACTGTTCTTTTGTTCTGGGCACACTCAGATTTCCTGCTGTATTAGAAATTCTAGAAAGCAAGAGCGTGCTTCTTGCTCTAAAGCAGAGTGTGATCCATGGATGAGAACTATGCTGTTTGTTTCCCTTCAGAAATGGAGTTAAATCCCAGGCTCTGTGTCTTCCTACAAGCAAGACTTCGTTTCAGGTAAGGGCAGTCACTTTTCAGCCTAAACGAACTACATCGTTCACTGAGCTCACACATTTCTCATCTTAACAGACAAGCATTGGATGTTAGAGGACCAGTGCTTTGTATCAGTTTCAGAAGCAGAGTTGGACTAGATATGGTCCGTATGTGTAGGAAACTCCGTTCTTTTGTTCTCAGCACACTCATGTTTCCTGCTGTCTTAGAGACTCTAGAGAGCAAGAGCGTGCTTCTTGTTCTAAAGCAGAGTGTGATCAATGGATGAGATAATGCTGTGTGTTTCACTTCAGAATTGGAGTTAAATCCCAGGCTCTGAGTCTCCCTACAAGCAAGACTTCGTTTCAGGTAAGGGCAGTCACTTTTCTGCTCAAAGGAACTACATCGTTCACGAAGCTCACACATTTCTCATCTTAACTGACAAGCATTGGATGTTAGAGGGTCAGTGCTTTGTATCAGTTTCAGAAGCACATTTGGACTACATATGGTCCATATGTGTAGGAAACACCGTTCTTTTGTTCTGGGCACACTCAGATTTCCTGCTGTATTAGAGAGTCTAGAAAGCTAGAGTGTGCTTCTCGCTCTAAAGCAGAGTGTGATCCATGGATGAGAACTATGCTGTGTGTTTCCCTTCAGTAATGGATTTAAATCCCAGGCTCTGTGTCTTACTACAAGCAAGACTTCGTTTCAGGTAAGGGCAGTCACTTTTCAGTTCAAAGGAACTACATCATTCACAAAGCTCACACTTTTCTCATCTTAACTGACAAGCACTGGATGTTAGAGGACCAGTGCATTCTATCAGTTTCAGAAGAAGATTTGGACTACATATGTTCCATATGTGTAGGAAACACCTTTCTTTTTTTCCGGGCACACTCAGATTTCCTGCTGTATTAGAAATTCTAGAAAGCAAGAGCGTGCTTCTCCCTCTAAAGCAGAGTGTGATCAATGGATGATTACACAGCTGTGTGTTTTACTTCAGAAATGGAGTTAAATCCCAGGCTCCGAGTCTTCCTACAAGCAAGACTTAAATTCAGGTAAGGGCAGTCACTTTTCTGCTCAAACGAACTACATCGTTCACTGAGCTCACAAGTTTCTCATCTTAACTGACAAGCATTGGATGTTAGGGGGCCAGTGCTTTGTATCAGTTTCAGAAGCAGATTTGGACTACATATGGTCCATATGTGTAGGAAACACCGTTCTTTTGTTCTGGGCACACTCAGATTTCCTGCTGTATTAGAGAGTCTAGAAAGCTAGAGTGTGCTTCTCGCTCTAAAGCAGAGTGTGATCCATGGATGAGAACTATGCTGTGTGTTTCCCTTCAGAAATGGACTTAAATCCCAGGCTCTGTGTCTTACTACAAGCAAGACTTCGTTTCAGGTAAGGGCAGTCACTTTTCAGTTCAAAGGAACTACATCATTCACAAAGCTCACACGTTTCTCATCTTAACTGACAAGCACTGGATGTTAGAGGACCAGTGCATTGTATCAGTTTCAGAAGAATATTAGGACTACATATAGTCCGTATGTGTAGGAAACACTGTTCTTTTGTTTTGGGCACAATCAGATTTCCTGCTGTATTAGAGACTCTAGAAAGCAAGAGTGTGCTTCTTGCTCTAAAGCAGAGTGTGATCCATGGATGAGAACTATGCTGTGTGTTTCCCTTCAGAAATGGTGTTAAATCCCAGGCTCTGTGTCTTACTACAAGCAAGACTTCGTTTCAGGTAAGGGCAGTCACTTTTCTGCTCAAACTAACTACATCGTTCACGAAGCTCACACATTTCTCATCTTAACTGACAAGCATTGGATGTTAGAGGGTCAGTGCTTTGTATCAGTTTCAGAAGCAGATTTGGACTACATATGGTCCATATGTGTAGGAAACACCATTCTTTTGTTCTGGGCACACTCAGATTTCCTGCTGTATTAGAGAGTCTAGAAAGCTAGACTGTGCCTCTCGCTCTAAAGCAGAGTGTGATCCATGGATGAGTACTATGCTGTGTGTTTCCCTTCAGAAATGGATTTAAATCTCAGGCTCTGTGTCTTACTACAAGCAAGACTTCGTTTCAGGTAAGGGTAGTCACTTTTCAGCTCAAACGAACTACATCATTCACGAAGCTCACACGTTTCTCATCTTAACAGACAAGCATTGGATTTTAGAGGACCAGTGTTTTGTATCAGTTTCAGATGCAGAGTTGGACTATATAATGTCCGTAAGGGTAGGAAACACCGTTCTTTTGTTCTCAGCACACTCACATTTCCTGCTGTCTTAGAGAATGTAGAAAGCAAGAGCGTGCTTCTTGTTCTGAAGCAGAGTTTGATCAATGGATGATTACACGGCTGTGTGTTTTACTTCAGAAATGGAGTTAAATCCCAGGCTCTGAGTCTTCATACAAGCAAGACTTCAATTCAGATAAGGGCAGTCACTTTTCTGCTCAAACGTACTACACCGTTCACGAGGCTCACACGTTTCTCATCTTAACTGATAAGCATTGGATGTAAGATGGTCAGTGCTTTGTATCAGTTTCAGAAGCAGATTTGGACTACATAAGGTCCATATGTGTAGGAAACACCGTTCTTTTGTTCTGGGCACACTCAGATTTCCTGCTGTATTAGAGAATCTATAAAGCAAGAGTGTGCTTCTCTCTCTAAAGCAGAGTGTGATCCATGGATGAGAACTATGCTGTGTGTTTCCCTTCAGAAATGGAGTTAAATCCCAGGCTCTGTGTCTTCCTACAAGCAAGACTTCGTTTCAGGTAAGGGTAGTCACTTTTCAGCTCAAACGAACTACATCATTCACGAAGCTCACACGTTTCTCATCTTAACAGACAAGCATTGGATTTTAGAGGACCAGTGTTTTGTATCAGTTTCAGATGCAGAGTTGGACTATATAATGTCCGTAAGGGTAGGAAACACCGTTCTTTTGTTCTCAGCACACTCACATTTCCTGCTGTCTTAGAGAATCTAGAAAGCAAGAGCGTGCTTCTTGTTCTGAAGCAGAGTTTGATCAATGGATGATTACACGGCTGTGTGTTTTACTTCAGAAATGGAGTTAAATCCCAGGCTCTGAGTCTTCATACAAGCAAGACTTCAATTCAGATAAGGGCAGTCACTTTTCTGCTCAAACGTACTACACCGTTCACGAGGCTCACACGTTTCTCATCTTAACTGACAAGCATTGGATGTAAGATGGTCAGTGCTTTGTATCAGTTTCAGAAGCAGATTTGGACTACATAAGGTCCATATGTGTAGGAAACACCGTTCTTTTGTTCTGGGCACACTCAGATTTCCTGCTGTATTAGAGAATCTATAAAGCAAGAGTGTGCTTCTCTCTCTAAAGCAGAGTGTGATCCAGGGATGAGAACTATGCTGTGTGTTTCACCTCAGAAATGGAGTTAAATCTCAGGCTCTGAGTCTTCCTACAAGCAAGACTTCGTTTCAGGTAAGGGCAGTCACTTTCCAGCTCAAAGGAACTACATCCTTCACGAAGCTCACACGTTTCTCATCTTAACAGACAATCATTGGATTTTAGAGGACCAGTGCTTTGTATCAGTTTCAGATGTAGAGTTGGACTATATAATGTCCGTAAGGGTAGGAAACACTGTTCGTATGTTCTCAGCACACTCACATTTCCTGCTGTCTTAGAGACTCTAGAAAGCAAGAGCGTGCTTCTTGTTCTAAAGCAGAGTTTGATCAATGGATGATTACACGGCTGTGAGTTTTACTTCAGAAATGGAGTTAAATCCCAGGCTCTGAGTCTTCCTACAAGGAAGACTTCAATTCAGGTAAGGGCAGTCACTTTTCTGCTCAAACGAACTACACCGTTAGCGAAGCTCACACGTTTCTCATCTTAACTGACAAGCATTGGATGTAAGATGGTCAGTGCTTTGTATCAGTTTCAGAAGCAGATTTGGACTACATATGGTAAATATGTGTAGGAAACACCCTTCTTTTGTTCTGGGCACAGTCAGATTTCCTGCTGTATTAGAGAATCTAGAAAGCAAGAGTGTGCTTCTCGCTCTAAAGCAGAGTGTGATCCATGGATGAGAACTATGCTGTGTGTTTCCATTCAGAAATGGACTTAAATCCCAGGTTCTGTGTCTTACTACAAGCAAGATTTCGTTTCAGGTAAGGGCAGTCACTTTTCAGCTCAAACGAACTACATCGTTCACTGAGCTCACACATTTCTCATCTTAACAGACAAGCATTGGATGTTAGAGGACCAGTGATTTGTATCAGTTTCAGAAGCAGAGTTGGAGTAGATATTGTCCGTATGTGTAGGAAACACCGTTCTTTTGTTCTCAGCACACTCACGTTTCCTGCTGTCTTAGAGACTCTAGGAAGCAAGAGCGTACTTCTTGTTCTAAAGCAGAGTGTCATCAATGGATGAGACAATGCAGTTTGTTTCACTTCAGAAATGGAGTTAAATCCCAGGCTCTGAGTCTCCCTACAATCAAGACCTCGTTTAAGGTAAGGGCAGTCACTTTTCTGCTCAAAGGAACTACATCGTTCACGAAGCTCACACGTTTCTCATCTTAACTGACAAGCATTGGATGTTAGAGGACCAGTGCATTGTATCAGTTTCAGAAGAAGATTTAGACTACATATAGTCCGTATGTGTAGGAAACACCGTTCTTTTGTTCTGGGCACACTCAGATTTCCTGCTGTATTAGATACACTAGAAAGCAAGAGCGTGCTTCTTGCTCTAAAGCAGAGTGTGATCCATGGATGAAAACTATGCTGTGTGTTTCCCTTCCGAAATGGACTTAAATCCCAGGCTCTGTGTCTTACTACAAGCAAGACTTCGTTTCAGGTAAGGGCAGTCACTTTTCTGCTCAAATGAACTACATCATTCACGAAGCTCACACGTTTCTCATCTTAATTGACAAGCATTGGATGTTAGAGTACCAGTGCTTTGTATCAGTTTCAGAAGAAGAGTTGGACTAGATATGGTCCATATGTGTAGGAAACACTGTTCTTTTGTTCTGGGCACACTCAGATTTCCTGATGTATTAGAAATTCTAGAAAGCAAGAGCGTGCTTCTTGCTCTAAAGCAGAGTGTGATCCATGGATGAGAACTATGCTGTTTGTTTCCCTTCAGAAATGGAGTTAAATCCCAGGCTCTGTGTCTTCCTACAAGCAAGACTTCGTTTCAGGTAAGGGCAGTCACTTTTCAGCCTAAACGAACTACATCGTTCACTGAGCTCACACATTTCTCATCTTAACAGACAAGCATTGGATGTTAGAGGACCAGTGCTTTGTATCAGTTTCAGAAGCAGAGTTGGACTAGATATGGTCCGTATGTGTAGGAAACTCCGTTCTTTTGTTCTCAGCACACTCATGTTTCCTGCTGTCTTAGAGACTCTAGAGAGCAAGAGCGTGCTTCTTGTTCTAAAGCAGAGTGTGATCAATGGATGAGATAATGCTGTGTGTTTCACTTCAGAATTGGAGTTAAATCCCAGGCTCTGAGTCTCCCTACAAGCAAGACTTCGTTTCAGGTAAGGGCAGTCACTTTTCTGCTCAAAGGAACTACATCGTTCACGAAGCTCACACATTTCTCATCTTAACTGACAAGCATTGGATGTTAGAGGGTCAGTGCTTTGTATCAGTTTCAGAAGCAGATTTGGACTACATATGGTCCATATGTGTAGGAAACACCGTTCTTTTGTTCTGGGCACACTCAGATTTCCTGCTGTATTAGAGAGTCTAGAAAGCTAGAGTGTGCTTCTCGCTCTAAAGCAGAGTGTGATCCATGGATGAGAACTATGCTGTGTTTTTCCCTTCAGTAATGGATTTAAATCCCAGGCTCTGTGTCTTACTACAAGCAAGACTTCGTTTCAGGTAAGGGCAGTCACTTTTCAGCTCAAACGAACTACATCGTTCACTGAGCTCACACATTTCTCATCTTAACAGACAAGCATTGGATGTTAGAGGACCAGTGCTTTGTATCAGTTTCAGAAGCAGAGTTGGACTAGATATGGTCCCTATGTGTAGGAAACACCGTTCTTTAGTTCTCAGCACACTCACGTTTCCTGCTGTCTTAGAGACTCTAGAAAGCAAGAGCGTGCTTCTTGTTCTAAAGCAGAGTGTGATCCATGGATGAGAACTATGCTGTGTGTTTCCATTCAGAAATGGAGTTAAATCCCAGGCTCTGTGTCTTACTACAAGCAAGACTTCGTTTCAGGTAAGGGCAGTCACTTTTCTGCTCAAATGAACTACACCGTTCACGAAGCTCACACGTTTCTCATCTTAATTGACAAGCATTGGATGGTAGAGGACCAGTGCTTTGTATCAGTTTCAGAAGCAGAGTTGGACTAGATATGGTCCGTATGTGTAGGAAACACCGTTCTTTTGTTCTGGGCACACTCAGATTTCCTGCTGTATTAGAAATTCTAGAAAGCAAGAGCATGCTTCTCCCTCTAAAGCAGAGTGTGATCAATGGATGATTACACTGCTGTGTGTTTTACTTCAGAAATGGAGTTAAATCCCAGGCTCTGAGTCTTCCTACAAGCAAAACTTAAATTCAGGTAAGAGCAGTCACTTTTCTGCTCAAACTAACTACATCGTTCACGAAGCTCACACATTTCTCATCTTAACTGACAAGCATTGGATGTTAGAGGGTCAGTGCTTTGTATCAGTTTCAGAAGCAGAGTTGGACTAGATATGGTCCGTATGTGTAGGAAACACCGTTCTTTTGTTCTCAGCACACTCACGTTTCCTGCTGTCTTAGAGATTCTAGAAAGCAAGAGCGTGCTTCTTGTTCTAAAGCAGAGTGTGATCAATGGATGAGACAATGCTGTGTGTTTCACTTCAGAATTGGAGTTAAATCCCAGGCTCTGAGTCTCCCTACAAGCAAGACTTCGTTTCAGGTAAGGGCAGTCACTTTTCTGCTCAAAGGAACTACATTGTTCACGAAGCTCACACGTTTCTCATCTTAACTGACAAGCATTGGATATTAGAGGACCAGTGCATTGTATCAGTTTCAGAAGAATATTAGGACTACATATAGTCTGTATGTGTAGGAAACACTGTTCTTTTGTTCCGGGCACACTCAGATTTCCTGCTGTATTAGAGACTCTACAAAGCAAGAGTAGTCTTCTCACTCTAAAGCAGAGTGTGATCCATGGATGAGAACTATGCTGTGTGTTTCCCTTCAGAAATGGACTTAAATCCCAGGCTCTGTGTCTTACTACAAGTAAGACTTCGTTTCAGTTAAGGGCAGTCACTTTTCTGCTCAAATGAACTACATCATTCACGAAGCTCACACGTTTCTCATCTTAATTGACAAGCATTGGATGTTAGAGGACCAGTGCTTTGTATCAGTTTCAGAAGAAGAGTTGGACTAGATATGGTCCATCTGTGTAGGAAACACCGTTCTTTTGTTCTGGGCACACTCAGATTTCCTGCTGTATTAGAAATTCTAGAAAGCAAGAGCGTGCTTCTTGCTCTAAAGCAGAGTGTGATCCATGGATGAGAACTATGCTGTGTGTTTCCCTTCAGAAATGGAGTTAAATCCCAGGCTCTGTGTCTTCCTGAAAGCAAGACTTCGTTTCAGGTAAGGGCAGTCACTTTTCAGCTCAAACGAACTACATCGTTCACTGAGCTCACACATTTCTCATCTTAACAGACAAGCATTGGATGTTAGAGGACCAGTGCTTTGTATCAGTTTCAGAAGCAGAGTTGGACTAGATATGGTCCGCATGTGTAGGAAACTCCGTTCTTTTGTTCTCAGCACACTCATGTTTCCTGCTGTCTTAGAGACTCTAGAGAGCAAGAGCGTGCTTCTTGTTCTAAAGCAGAGTGTGATCAATGGATGAGATAATGCTGTGTGTTTCACTTCAGAATTGGAGTTAAATCCCAGGCTCTGAGTCTCCCTACAAGCAAGACTTCGTTTCAGGTAAGGGCAGTCACTTTTCTGCTCAAAGGAACTACATCGTTCACGAAGTTCACACATTTCTCATCATAACTGACAAGCATTGGATGTTAGAGGGTCAGTGCTTTGTATCAGTTTCAGAAGCAGATTTGGACTACATATGGTCCATATGTGTAGGAAACACCGTTCTTTTGTTCTGGGCACACTCAGATTTCCTGCTGTATTAGAGAGTCTAGAAAGCTAGAGTGTGCTTCTCGCTCTAAAGCAGAGTGTGACCCATGGATGAGAACTATGCTGTGTGTTTCCCTTCAGTAATGGATTTAAATCCCAGGCTCTGTGTCTTACTACAAGCAAGACTTCGTTTCAGGTAAGGGCAGTCACTTTTCAGTTCAAAGGAACTACATCATTCACAAAGCTCACACTTTTCTCATCTTAACTGACAAGCACTGGATGTTAGAGGACCAGTGCATTCTATCAGTTTCAGAAGAAGATTTGGATTACATATGGTCCATATGTGTAGGAAACACCTTTCTTTTGTTCCGGGCACACTCAGATTTCCTGCTGTATTAGAAATTCTAGAAAGCAAGAGCGTGCTTCTCCCTCTAAAGCAGAGTGTGATCAATGGATGATTACACAGCTGTGTGTTTTACTTCAGAAATGGAGTTAAATCCCAGGCTCTGAGTCTTCCTACAAGCAAGACTTAAATTCAGGTAAGGGCAGTCACTTTTCTGCTCAAACGAACTACATCGTTCACTGAGCTCACAAGTTTCTCATCTTAACTGACAAGCATTGGATGTTAGGGGGCCAGTGCTTTGTATCAGTTTCAGAAGCAGATTTGGACTACATATGGTCCATATGTGTAGGAAACACCGTTCTTTTGTTATGGGCACACTCAGATTTCCTGCTGTATTAGAGAGTCTAGAAAGCTAGAGTGTGCTTCTCGCTCTAAAGCAGAGTGTGATCCATGGATGAGAACTATGCTGTGTGTTTCCCTTCAGAAATGGACTTAAATCCCAGGCTCTGTGTCTTACTACAAGCAAGACTTCATATCAGGTAAGGGCAGTCACTTTTCAGTTCAAAGGAACTACATCATTCACAAAGCTCACACGTTTCTCATCTTAACTGACAAGCACTGGATGTTAGAGGACCAGTGCATTGTATCAGTTTCAGAAGAATATTAGGACTACATATAGTCCGTATGTGTAGGAAACACTGTTCTTTTGTTTTGGGCACAATCAGATTTCCTGCTGTATTAGAGACTCTAGAAAGCAAGAGTGTGCTTCTTGCTCTAAAGCAGAGTGTGATCCATGGATGAGAACTATGCTGTGTGTTTCCCTTCAGAAATGGAGTTAAATCCCAGGCTCTGTGTCTTCCTAAAAGCAAGACTTCGTTTCAGGTAAGGGCAGTCACTTTTCAGCTCAAACGAACTACATCGTTCACTGAGCTCACACATTTCTCATCTTAACAGACAAGCATTGGATGTTAGAGGCACAGTGCTTTGTATCAGTTTCAGAAGCAGAGTTGGACTAGATATGGTCCGTATGTGTAGGAAACACCGTTCTTTTGTTCTCAGCACACTCACGTTTCCTGCTGTCTTAGAGACTCTAGAAAGCAAGAGCATGCTTCTCCCTCTAAAGCAGAGTGTGATCAATGGATGATTACACTGCTGTGTGTTTTACTTCAGAAATGGAGTTAAATCCCAGGCTCTGAGTCTTCCTACAAGCAAAACTTAAATTCAGGTAAGGGCAGTCACTTTTCTGCTCAAACTAACTACATCGTTCACGAAGCTCACACATTTCTCATCTTAACTGACAAGCATTGTATGTTAGAGGGTCAGTGCTTTGTATCAGTTTCAGAAGCAGAGTTGGACTAGATATGGTCCGTATGTGTAGGAAACACCATTCTTTTGTTCTGAGCACACTCAGATTTCCTGCTGTCTTAGAGGCTCTAGAAAGCAAGAGTGTTCTTCTTGCTCTAAAGCAGAGTGTGATCCATGGATGAGAACTATGCTGTGTGCTTGACTTCAGAAATGGAGTTAAATCCCAGGCTCTGAGTCTTCCTACAGGCAAGACTTCGTTTCAGGTAAGGGCAGTTACTTTTTGGCTCAAACGAACTACATCGTTCATGAAGCTCACACGTTTCTCATCTTAACTGACAAGCAATGGATGTTAGATGGTCAGTGCTTTGTATCAGTTTCAGAAGCAGATTTGGACTACATATGGTCCATATGTGTAGGAAACACCGTTCTTTTGTTCCGGGCACACTCAGATTTCCTGCTGTATTAGAGACTCTACAAAGCAAGAGTAGTCTTCTCGCTCTAAAGCAGAGTGTGATCCATGGATGAGAACTATGCTGTGTGTTTCCCTTCAGAAATGGACTTAAATCCCAGGCTCTGTGTCTTACTACAAGTAAGACTTCGTTTCAGTTAAGGGCAGTCACTTTTCTGCTCAAATGAACTACATCATTCACGAAGCTCACACGTTTCTCATCTTAATTGACAAGCATTGGATGTTAGAGGACCAGTGCTTTGTATCAGTTTCAGAAGAAGAGTTGGACTAGATATGGTCCATATGTGTAGGAAACACCGTTCTTTTGTTCTGGGCACACTCAGATTTCCTGCTGTATTAGAAATTCTAGAAAGCAAGAGCGTGCTTCTTGCTCTAAAGCAGAGTGTGATCCATGGATGAGAACTATGCTGTGTGTTTCCCTTCAGAAATGGAGTTAAATCCCAGGCTCTGTGTCTTCCTGAAAGCAAGACTTCGTTTCAGGTAAGGGCTGTCACTTTTCAGCTCAAACGAACTACATCGTTCACTGAGCTCACACATTTCTCATCTTAACAGACAAGCATTGGATGTTAGAGGCACAGTGCTTTGTATCAGTTTCAGAAGCAGAGTTGGACTAGATATGGTCCCTATATGTAGGAAACACCGTTCTTTTGTTCTCAGCACACTCAAGTTTCCTGCTGTCTTAGAGACTCTAGAAAGCAAGAGCGTGCTTCTTGTTCTAAAGCAGAGTGTGATCAATGGATGAGATAATGCTGTGTGTTTCACTTCAGAAATGGAGTTAAATCCCAGGCTCTGAGTCTTCCTACAAGCAAGACTTAAATTCAGGTAAGGGCAGTCACTTTTCTGCTCAAACTAACTACATCGTTCACGAAGCTCACACATTTCTCATCTTAACTGACAAGCATTGGATGATAGAGGGTCAGTGCTTTGTATCAGTTTCAGAAGCAGATTTGGACTACATATGGTCCATATGTGTAGGAAACACCGTTCTTTTGTTCTGGGCACACTCAGATTTCCTGCTGTATTAGAGAGTCTAGAAAGCTAGAGTGTGCTTCTCGCTCTAAAGCAGAGTGTCATCCATGGATGAGAACTATGCTGTGTGTTTCCCTTCAGTAATGGATTTAAATCCCAGGCTATGTGTCTTACTACAAGCAAGACTTTGTTTCAGGTAAGGGCAGTCACTTTTCAGTTCAAAGGAACTACATCATTCACAAAGCTCACACTTTTCTCATCTTAACTGACAAGCACTGGATGTTAGAGGACTAGTGGATTCTATCAGTTTCAGAAGAAGATTTGGACTACATATGGTCCATATGTGTAGGAAACACCGTTCTTTTGTTCCGGGCACACTCAGATTTCCTGCTGTATTAGAGACTCTACAAAGCAAGAGTAGTCTTCTCGCTCTAAAGCAGAGTGTGATCCATGGATGAGAACTATGCTGTGTGTTTCCCTTCAGAAATGGACTTAAATCCCAGGCTCTGTGTCTTACTACAAGCAAGACTTCGTTTCAGGTAAGGGCAGTCACTTTTCTGCTCAAATGAACTACATCATTCACGAAGCTCACACGTTTCTCATCTTAATTGACAAGCATTGGATGGTAGAGGACCAGTGCTTTATATCAGTTTCAGAAGAAGAGTTGGACTAGATATGGTCCATATGTGTAGGAAACACCGTTCTTTTGTTCTGGGCACACTCAGATTTCCTGCTGTATTTGAAATTCTAGAAGCAAGAGCGTGCTTCTTGCTCTAGAGCAGAGTGTGATCCATGGATGAGAACTATGCTGTGTGTTTCCCTTCAGAAATGGAGTTAAATCCCAGGCTCTGTGTCTTCCTACAAGCAAGACTTCATTTCAGGTAAGGGCACTCACTTTTCAGCTCAAATGAACTACATCGTTCACTGAGATCACACATTTCTCATCTTAACAGACAAGCATTGGATGTTAGAGGACCAGAGCTTTGTATCAGTTTCAGAAGCAGAGTTGGACTAGATATGGTCCCTATGTTAGGAAACTCCGTTCTTTTGTTCTCAGCACACTCACGTTTCCTGTTGTCTTAGAGACTCTAGAAAGCAAGAGCGTGCTTCTTGTTCTAAAGCAGAGTGTGATCAATGGATGACATAATGCTGTGTGTTTCACTTCAGAATTGGAGTTAAATCCCAGGCTCTGAGTCTCCCTACAAGCAAGACTTCGTTTCAGGTAAGGGCAGTCACTTTTCTGCTCAAAGGAACTACATCGTTCACGAAGCTCACACGTTTCTCATCTTAACTGACAAGCATTGGATATTAGAGGACCAGTGCATTGTATCAGTTTCAGAAGAAGATTAGGACTACATATAGTCCGTATGTGTAGGAAACACCGTTCTTTTGTTCTGGGCACACTCAGATTTCCTGCTGTATTAGAAATTCTAGAAAGCAAGAGCGTGCTTCTCCCTCTAAAGCAGAGTGTGATCAATGGATGATTACACTGCTGTGTGTTTTACTTCAGAAATGGAGTTAAATCCCAGGCTCTGAGTCTTCCTACAAGCAAGACTTAAATTCAGGTAAGGGCAGTCACTTTTCTGCTCAAACGAACTACATCGTTCACGAAGCTCACACATTTCTCATCTTAACTGACAAGCATTGGATGTTAGAGGGTCAGTGCTTTGTATCAGTTTCAGAAGGAGATTTGGACTACATATTGTCCATATGTGTAGGAAACACCGTTCTTTTGTTATGGGCACACTCAGATTTCCTGCTGTATTAGAGAGTCTAGAAAGCTAGAGTGTGCTTCTCGCTCTAAAGCAGAGTGTGATCCATGGATGAGAACTATGCTGTGTGTTTCCCTTCAGAAATGGACTTAAATCCCAGGCTCTGTGTCTTACTACAAGCAAGACTTCGTTCCAGGTAAGGGCAGTCACTTTTCAGTTCAAAGGAACTACATCATTCACAAAGCTCACACGTTTCTCATCTTAACTGACAAGCACTGGATGTTAGAGGACCAGTGCATTGTATCAGTTTCAGAAGAATATTAAGACTACATATAGTCCGTATGTGTAGGAAACACTGTCCTTTGTTTTGGGCACAATCAGATTTCCTGCTGTATTAGAGACTCTAGAAAGCAAGAGTGTGCTTCTTGCTCTAAAGCAGAGTGTGATCCATGGATGAGAACTATGCTGTGTGTTTCCCTTCAGAAATGGAGTTAAATCCCAGGCTCTGTGTCTTCCTACATGCAAGACTTCGTTTCAGGTAAGGGCAGTCACTTTTCTGCTCAAACGAACTTCATCATTCACGAAGCTCACACGTTTCTCATCTTAACAGGCAAGCATTGGATTTTAGAAGACCAGTGCTTTGTATCAGTTTCAGAAGCAGAGTTCGACTATATAATGTCCGTATGTGTAGGAAACACCGTTATTTTGTTCTCAGCACACTCACATTTCCTGCTGTCTTAGAGACTCTAGAAAGCAAGAGCGTGCTTCTTGTTCTAAAGCAGAGTGTGATCAATGGATGATTACACTGCTGTGTGTTTTACTTCAGAAATGGAGTTAAATCCCAGGCTCTGAGTCTTCCTACAAGCAAGACTTCAATTCAGGTAAGGGCAGTCACTTTTCTCCTCACACTAACTACATCGTTCACGAACCTCACACGTTTCTCATCTTAACTGACAAGCATTGGATGTTAGAGGGTCAGTGCTTTGTATCAGTTTCAGAAGCAGATTTGGACTACATATGGTCCATATGTGTAGGAAACACCGTTCTTTTGTTCTGGGCACACTCAGACTTCCTGCTGTATAAGAGAGTCTAGAAAGCTAGAGTGTGCTTCTCGCTCTAAAGCAGAGTGTGATCCATGGATGAGTACTATGCTGTGTGTTTTCCTTCAGTAATGGATTTAAATCCCAGGCTCTGTGTCTTACTACAAGCAAGACTTCGTTTCAGGTAAGGGCAGTCACTTTTCAGTTCAAAGGAACTACATCATTCACAAAGCTCACACTTTGCTCATCTTAACTGACAAGCACTGGATGTTAGAGGACCAGTGCATTCTATCAATTTCAGAAGAAGATTTGGACTACATATAGTCTGTATGTGAAGGAAACACCGTTCTTTTGTTCTGGGCACACTCAGATTTCCTGCTGTATTTGAAATTCTAGAAAGCAACAGCGTGCTTCTTGCTCTAAAGCAGAGTGTAATCCATGGATGAGAACTATGCTGTGTGTTTCCCTTCAGAAATGGAGTTAAATCCCAGGCTCTGTGTCTTCCTACAAGCAAGACTTCGTTTCAGGTAAGGGCAGTCACTTTTCAGCTCAAACGAACTACATCGTTCACTGAGCTCACACATTTCTCATCTTAACTGACAAGCATTGGATGTTAGAGGACCAGTGCTTTGTATCAGTTTCAGAAGCAGAGTTGGACTAGATATGGTCCGTATGTGTAGGAAACACCGTTCTTTTGTTCTCAGCATACTCACATTTCCTGCTGTCTTAGAGACTCTAGAAAGCAAGAGCGTGCTTCTTGTTCTAAAGCAGAGTGTGATCAATGGATGAGACAATGCTGTGTGTTTCACTTCAGAATTGGAGTTAAATCCCAGGCTCTGAGTCTCCCTACAAGCAAGACTTCGTTTCAGGTAAGGGCAGTCACTTTTCTGCTCAAAGGAACTACATTGTTCACGAAGCTCACACGTTTCTCATCTTAACTGACAAGCATTGGATATTAGAGGACCAGTGCATTGTATCAGTTTCAGAAGAATATTAGGACTACATATAGTCTGTATGTGTAGGAAACACTGTTCTTTTGTTTTGGGCACAATCAGATTTCCTGCTGTATTAGAGACTCTAGAAAGCAAGAGTGTGCTTCTTGCTCTAAAGCAGAGTGTGATCCATGGATGAGAACTATGCTGTGTGTTTCCCTTCAGAAATGGAGTTAAATCCCAGGCTCTGTGTCTTCCTACAGGCAAGACTTCGTTTCAGGTAAGGGCAGTCACTTTTCTGTTCAAACGAACTTCATCGTTCACGAAGCTCACACGTTTCTCATCTTAACAGGCAAGCATTGGATTTTAGAAGACCAGTGCTTTGTATCAGTTTCAGAAGCAGAGTTCGACTATATAATGTCCGTATGTGTAGGAAACACCGTTATTTTGTTCTCAGCACACTCACATTTCCTGCTGTCTTAGAGACTCTAGAAAGCAAGAGCGTGCTTCTTGTTCTAAAGCAGAGTGTGATCAATGGATGATTACACTGCTGTGTGTTTCCCTTCAGAAATGGAGTTAAATCCCAGGCTCTGAGTCTTCCTACAAGCAAGACTTCAATTCAGGTAGGGCAGTCACTTTTCTCCTCAAACTAACTACATCTTTCACGAAGCTCACACATTTCTCATCTTAACTGACAAGCATTGGATGTTAGAGGGTCAGTGCTTTGTATCAGTTTCAGATGCAGATTTGGACTACATATGGTCCATATGTGTAGGAAACAACGTTCTTTTGTTCTGGGCACACTCAGGTTTCCTGCTGTATTAGAGAGTCTAGAAAGCTAGAGTGTGCTTCTCGCTCTAAAGCAGAGTGTGATCCATGGATGAGAACTATGCTGTGTGTTTCCCTTCAGAAATGGACTTAAATCCCAGGCTCTGTGTCTTACTACAAGCAAGACTTCGTTTCAGGTAAGGGCAGTCACTTTTCAGTTCAAAGGAACTACATCATTCACAAAGCTCACACGTTTCTCATCTTAACTGACAAGCACTGGATGTTAGAGGACCAGTGCATTCTATCAGTTTCAGAAGAAGATTTGGACTACATATAGTCCGTATGTGTAGGAAACACCATTCTTTTGTTCTGGGCACACTCAGATTTCCTGCTGTATTAGAGACTCTACAAAGCAAGAGTAGTCTTCTCGCTCTAAAGCAGAGTGTGATGCATGGATGAGAACTATGCTGTGTGTTTCCCTTCAGAAATGGAGTTAAATCCCAGGCTCTGTGTCTTCGAAAAGCAAGACTTCGTTTCAGGTAAGGGCAGTCACTTTTCAGCTCAAACGAACTGCATCGTTCACTGAGCTCACACATTTCTCATCTTAACAGACAAGCATTGGATGTTAGAGGACCAGTGCTTTGTATCAGTTTCAGAAGCAGAGTTGGACTAGATATGGTCCCTATGTGTAGGAAACACCGTTCTTTTGTTCTCAGCACACTCACGTTTCCTGCTGTCTTAGAGACTCTAGAAAGCAAGAGCGTGCTTCTTGTTCTAAAGCAGAGTGTGATCAATGGATGAGATAATGCTGTGTGTTTCACTTCAGAATTGGAGTTAAATCCCAGGCTCTGAGTCTCCCTACAAGCAAGACTTCGTTTCAGGTAAGGGCAGTCACTTTTCTGCTCAAAGGAACTACATCGTTCACGAAGCTCACACGTTTCTCATCTTAACTGACAAGCATTGGATATTAGAGGACCAGTGCATTGTATCAGTTTCAGAAGAAGATTAGGACTACATATAGTCCGTATGTGTAGGAAACACCGTTCTTTTGTTCTGGGCACAATCAGATTTCCTGCTGTATTAGATAATCTAGAAAGCAAGAGCGCGCTTCTTGCTCTAAAGCAGAGTGTGATCCATGGATGAGAACTATGCTGTGTGTTTCCATTCAGAAATGGATTTAAATCCCAGGCTCTGTGTCTTACTACAAGCAAGACTCCGTTTCAGGTAAGGGCAGTCACTTTTCGGCTCAAACGAACTACATCGTTCATGAAGCTCACACGTTTCTCATCTTAACTGACAAGCAATGGATGTTAGATGGTCAGTGCTTTGTATCAGTTTCAGAAGCAGATTTGGACTACATATGGTCCATATGTGTAGGAAACACCGTTCTTTTGTTCCGGGCACACTCAGATTTCCTGCTGTATTAGAGACTCTACAAAGCAAGAGTAGTCTTCTCGCTCTAAAGCAGAGTGTGATCAATGGATGATTACACTGCTGTGTGTTTTACTTCAGAAATGGAGTTAAATCCCAGGCTCTGAGTCTTCCTACAAGCAAGACTTAAATTCAGGTAAGGGCAGTCACTTTTCTGCTCAATCTAACTACAACGTTCACGAAGCTCACACATTTCTCATCTTAACTGACAAGCATTGGATGTTAGAGGGTCAGTGCTTTGTATCAGGTTCAGAAGCAGATTTGGACTACATATGGTCCATATGTGTAGGAAACACCGTTCTTTTGTTATGGGCACACTCAGATTTCCTGCTGTATTAGAGAGTCTAGAAAGCTAGAGTGTGCTTCTCGCTCTAAAGCAGAGTGTGATCCATGGATGAGAACTATGCTGTGTGTTTCCCTTCAGAAATGGACTTAAATCCCAGGCTCTGTGTCTTACTACAAGCAAGACTTCGTTTCAGGTAAGGGCAGTCACTTTTCAGTTCAAAGGAACTACATCATTCACAAAGCTCACACGTTTCTCATCTTAACTGACAAGCACTGGATGTTAGAGGACCAGTGCATTGTATCAGTTTCAGAAGAATATTAGGACTACATATAGTCCGTATGTGTAGGAAACACTGTTCTTTTGTTTTGGGCACAATCAGATTTCCTGCTGTATTAGAGACTCTAGAAAGCAAGAGTGTGCTTCTTGCTCTAAAGCAGAGTGTGATCCATGGATGAGAACTATGCTGTGTGTTTCCCTTCAGAAATGGAGTTAAATCCCAGGCTCTGTGTCTTCCTAAAAGCAAGACTTCGTTTCAGGTAAGGGCAGTCACTTTTCAGCTCAAACGAACTACATCGTTCACTGAGCTCACACATTTCTCATCTTAACAGACAAGCATTGGATGTTAGAGGCACAGTGCTTTGTATCAGTTTCAGAAGCAGAGTTGGACTAGATATGGTCCGTATGTGTAGGAAACACCGTTCTTTTGTTCTCAGCACACTCACGTTTCCTGCTGTCTTAGAGACTCTAGAAAGCAAGAGCGTGCTTCTTGTTCTAAAGCAGAGTGTGATCAATGGATGAGATAATGCTGTGTGTTTCACTTCAGAATTGGAGTTAAATCCCAGGCTCTGAGTCTCCCTACAAGCAAGACTTCGTTTCAGGTAAGGGCAGTCACTTTTCTGCTCAAAGAAACTACATCGTTCACGAAGCTCACACGTTTCTCATCTTAACTGACAAGCATTGGATATTAGAGGACCAGTGCATTGTATCAGTTTCAGAAGCAGATTTGGACTACATATAGTCCGTATGTGTAGGAAACACCGTTCTTTTGTTCTGGGCACAATCAGATTTCCTGCTGTTTTAGATACTCTAGAAAGCAAGAGCGCGCTTCTTGCTCTAAAGCAGAGTGTGATCCATGGATGAGAACTATGCTGTGTGTTTCCATTCAGAAATGGAGTTAAATCCCAGGCTCTGTGTCTTACTACAAGCAAGACTTCGTTTCAGGTAAGGGCAGTCAGTTTTCTGCTCAAATGAACTACACCATTCACGAAGCTCACACGTTTCTCATCTTAATTGACAAGCATTGGATGGTAGAGGACCAGTGCTTTGTATCAGTTTCAGAAGAAGAGTTGGACTAGATATGGTCCATATGTGTAGGAAACACCGTTCTTTTGTTCTGGGCACACTCAGATTTCCTGCTGTATTAGAAATTCTAGAAAGCAAGAGCATGCTTCTCCCTCTAAAGCAGAGTGTGATCAATGGATGATTACACTGCTGTGTGTTTTACTTCAGAAATGGAGTTAAATCCCAGGCTCTGAGTCTTCCTACAAGCAAAACTTAAATTCAGGTAAGGGCAGTCACTTTTCTGCTCAAACTAACTACATCGTTCACGAAGCTCACACATTTCTCATCTTAACTGACAAGCATTGGATGTTAGAGGGTCAGTGCTTTGTATCAGTTTCAGAAGCAGAGTTGGACTAGATATGGTCCGTATGTGTAGGAAACACCGTTCTTTTGTTCTCAGCACACTCACGTTTCCTGCTGTCTTAGAGATTCTAGAAAGCAAGAGCGTGCTTCTCGTTCTAAAGCAGAGTGTGATCAATGGATGAGACAATGCTGTGTGTTTCACTTCAGAATCGGAGTTAAATCCAAGGCTCTGAGTCTCCCTACAAGCAAGACTTCGTTTCAGGTAAGGGCAGTCACTTTTCTGCTCAAAGGAACTACATTGTTCACGAAGCTCACACGTTTCTCATCTTAACTGACAAGCATTGGATATTAGAGGACCAGTGCATTGTATCAGTTTCAGAAGAATATTAGGACTACATATAGTCTGTATGTGTAGGAAACACTGTTCTTTTGTTTTGGGCACAATCAGATTTCCTGCTGTATTAGAGACTCTAGAAAGCAAGAGTGTGCTTCTTGCTCTAAAGCAGAGTGTGATCCATGGATGAGAACTATGCTGTGTCTTTCCCTTCAGAAATGGAGTTAAATCCCAGGCTCTGTGTCTTACTACAAGCAAGACTTCGTTTCAGGTAAGGGCAGTCACTTTTCAGTTCAAAGGAACTACATCATTCACAAAGCTCACACGTTTCTCATCTTAACTGACATGCACTGGATGTTAGAGGACCAGTGCATTCTATCAGTTTCAGAAGAAGATTTGGACTACATATATTCCGTATGTGTAGGAAACACCATTCTTTTGTTCTGGGCACACTCAGATTTCCTGCTGTCTTAGAGGCTCTAGAAAGCAAGAGTGTTCTTCTTTTTCTAAAGCAGAGTGTGATCCATGGATGAGAACTATGCTGTGTGTTTCCCTTCAGGAATGGATTTAAATCCCAGGCTCTGTGTCTTACTGCAAGCAAGACTCCGTTTCAGGTAAGGGCAGTCACTTTTCGGCTCAAACGAACTACATCGTTCATGAAGCTCACACGTTTCTCATTTAACTGACAAGCAATGGATGTTAGATGGTCAGTGCTTTGTATCAGTTTCAGAAGCAGAGTTGGACTACATATGGTCCATATGTGTAGGAAACACCGTTCTTTTGTTCCGGGCACACTCAGATTTCCTACTGTATTAGAGACTCTACAAAGCAAGAGTAGTCTTCTCGCTCTAAAGCAGAGTGTGATCCATGGATGAGAACTATGCTGTGTGTTTCCCTTCAGAAATGGACTTAAATCCCAGGCTCTGTGTCTTACTACAAGCAAGACTTCGTTTCAGGTAAGGGCAGTCACTTTTCTGCTCAAATGAACTACATCATTCACGAAGCTCACACGTTTCTCATCTTAATTGACAAGCATTGGATGGTAGAGGACCAGTGCTTTATATCAGTTTCAGAAGAAGAGTTGGACTAGATATGGTCCATATGTGTAGGAAACACCGTTCTTTTGTTCTGGGCACACTCAGATTTCCTGCTGTATTTGAAATTCTAGAAGCAAGAGCGTGCTTCTTGCTCTAGAGCAGAGTGTGATCCATGGATGAGAACTATGCTGTGTGTTTCCCTTCAGAAATGGAGTTAAATCCCAGGCTCTGTGTCTTCCTACAAGCAAGACTTCATTTCAGGTAAGGGCACTCACTTTTCAGCTCAAACGAACTACATCGTTCACTGAGATCACACATTTCTCATCTTAACAGACAAGCATTGGATGTTAGAGGACCAGTGCTTTGTATCAGTTTCAGAAGCAGAGTTGGACTAGATATGGTCCCTATGTTAGGAAACTCCGTTCTTTTGTTCTCAGCACACTCACGTTTCCTGCTGTCTTAGAGACTCTAGAAAGCAAGAGCGTGCTTCTTGTTCTAAAGCAGAGTGTGATCAATGGATGAGATAATGCTGTGTGTTTCACTTCAGAATTGGAGTTAAATCCCAGGCTCTGAGTCTCCCTACAAGCAAGACTTCGTTTCAGGTAAGGGCAGTCACTTTTCTGCTCAAAGGAACTACATCGTTCACGAAGCTCACACGTTTCTCATCTTAACTGACAAGCATTGGATATTAGAGGACCAGTGCATTGTATCAGTTTCAGAAGAAGATTAGGACTACATATAGTCCGTATGTGTAGGAAACACCGTTCTTTTGTTCTGGGCACAATCAGATTTCCTGCTGTATTAGATACTCTAGAAAGCAAGAATACGCTTCTTGCTCTAAAGCAGAGTGTGATCCATGGATGAGAACTATCCTGTGTGTTTCCATTCAGAAATGGAGATAAATCCCAGGCTCTGTGTCTTACTACAAGCAAGACTTCGTTTCAGGTAAGGGCAGTCACTTGTCTGCTCAAATGAACTACATTATTCACGAAGCTCACACGTTTCTCATCTTAATTGACAAGAATTGGATGGTAGAGGACCAGTGCTTTGTATCAGTTTCAGAAGAAGAGTTGGACTAGATATGGTCCATATGTGTAGGAAACACCGTTCTTTTGTTCTGGGCACACTCAGATTTCCTGCTGTATTAGAAATTCTAGAAAGCAAGAGCGTGCTTCTCCCTCTAAAGCAGAGTGTGATCAATGGATGATTACACTGCTGTGTGTTTTACTTCAGAAATGGAGTTAAATCCCAGGCTCTGAGTCTTCCTACAAGCAAGACTTAAATTCAGGTAATGGCAGTCACTTTTCTGCTCAAACGAACTACATCGTTCACGAAGCTCACACATTTCTCATCTTAACTGACAAGCATTGGATGTTAGAGGGTCAGTGCTTTGTATCAGTTTCAGAAGGAGATTTGGACTACATATGGTGCATATGTGTAGGAAACACCGTTCTTTTGTTATGGGCACACTCAGATTTCCTGCTGTATTAGAGAGTCTAGAAAGCTAGAGTGTGCTTCTTGCTCTAAAGCAGAGTGTGATCCATGGATGAGAACTATGCTGTGTGTTTCCCTTCAGAAATGGACTTAAATCCCAGGCTCTGTGTCTTACTACAAGCAAGACTTCGTTCCAGGTAAGGGCAGTCACTTTTCAGTTCAAAGGAACTACATCATTCACAAAGCTCACACGTTTCTCATCTTAACTGACAAGCACTGGATGTTAGAGGACCAGTGCATTGTATCAGTTTCAGAAGAATATTAAGACTACATATAGTCCGTATGTGTAGGAAACACTGTCCTTTGTTTTGGGCACAATCAGATTTCCTGCTGTATTAGAGACTCTAGAAAGCAAGAGTGTGCTTCTTGCTCTAAAGCAGAGTGTGATCCATGGATGAGAACTATGCTGTGTGTTTCCCTTCAGAAATGGAGTTAAATCCCAGGCTCTGTGTCTTCCTACATGCAAGACTTCGTTTCAGGTAAGGGCAGTCACTTTTCTGCTCAAACGAACTTCATCGTTCACGAAGCTCACACGTTTCTCATCTTAACAGGCAAGCATTGGATTTTAGAAGACCAGTGCTTTGTATCAGTTTCAGAAGCAGAGTTCGACTATATAATGTCCGTATGTGTAGGAAACACCGTTATTTTGTTCTCAGCACACTCACATTTCCTGCTGTCTTAGAGACTCTAGAAAGCAAGAGCGTGCTTCTTGTTCTAAAGCAGAGTGTGATCAATGGATGATTACACTGCTGTGTGTTTTACTTCAGAAATGGAGTTAAATCCCAGGCTCTGAGTCTTCCTACAAGCAAGACTTCAATTCAGGTAAGGGCAGTCACTTTTCTCCTCACACTAACTACATCGTTCACGAACCTCACACGTTTATCATCTTAACTGACAAGCATTGGATGTTAGAGGGTCAGTGCTTTGTATCAGTTTCAGAAGCAGATTTGGACTACATATGGTCCATATGTGTAGGAAACACCGTTCTTTTGTTCTGGGCACACTCAGACTTCCTGCTGTATAAGAGAGTCTAGAAAGCTAGAGTGTGCTTCTCGCTCTAAAGCAGAGTGTGATCCATGGATGAGTACTATGCTGTGTGTTTCCCTTCAGTAATGGATTTAAATCCCAGTCTCTGTGTCTTACTACAAGCAAGACTTCGTTTCAGGTAAGGGCAGTCACTTTTCAGTTCAAAGGAACTACATCATTCACAAAGCTCACACTTTGCTCATCTTAACTGACAAGCACTGGATGTTAGAGGACCAGTGCATTCTATCAATTTCAGAAGAAGATTTGGACTACATATAGTCTGTATGTGAAGGAAACACCGTTCTTTTGTTCTGGGCACACTCAGATTTCCTGCTGTATTAGAAATTCTAGAAAGCAACAGCGTGCTTCTTGCTCTAAAGCAGAGTGTAATCCATGGATGAGAACTATGCTGTGTGTTTCCCTTCAGAAATGGAGTTAAATCCCAGGCTCTGTGTCTTCCTACAAGCAAGACTTCGTTTCAGGTAAGGGCAGTCACTTTTCAGCTCAAACGAACTACATCGTTCACTGAGCTCCCACATTTCTCATCTTAACTGACAAGCATTGGATGTTAGAGGACCAGTGCTTTGTATCAGTTTCAGAAGCAGAGTTGGACTAGATATGGTCCGTATGTGTAGGAAACACCGTTCTTTTGTTCTCAGCATACTCACGTTTCCTGCTGTCTTAGAGACTCTAGAAAGCAAGAGCGTGCTTCTTGTTCTAAAGCAGAGTGTGATCAATGGATGAGACAATGCTGTGTGTTTCACTTCAGAATTGGAGTTAAATCCCAGGCTCTGAGTCTCCCTACAAGCAAGACTTCGTTTCAGGTAAGGGCAGTCACTTTTCTGCTCAAAGGAACTACATTGTTCACGAAGCTCACACGTTTCTCATCTTAACTGACAAGCATTGGATATTAGAGGACCAGTGCATTGTATCAGTTTCAGAAGAATATTAGGACTACATATAGTCTGTATGTGTAGGAAACACTGTTCTTTTGTTTTGGGCACAATCAGATTTCCTGCTGTATTAGAGACTCTAGAAAGCAAGAGTGTGCTTCTTGCTCTAAAGCAGATTGTGATCCATGGATGAGAACTATGCTGTGTGTTTCCCTTCAGAAATGGAGTTAAATCCCAGGCTCTGTGTCTTCCTACAGGCAAGACTTCGTTTCAGGTAAGGGCAGTCACTTTTCTGTTCAAACGAACTTCATCGTTCACGAAGCTCACACGTTTCTCATCTTAACAGGCAAGCATTGGATTTTAGAAGACCAGTGCTTTGTATCAGTTTCAGAAGCAGAGTTCGACTATATAATGTCCGTATGTGTAGGAAACACCGTTATTTTGTTCTCAGCACACTCACATTTCCTGCTGTCTTAGAGACTTAAAAAGCAAGAGCGTGCTTCTTGTTCTAAAGCAGAGTGTGATCAATGGATGATTACACTGCTGTGTGTTTTACTTCAGAAATGGAGTTAAATCCCAGGCTCTGAGTCTTCCTACAAGCAAGACTTCAATTCAGGTAAGGGCAGTCACTTTTCTCCTCACACTAACTACATCGTTCACGAACCTCACACGTTTATCATCTTAACTGACAAGCATTGGATGTTAGAGGGTCAGTGCTTTGTATCAGTTTCAGAAGCAGATTTGGACTACATATGGTCCATATGTGTAGGAAACACCGTTCTTTTGTTCTGGGCACACTCAGACTTCCTGCTGTATAAGAGAGTCTAGAAAGCTAGAGTGTGCTTCTCGCTCTAAAGCAGAGTGTGATCCATGGATGAGTACTATGCTGTGTGTTTCCCTTCAGTAATGGATTTAAATCCCAGGCTCTGTGTCTTACTACAAGCAAGACTTCGTTTCAGGTAAGGGCAGTCACTTTTCAGTTCAAAGGAACTACATCATTCACAAAGCTCACACTTTGCTCATCTTAACTGACAAGCACTGGATGTTAGAGGACCAGTGCATTCTATCAATTTCAGAAGAAGATTTGGACTACATATAGTCTGTATGTGAAGGAAACACCGTTCTTTTGTTCTGGGCACACTCAGATTTCCTGCTGTATTAGAAATTCTAGAAAGCAACAGCGTGCTTCTTGCTCTAAAGCAGAGTGTAATCCATGGATGAGAACTATGCTGTGTGTTTCCCTTCAGAAATGGAGTTAAATCCCAGGCTCTGTGTCTTCCTACAAGCAAGACTTCGTTTCAGGTAAGGGCAGTCACTTTTCAGCTCAAACGAACTACATCGTTCACTGAGCTCACACATTTCTCATCTTAACTGACAAGCATTGGATGTTAGAGGACCAGTGCTTTGTATCAGTTTCAGAAGCAGAGTTGGACTAGATATGGTCCGTATGTGTAGGAAACACCGTTCTTTTGTTCTCAGCATACTCACGTTTCCTGCTGTCTTAGAGACTCTAGAAAGCAAGAGCGTGCTTCTTGTTCTAAAGCAGAGTGTGATCAATGGATGAGACAATGCTGTGTGTTTCACTTCAGAATTGGAGTTAAATCCCAGGCTCTGAGTCTCCCTACAAGCAAGACTTCGTTTCAGGTAAGGGCAGTCACTTTTCTGCTCAAAGGAACTACATTGTTCACGAAGCTCACACGTTTCTCATCTTAACTGACAAGCATTGGATATTAGAGGACCAGTGCATTGTATCAGTTTCAGAAGAATATTAGGACTACATATAGTCTGTATGTGTAGGAAACACTGTTCTTTTGTTTTGGGCACAATCAGATTTCCTGCTGTATTAGAGACTCTAGAAAGCAAGAGTGTGCTTCTTGCTCTAAAGCAGATTGTGATCCATGGATGAGAACTATGCTGTGTGTTTCCCTTCAGAAATGGAGTTAAATCCCAGGCTCTGTGTCTTCCTACAGGCAAGACTTCGTTTCAGGTAAGGGCAGTCACTTTTCTGTTCAAACGAACTTCATCGTTCACGAAGCTCACACGTTTCTCATCTTAACAGGCAAGCATTGGATTTTAGAAGACCAGTGCTTTGTATCAGTTTCAGAAGCAGAGTTCGACTATATAATGTCCGTATGTGTAGGAAACACCGTTATTTTGTTCTCAGCACACTCACATTTCCTGCTGTCTTAGAGACTCTAGAAAGCAAGAGCGTGCTTCTTGTTCTAAAGCAGAGTGTGAACAATGGATGATTACACTGCTGTGTGTTTCCCTTCAGAAATGGAGTTAAATCCCAGGCTCTGAGTCTTCCTACAAGCAAGACTTCAATTCAGGTAGGGCAGTCACTTTTCTCCTCAAACTAACTACATCTTTCACGAAGCTCACACATTTCTCATCTTAACTGACAAGCATTGGATGTTAGAGGGTCAGTGCTTTGTATCAGTTTCAGATGCAGATTTGGACTACATATGGTCCATATGTGTAGGAAACACCGTTCTTTTGTTCTGGGCACACTCAGGTTTCCTGCTGTATTAGAGAGTCTAGAAAGCTAGAGTGTGCTTCTCGCTCTAAAGCAGAGTGTGATCCATGGATGAGTACTATGCTGTGTGTTTCCCTTCAGTAATGGATTTAAATCCCAGGCTCTGTGTCTTACTACAAGCAAGACTTCGTTTCAGGTAAGGGCAGTCACTTTTCAGTTCAAAGGAACTACATCATTCACAAAGCTCACACTTTGCTCATCTTAACTGACAAGCACTGGATGTTAGAGGACCAGTGCATTCTATCAATTTCAGAAGAAGATTTGGACTACATATAGTCTGTATGTGAAGGAAACACCGTTCTTTTGTTCTGGGCACACTCAGATTTCCTGCTGTATTAGAAATTCTAGAAAGCAACAGCGTGCTTCTTGCTCTAAAGCAGAGTGTAATCCATGGATGAGAACTATGCTGTGTGTTTCCCTTCAGAAATGGAGTTAAATCCCAGGCTCTGTGTCTTCCTACAAGCAAGACTTCGTTTCAGGTAAGGGCAGTCACTTTTCAGCTCAAACGAACTACATCGTTCACTGAGCTCACACATTTCTCATCTTAACTGACAAGCATTGGATGTTAGAGGACCAGTGCTTTGTATCAGTTTCAGAAGCAGAGTTGGACTAGATATGGTCCGTATGTGTAGGAAACACCGTTCTTTTGTTCTCAGCATACTCACGTTTCCTGCTGTCTTAGAGACTCTAGAAAGCAAGAGCGTGCTTCTTGTTCTAAAGCAGAGTGTGATCAATGGATGAGACAATGCTGTGTGTTTCACTTCAGAATTGGAGTTAAATCCCAGGCTCTGAGTCTCCCTACAAGCAAGACTTCGTTTCAGGTAAGGGCAGTCACTTTTCTGCTCAAAGGAACTACATCATTCACAAAGCTCACACGTTTCTCATCTTAACTGACAAGCAATGGATGTTAGATGGTCAGTGCTTTGTATCAGTTTCAGAAGCAGATTTGGACTACATATGGTCCATATGTGTAGGAAACACCGTTCTTTTGTTCCGGGCACACTCAGATTTCCTGCTGTATTAGAGACTCTACAAAGCAAGAGTAGTCTTCTCGCTCTAAAGCAGAGTGTGATCAATGGATGATTACACTGCTGTGTGTTTTACTTCAGAAATGGAGTTAAATCCCAGGCTCTGAGTCTTCCTACAAGCAAGAGTTAAATTCAGGTAAGGGCAGTCACTTTTCTGCTCAATCTAACTACAACGTTCACGAAGCTCACACATTTCTCATCTTAACTGACAAGCATTGGATGTTAGAGGGTCAGTGCTTTGTATCAGGTTCAGAAGCAGATTTGGACTACATATGGTCCATATGTGTAGGAAACACCGTTCTTTTGTTATGGGCACACTCAGATTTCCTGCTGTATTAGAGAGTCTAGAAAGCTAGAGTGTGCTTCTCGCTCTAAAGCAGAGTGTGATCCATGGATGAGAACTATGCTGTGTGTTTCCCTTCAGAAATGGACTTAAATCCCAGGCTCTGTGTCTTACTACAAGCAAGACTTCGTTTCAGGTAAGGGCAGTCACTTTTCAGTTCAAAGGAACTACATCATTCACAAAGCTCACACGTTTCTCATCTTAACTGACAAGCACTGGATGTTAGAGGACCAGTGCATTGTATCAGTTTCAGAAGAATATTAGGACTACATATAGTCCGTATGTGTAGGAAACACTGTTCTTTTGTTTTGGGCACAATCAGATTTCCTGCTGTATTAGAGACTCTAGAAAGCAAGAGTGTGCTTCTTGCTCTAAAGCAGAGTGTGATCCATGGATGAGAACTATGCTGTGTGTTTCCCTTCAGAAATGGAGTTAAATCCCAGGCTCTGTGTCTTCCTAAAAGCAAGACTTCGTTTCAGGTAAGGGCAGTCACTTTTCAGCTCAAACGAACTACATCGTTCACTGAGCTCACACATTTCTCATCTTAACAGACAAGCATTGGATGTTAGAGGCACAGTGCTTTGTATCAGTTTCAGAAGCAGAGTTGGACTAGATATGGTCCGTATGTGTAGGAAACACCGTTCTTTTGTTCTCAGCACACTCACGTTTCCTGCTGTCTTAGAGACTCTAGAAAGCAAGAGCGTGCTTCTTGTTCTAAAGCAGAGTGTGATCAATGGATGAGATAATGCTGTGTGTTTCACTTCAGAATTGGAGTTAAATCCCAGGCTCTGAGTCTCCCTACAAGCAAGACTTCGTTTCAGGTAAGGGCAGTCACTTTTCTGCTCAAAGAAACTACATCGTTCACGAAGCTCACACGTTTCTCATCTTAACTGACAAGCATTGGATATTAGAGGACCAGTGCATTGTATCAGTTTCAGAAGCAGATTTGGACTACATATAGTCCGTATGTGTAGGAAATACCGTTCTTTTGTTCTGGGCACAATCAGATTTCCTGCTGTATTAGATACTCTAGAAAGCAAGAGCGTGCTTCTTGCTCTAAAGCAGAGTGTGATCCATGGATGAGAACTATGCTGTGTGTTTCCATTCAGAAATGGAGTTAAATCCCAGGCTCTGTGTCTTACTACAAGCAAGACTTCGTTTCAGGTAAGGGCAGTCACTTTTCTGCTCAAATGAACTACATCATTCACGAAGCTCACACGTTTCTCATCTTAATTGACAAGCATTGGATGGTAGAGGACCAGTGCTTTGTATCAGTTTCAGAAGAAGAGTTGGACTAGATATGGTCCATATGTGTAGGAAACACCGTTCTTTTGTTCTGGGCACACTCAGATTTCCTGCTGTATTAGAAATTCTAGAAAGCAAGAGCATGCTTCTCCCTCTAAAGCAGAGTGTGATCAATGGATGATTACACTGCTGTGTGTTTTACTTCAGAAATGGAGTTAAATCCCAGGCTCTGAGTCTTCCTACAAGCAAAACTTAAATTCAGGTAAGGGCAGTCACTTTTCTGCTCAAACTAACTACATCGTTCACGAAGCTCACACATTTCTCATCTTAACTGACAAGCATTGGATGTTAGAGGGTCAGTGCTTTGTATCAGTTTCAGAAGCAGAGTTGGACTAGATATGGTCCGTATGTGTAGGAAACACCGTTCTTTTGTTCTCAGCACACTCACGTTTCCTGCTGTCTTAGAGATTCTAGAAAGCAAGAGCGTGCTTCTTGTTCTAAAGCAGAGTGTGATCAATGGATGAGACAATGCTGTGTGTTTCACTTCAGAATTGGAGTTAAATCCCAGGCTCTGAGTCTCCCTACAAGCAAGACTTCGTTTCAGGTAAGGGCAGTCACTTTTCTGCTCAAAGGAACTACATTGTTCACGAAGCTCACACGTTTCTCATCTTAACTGACAAGCATTGGATATTAGAGGACCAGTGCATTGTATCAGTTTCAGAAGAATATTAGGACTACATATAGTCTGTATGTGTAGGAAACACTGTTCTTTTGTTTTGGGCACAATCAGATTTCCTGCTGTATTAGAGACTCTAGAAAGCAAGAGTGTGCTTCTTGCTCTAAAGCAGAGTGTGATCCATGGATGAGAACTATGCTGTGTCTTTCCCTTCAGAAATGGAGTTAAATCCCAGGCTCTGTGTCTTACTACAAGCAAGACTTCGTTTCAGGTAAGGGCAGTCACTTTTCAGTTCAAAGGAACTACATCATTCACAAAGCTCACACGTTTCTCATCTTAACTGACAAGCACTGGATGTTAGAGGACCAGTGCATTCTATCAGTTTCAGAAGAAGATTTGGACTACATATATTCCGTATGTGTAGGAAACACCATTCTTTTGTTCTGGGCACACTCAGATTTCCTGCTGTCTTAGAGGCTCTAGAAAGCAAGAGTGTTCTTCTTGCTCTAAAGCAGAGTGTGATCCATGGATGAGAACTATGCTGTGTGTTTCCCTTCAGGAATGGATTTAAATCCCAGGCTCTGTGTCTTACTACAAGCAAGACTCCGTTTCAGGTAAGGGCAGTCACTTTTCGGCTCAAACGAACTACATCGTTCATGAAGCTCACACGTTTCTCATTTAACTGACAAGCAATGGATGTTAGATGGTCAGTGCTTGTATCAGTTTCAGAAGCAGATTTGGACTACATATGGTCCATATGTGTAGGAAACACCGTTCTTTTGTTCCGGGCACACTCAGATTTCCTACTGTATTAGAGACTCTACAAAGCAAGAGTAGTCTTCTCGCTCTAAAGCAGAGTGTGATCCATGGATGAGAACTATGCTGTGTGTTTCCCTTCAGAAATGGACTTAAATCCCAGGCTCTGTGTCTTACTACCAGCAAGACTTCGTTTCAGGTAAGGGCAGTCACTTTTCTGCTCAAATGAACTACATCATTCACGAAGCTCACACGTTTCTCATCTTAATTGACAAGCATTGGATGGTAGAGGACCAGTGCTTTATATCAGTTTCAGAAGAAGAGTTGGACTAGATATGGTCCATATGTGTAGGAAACACCGTTCTTTTGTTCTGGGCACACTCATATTTCCTGCTGTATTTGAAATTCTAGAAGCAAGAGCGTGCTTCTTGCTCTAGAGCAGAGTGTGATCCATGGATGAGAACTATGCTGTGTGTTTCCCTTCAGAAATGGAGTTAAATCCCAGGCTCTGTGTCTTCCTACAAGCAAGACTTCTTTTCAGGTAAGGGCACTCACTTTTCAGCTCAAACGAACTACATCGTTCACTGAGATCACACATTTCTCATCTTAACAGACAAGCATTGGATGTTAGAGGACCAGTGCTTTGTATCAGTTTCAGAAGCAGAGTTGGACTAGATATGGTCCCTATGTTAGGAAACTCCGTTCTTTTGTTCTCAGCACACTCACGTTTCCTGCTGTCTTAGAGACTCTAGAAAGCAAGAGCGTGCTTCTTGTTCTAAAGCAGAGTGTGATCAATGGATGAGATAATGCTGTGTGTTTCACTTCAGAATTGGAGTTAAATCCCAGGCTCTGAGTCTCCCTACAAGCAAGACTTCGTTTCAGGTAAGGGCAGTCACTTTTCTGCTCAAAGGAACTACATCGTTCACGAAGCTCAAACGTTTCTCATCTTAACTGACAAGCATTGGATATTAGAGGACCAGTGTATTGTATCAGTTTCAGAAGAAGATTAGGACTACATATAGTCCGTATGTGTAGGAAACACCGTTCTTTTGTTCTGGGCACAATCAGATTTCCTGCTGTATTAGATACTCTAGAAAGCAAGAGTACGCTTCTTGCTCTAAAGCAGAGTGTGATCCATGGATGAGAACTATCCTGTGTGTTTCCATTCAGAAATGGAGATAAATCCCAGGCTCTGTGTCTTACTACAAGCAAGACTTCGTTTCAGGTAAGGGCAGTCACTTGTCTGCTCAAATGAACTACATTATTCACGAAGCTCACACGTTTCTCATCTTAATTGACAAGAATTGGATGGTAGAGGACCAGTGCTTTGTATCAGTTTCAGAAGAAGAGTTGGACTAGATATGGTCCATATGTGTAGGAAACACCGTTCTTTTGTTCTGGGCACACTCAGATTTCCTGCTGTATTAGAAATTCTAGAAAGCAAGAGCGTGCTTCTCCCTCTAAAGCAGAGTGTGATCAATGGATGTTTACACTGCTGTGTGTTTTACTTCAGAAATGGAGTTAAATCCCAGGCTCTGAGTCTTCCTACAAGCAAGACTTAAATTCAGGTAATGGCAGTCACTTTTCTGCTCAAACGAACTACATCGTTCACTGAGCTCACACATTTCTCATCTTAACTGACAAGCATTGGATGTTAGAGGACCAGTGCTTTGTATCAGTTTCAGAAGCAGAGTTGGACTAGATATGGTCCGTATGTGTAGGAAACACCGTTCTTTTGTTCTCAGCATACTCACGTTTCCTGCTGTCTTAGAGACTCTAGAAAGCAAGAGCGTGCTTCTTGTTCTAAAGCAGAGTGTGATCAATGGATGAGACAATGCTGTGTGTTTCACTTCAGAATTGGAGTTAAATCCCAGGCTCTGAGTCTCCCTACAAGCAAGACTTCGTTTCAGGTAAGGGCAGTCACTTTTCTGCTCAAAGGAACTACATCATTCACAAAGCTCACACGTTTCTCATCTTAACTGACAAGCAATGGATGTTAGATGGTCAGTGCTTTGTATCAGTTTCAGAAGCAGATTTGGACTACATATGGTCCATATGTGTAGGAAACACCGTTCTTTTGTTCCGGGCACACTCAGATTTCCTGCTGTATTAGAGACTCTACAAAGCAAGAGTAGTCTTCTCGCTCTAAAGCAGAGTGTGATCAATGGATGATTACACTGCTGTGTGTTTTACTTCAGAAATGGAGTTAAATCCCAGGCTCTGAGTCTTCCTACAAGCAAGAGTTAAATTCAGGTAAGGGCAGTCACTTTTCTGCTCAATCTAACTACAACGTTCACGAAGCTCACACATTTCTCATCTTAACTGACAAGCATTGGATGTTAGAGGGTCAGTGCTTTGTATCAGGTTCAGAAGCAGATTTGGACTACATATGGTCCATATGTGTAGGAAACACCGTTCTTTTGTTATGGGCACACTCAGATTTCCTGCTGTATTAGAGAGTCTAGAAAGCTAGAGTGTGCTTCTCGCTCTAAAGCAGAGTGTGATCCATGGATGAGAACTATGCTGTGTGTTTCCCTTCAGAAATGGACTTAAATCCCAGGCTCTGTGTCTTACTACAAGCAAGACTTCGTTTCAGGTAAGGGCAGTCACTTTTCAGTTCAAAGGAACTACATCATTCACAAAGCTCACACGTTTCTCATCTTAACTGACAAGCACTGGATGTTAGAGGACCAGTGCATTGTATCAGTTTCAGAAGAATATTAGGACTACATATAGTCCGTATGTGTAGGAAACACTGTTCTTTTGTTTTGGGCACAATCAGATTTCCTGCTGTATTAGAGACTCTAGAAAGCAAGAGTGTGCTTCTTGCTCTAAAGCAGAGTGTGATCCATGGATGAGAACTATGCTGTGTGTTTCCCTTCAGAAATGGAGTTAAATCCCAGGCTCTGTGTCTTCCTAAAAGCAAGACTTCGTTTCAGGTAAGGGCAGTCACTTTTCAGCTCAAACGAACTACATCGTTCACTGAGCTCACACATTTCTCATCTTAACAGACAAGCATTGGATGTTAGAGGCACAGTGCTTTGTATCAGTTTCAGAAGCAGAGTTGGACTAGATATGGTCCGTATGTGTAGGAAACACCGTTCTTTTGTTCTCAGCACACTCACGTTTCCTGCTGTCTTAGAGACTCTAGAAAGCAAGAGCGTGCTTATTGTTCTAAAGCAGAGTGTGATCAATGGATGAGATAATGCTGTGTGTTTCACTTCAGAATTGGAGTTAAATCCCAGGCTCTGAGTCTCCCTACAAGCAAGACTTCGTTTCAGGTAAGGGCAGTCACTTTTCTGCTCAAAGAAACTACATCGTTCACGAAGCTCACACGTTTCTCATCTTAACTGACAAGCATTGGATATTAGAGGACCAGTGCATTGTATCAGTTTCAGAAGCAGATTTGGACTACATATAGTCCGTATGTGTAGGAAACACCGTTCTTTTGTTCTGGGCACAATCAGATTTCCTGCTGTATTAGATACTCTAGAAAGCAAGAGCGCGCTTCTTGCTCTAAAGCAGAGTGTGATCCATGGATGAGAACTATGCTGTGTGTTTCCATTCAGAAATGGAGTTAAATCCCAGGCTCTGTGTCTTACTACAAGCAAGACTTCGTTTCAGGTAAGGGCAGTCACTTTTCTGCTCAAATGAACTACATCATTCACGAAGCTCACACGTTTCTCATCTTAATTGACAAGCATTGGATGGTAGAGGACCAGTGCTTTGTATCAGTTTCAGAAGAAGAGTTGGACTAGATATGGTCCATATGTGTAGGAAACACCGTTCTTTTGTTCTGGGCACACTCAGATTTCCTGCTGTATTAGAAATTCTAGAAAGCAAGAGCATGCTTCTCCCTCTAAAGCAGAGTGTGATCAATGGATGATTACACTGCTGTGTGTTTTACTTCAGAAATGGAGTTAAATCCCAGGCTCTGAGTCTTCCTACAAGCAAAACTTAAATTCAGGTAAGGGCAGTCACTTTTCTGCTCAAACTAACTACATCGTTCACGAAGCTCACACATTTCTCATCTTAACTGACAAGCATTGGATGTTAGAGGGTCAGTGCTTTGTATCAGTTTCAGAAGCAGAGTTGGACTAGATATGGTCCGTATGTGTAGGAAACACCGTTCTTTTGTTCTCAGCACACTCACGTTTCCTGCTGTCTTAGAGATTCTAGAAAGCAAGAGCGTGCTTCTTGTTCTAAAGCAGAGTGTGATCAATGGATGAGACAATGCTGTGTGTTTCACTTCAGAATTGGAGTTAAATCCCAGGCTCTGAGTCTCCCTACAAGCAAGACTTCGTTTCAGGTAAGGGCAGTCACTTTTCTGCTCAAAGGAACTACATTGTTCACGAAGCTCACACGTTTCTCATCTTAACTGACAAGCATTGGATATTAGAGGACCAGTGCATTGTATCAGTTTCAGAAGAATATTAGGACTACATATAGTCTGTATGTGTAGGAAACACTGTTCTTTTGTTTTGGGCACAATCAGATTTCCTGCTGTATTAGAGACTCTAGAAAGCAAGAGTGTGCTTCTTGCTCTAAAGCAGAGTGTGATCCATGGATGAGAACTATGCTGTGTCTTTCCCTTCAGAAATGGAGTTAAATCCCAGGCTCTGTGTCTTACTACAAGCAAGACTTCGTTTCAGGTAAGGGCAGTCACTTTTCAGTTCAAAGGAACTACATCATTCACAAAGCTCACACGTTTCTCATCTTAACTGACAAGCACTGGATGTTAGAGGACCAGTGCATTCTATCAGTTTCAGAAGAAGATTTGGACTACATATATTCCGTATGTGTAGGAAACACCATTCTTTTGTTCTGGGCACACTCAGATTTCCTGCTGTCTTAGAGGCTCTAGAAAGCAAGAGTGTTCTTCTTGCTCTAAAGCAGAGTGTGATCCATGGATGAGAACTATGCTGTGTGTTTCCCTTCAGGAATGGATTTAAATCCCAGGCTCTGTGTCTTACTACAAGCAAGACTCCGTTTCAGGTAAGGGCAGTCACTTTTCGGCTCAAACGAACTACATCGTTCATGAAGCTCACACGTTTCTCATTTAACTGACAAGCAATGGATGTTAGATGGTCAGTGCTTGTATCAGTTTCAGAAGCAGATTTGGACTACATATGGTCCATATGTGTAGGAAACACCGTTCTTTTGTTCCGGGCACACTCAGATTTCCTACTGTATTAGAGACTCTACAAAGCAAGAGTAGTCTTCTCGCTCTAAAGCAGAGTGTGATCCATGGATGAGAACTATGCTGTGTGTTTCCCTTCAGAAATGGACTTAAATCCCAGGCTCTGTGTCTTACTACCAGCAAGACTTCGTTTCAGGTAAGGGCAGTCACTTTTCTGCTCAAATGAACTACATCATTCACGAAGCTCACACGTTTCTCATCTTAATTGACAAGCATTGGATGGTAGAGGACCAGTGCTTTATATCAGTTTCAGAAGAAGAGTTGGACTAGATATGGTCCATATGTGTAGGAAACACCGTTCTTTTGTTCTGGGCACACTCATATTTCCTGCTGTATTTGAAATTCTAGAAGCAAGAGCGTGCTTCTTGCTCTAGAGCAGAGTGTGATCCATGGATGAGAACTATGCTGTGTGTTTCCCTTCAGAAATGGAGTTAAATCCCAGGCTCTGTGTCTTCCTACAAGCAAGACTTCTTTTCAGGTAAGGGCACTCACTTTTCAGCTCAAACGAACTACATCGTTCACTGAGATCACACATTTCTCATCTTAACAGACAAGCATTGGATGTTAGAGGACCAGTGCTTTGTATCAGTTTCAGAAGAAGAGTTGGACTAGATATGGTCCCTATGTTAGGAAACTCCGTTCTTTTGTTCTCAGCACACTCACGTTTCCTGCTGTCTTAGAGACTCTAGAAAGCAAGAGCGTGCTTCTTGTTCTAAAGCAGAGTGTGATCAATGGATGAGATAATGCTGTGTGTTTCACTTCAGAATTGGAGTTAAATCCCAGGCTCTGAGTCTCCCTACAAGCAAGACTTCGTTTCAGGTAAGGGCAGTCACTTTTCTGCTCAAAGGAACTACATCGTTCACGAAGCTCACACGTTTCTCATCTTAACTGACAAGCATTGGATATTAGAGGACCAGTGTATTGTATCAGTTTCAGAAGAAGATTAGGACTACATATAGTCCGTATGTGTAGGAAACACCGTTCTTTTGTTCTGGGCACAATCAGATTTCCTGCTGTATTAGATACTCTAGAAAGCAAGAGTACGCTTCTTGCTCTAAAGCAGAGTGTGATCCATGGATGAGAACTATCCTGTGTGTTTCCATTCAGAAATGGAGATAAATCCCAGGCTCTGTGTCTTACTACAAGCAAGACTTCGTTTCAGGTAAGGGCAGTCACTTGTCTGCTCAAATGAACTACATTATTCACGAAGCTCACACGTTTCTCATCTTAATTGACAAGAATTGGATGGTAGAGGACCAGTGCTTTGTATCAGTTTCAGAAGAAGAGTTGGACTAGATATGGTCCATATGTGTAGGAAACACCGTTCTTTTGTTCTGGGCACACTCAGATTTCCTGCTGTATTAGAAATTCTAGAAAGCAAGAGCGTGCTTCTCCCTCTAAAGCAGAGTGTGATCAATGGATGATTACACTGCTGTGTGTTTTACTTCAGAAATGGAGTTAAATCCCAGGCTCTGAGTCTTCCTACAAGCAAGACTTAAATTCAGGTAATGGCAGTCACTTTTCTGCACAAACGAACTACATCGTTCACGAAGCTCACACATTTCTCATCTTAACTGACAAGCATTGGATGTTAGAGGGTCAGTGCTTTGTATCAGTTTCAGAAGGAGATTTGGACTACATATGGTACATATGTGTGGGAAACACCGTTCTTTTGTTATGGGCACACTCAGATTTCCTGCTGTATTAGAGAGTCTAGAAAGCTAGAGTGTGCTTCTTGCTCTAAAGCAGAGTGTGATCCATGGATGAGAACTATGCTGTGTGTTTCCCTTCAGAAATGGACTTAAATCCCAGGCTCTGTGTCTTACTACAAGCAAGACTTCGTTCCAGGTAAGGGCAGTCACTTTTCAGTTCAAAGGAACTACATCATTCACAAAGCTCACACGTTTCTCATCTTAACTGACAAGCACTGGATGTTAGAGGACCAGTGCATTGTATCAGTTTCAGAAGAATATTAAGACTACATATAGTCCGTATGTGTAGGAAACACTGAGCTTTGTTTTGGGCACAATCAGATTCCCTGCTGTATTAGAGACTCTAGAAAGCAAGAGTGTGCTTCTTGCTCTAAAGCAGAGTGTGATCCATGGATGAGAACTATGCTGTGTGTTTCCCTTCAGAAATGGAGTTAAATCCCAGGCTCTGTGTCTTCCTACATGCAAGACTTCGTTTCAGGTAAGGGCAGTCACTTTTCTGCTCAAACGAACTTCATCGTTCACGAAGCTCACACGTTTCTCTTCTTAACAGCTAAGCATTGGATTTTAGAAGACCAGTGCTTTGTATCAGTTTCAGAAGCAGCGTTCGACTATATAATGTCCGTATGTGTAGGAAACACCGTTATTTTGTTCTCAGCACACTCACATTTCCTGTTGTCTTAGAGACTCTAGAAAGCAAGAGCGTGCTTCTTGTTCTAAAGCAGAGTGTGATCAATGGATGATTACACTGCTGTGTGTTTTACTTCAGAAATGGAGTTAAATCCCAGGCTCTGAGTCTTCCTAAAAGCAAGACTTCAATTCAGGTAAGGGCAGTCACTTTTCTCCTCAAACTAACTACATCGTTCACGAAGCTCACACATTTCTCATCTTAACTGACAAGCATTGGATGTTAGAGGGTCAGTGCTTTGTATCAGTTTCAGAAGCAGATTTGGACTACATATCGTCCATATGTGTAGGAAACACCGTTCTTTTGTTCTGGGCACACTCAGACTTCCTGCTGTATTAGAGAGTCTAGAAAGCTAGAGTGTGCTTCTCGCTCTAAAGCAGAGTGTGATCCATGGATGAGTACTATGCTGTGTGTTTCCCTTCAGTAATGGATTTAAATCCCAGGCTCTGTGTCTTACTACAAGCAAGACTTCGTTTCAGGTAAGGGCAGTCACTTTTCAGTTCAAAGGAACTACATCATTCACAAAGCTCACACTTTGCTCATCTTAACTGACAAGCACTGGATATTAGAGGACCAGTGCATTCTATCAATTTCAGAAGAAGATTTGGACTACATATAGTCTGTATGTGAAGGAAACACCGTTCTTTTGTTCTGGGCACACTCAGATTTCCTGCTGTATTAGAAATTCTAGAAAGCAACAGCGTGCTTCTTGCTCTAAAGCAGAGTGTAATCCATGGATGAGAACTATGCTGTGTGTTTCCCTTCAGAAATGGAGTTAAATCCCAGCCTCTGTGTCTTCCTACAAGCAAGACTTCGTTTCAGGTAAGGGCAGTCACTTTTCAGCTCAAACGAACTACATCGTTCACTGAGCTCACACATTTCTCATCTTAACAGACAAGCATTGGATGTTAGAGGACCAGTGCTTTGTATCAGTTTCAGAAGCAGAGTTGGACTAGATATGGTCCGTATGTGTAGGAAACACCGTTCTTTTGTTCTCAGCACACTCACGTTTCCTGCTGTCTTAGAGATTCTAGAAAGCAAGAGCGTGCTTCTTCTTCTAAAGCAGAGTGTGATCAATGGATGAGACAATGCTGTGTGTTTCACTTCAGAATTGGAGTTAAATCCCAGGCTCTGAGTCTCCCTACAAGCAAGACTTCGTTTCAGGTAAGGGCAGTCACTTTTCTGCTCAAAGGAACTACATTGTTCACGAAGCTCACACGTTTCTCATCTTAACTGACAAGCATTGGATATTAGAGGACCAGTGCATTGTATCAGTTTCAGAAGAAAATTAGGACTACATATAGTCCGTATGTGTAGGAAACACTGTTCTTTTTTTTGGGCACAATCAGATTTCCTGCTGTATTAGAGACTCTAGAAAGCAAGAGTGTGCTTCTTGCTCTAAAGCAGAGTGTGATCAATGGATGAGAACTATGCTGTGTCTTTCCCTTCAGAAATGGAGTTAAATCCCAGGCTCTGTGTCTTACTACAAGCAAGACTTCGTTTCATGTAAGGGCAGTCACTTTTCAGTTCAAAGGAACTACATCATTCACAAAGCTCACACGTTTCTCATCTTAACTGACAAGCACTGGATGTTAGAGGACCAGTGCATTCTATCAGTTTCAGAAGAAGATTTGGACTACATATAGTCCGTATGTGTAGGAAACACCATTCTTTTGTTCTGGGCACACTCAGATTTCCTGCTGTCTTAGAGGCTCCAGAAAGCAAGAGTGTTCTTCTTGCTCTAAAGCAGAGTGTGATCCATGGATGAGAACTATGCTGTGTGCTTGACTTCAGAAATGGAGTTAAATCCCAGGCTCTGAGTCTTCCTACAGGCAAGACTTCGTTTCAGGTAAGGGCAGTCACTTTTCTGCTCAAAGGAACTACATCGTTCACGAAGCTCACACGTTTCTCATCTTAACTGACAAGCATTGGATATTAGAGGACCAGTGCATTGTATCAGTTTCAGAAGAAGATTAGGACTACATATAGTCCGTATGTGTAGGAAACACCGTTCTTTTGTTCTGGGCACAATCAGATTTCCTGCTGTATTAGATACTCTAGAAAGCAAGAGCACGCTTCTTGCTCTAAAGCAGAGTGTGATCCATGGATGAGAACTATCCTGTGTGTTTCCATTCAGAAATGGAGATAAATCCCAGGCTCTGTGTCTTACTACAAGCAAGACTTCGTTTCAGGTAAGGGCAGTCACTTGTCTGCTCAAATGAACTACATTATTAACGAAGCTCACACGTTTCTCATCTTAATTGACAAGAATTGGATGGTAGAGGACCAGTGCTTTGTATCAGTTTCAGAAGAAGAGTTGGACTAGATATGGTCCATATGTGTAGGAAACACCGTTCTTTTGTTCTGGGCACACTCAGATTTCCTGCTGTATTAGAAATTCTAGAAAGCAAGAGCGTGCTTCTCCCTCTAAAGCAGAGTGTGATCAATGGATGATTACACTGCTGTGTGTTTTACTTCAGAAATGGAGTTAAATCCCAGGCTCTGAGTCTTCCTACAAGCAAGACTTAAATTCAGGTAAGGGCAGTCACTTTTCTGCTCAAACGAACTACATCGTTCACGAAGCTCACACATTTCTCATCTTAACTGACAAGCATTGGATGTTAGAGGGTCAGTCCTTTGTATCAGTTTCAGAAGGAGATTTGGACTACATATGGTCCATATGTGTAGGAAACACCGTTCTTTTGTTATGGGCACACTCAGATTTCCTGCTGTATTAGAGAGTCTAGAAAGCTAGAGTGTGCTTCTCGCTCTAAAGCAGAGTGTGATCCATGGATGAGAACTATGCTGTGTGTTTCCCTTCAGAAATGGACTTAAATCCCAGGCTCTGTGTCTTCCTACAAGCAAGACTTCGTTCCAGGTAAGGGCAGTCACTTTTCAGTTCAAAGGAACTACATCATTCACAAAGCTCACACGTTTCTCATCTTAACTGACAAGCACTGGATGTTAGAGGACCAGTGCATTGTATCAGTTTCAGAAGAATATTAAGACTACATATAGTCCGTATGTGTAGGAAACACTGTCCTTTGTTTTGGGCACAATCAGATTTCCTGCTGTATTAGAGACTCTAGAAAGCAAGAGTGTGCTTCTTGCTCTAAAGCAGAGTGTGATCCATGGATGAGAACTATGCTGTGTGTTTCCCTTCAGAAATGGAGTTAAATCCCAGGCTCTGTGTCTTCCTACATGCAAGACTTCGTTTCAGGTAAGGGCAGTCACTTTTCTGCTCAAACGAACTTCATCGTTCACGAAGCTCACACGTTTCTCATCTTAACAGGCAAGCATTGGATTTTAGAAGACCAGTGCTTTGTATCAGTTTCAGAAGCAGAGTTCGACTATATAATGTCCGTATGTGTAGGAAACACCGTTATTTTGTTCTCAGCACACTCACATTTCCTGCTGTCTTAGAGACTCTAGAAAGCAAGAGAGTGCTTCTTGTTCTAAAGCAGAGTGTGATCAATGGATGATTACACTGCTGTGTGTTTTACTTCAGAAATGGAGTTAAATCCCAGGCTCTGAGTCTTCCTACAAGCAAGACTTCAATTCAGGTAAGGGCAGTCACTTTTCTCCTCAAACTAACTACATCGTTCACGAAGCTCACACGTTTCTCATCTTAACTGACAAGCATTGGATGTTAGAGGGTCAGTGCTTTGTATCAGTTTCAGAAGCAGATTTGGACTACATATGGTCCATATGTGTAGGAAACACCGTTCTTTTGTTCTGGGCACACTCAGACTTCCTGCTGTATTAGAGAGTCTAGAAAGCTAGAGTGTGCTTCTCGCTCTAAAGCAGAGTGTGATTCATGGATGAGTACTATGCTGTGTATTTCCCTTCAGTAATGGATTTAAATCCCAGGCTCTGTGTCTTACTACAAGCAAGACTTCGTTTCAGGTAAGGGCAGTCACTTTTCAGTTCAAAGGAACTACATCATTCACAAAGCTCACACTTTGCTCATCTTAACTGACAAGCACTGGATGTTAGAGGACCAGTGCATTCTATCAATTTCAGAAGAAGATTTGGACTACATATAGTCTGTATGTGAAGGAAACACCGTTCTTTTGTTCTGGGCACACTCAGATTTCCTGCTGTATTAGAAATTCTAGAAAGCAACAGCGTGCTTCTTGCTCTAAAGCAGAGTGTAATCCATGGATGAGAACTATGCTGTGTGTTTCCCTTCAGAAATGGAGTTAAATCCCAGGCTCTGTGTCTTCCTACAAGCAAGACTTCGTTTCAGGTAAGGGCAGTCACTTTTCAGCTCAAACGAACTACATCGTTCACTGAGCTCACACATTTCTCATCTTAACAGACAAGCATTGGATGTTAGAGGACCAGTGCTTTGTATCAGTTTCAGAAGCAGAGTTGGACTAGATATGGTCCGTATGTGTAGGAAACACCGTTCTTTTGTTCTCAGCATACTCACGTTTCCTGCTGTCTTAGAGACTCTAGAAAGCAAGAGCGTGCTTCTTGTTCTAAAGCAGAGTGTGATCAATGGATGAGACAATGCTGTGTGTTTCACTTCAGAATTGGAGTTAAATCCCAGGCTCTGAGTCTCCCTACAAGCAAGACTTCGTTTCAGGTAAGGGCAGTCACTTTTCTGCTCAAAGGAACTACATTGTTCACGAAGCTCACACGTTTCTCATCTTAACTGACAAGCATTGGATATTAGAGGACCAGTGCATTGTATCAGTTTCAGAAGAATATTAGGACTACATATAGTCTGTATGTGTAGGAAACACTGTTCTTTTGTTTTGGGCACAATCAGATTTCCTGCTGTATTAGAGACTCTAGAAAGCAAGAGTGTGCTTCTTGCTCTAAAGCAGATTGTGATCCATGGATGAGAACTATGCTGTGTGTTTCCCTTCAGAAATGGAGTTAAATCCCAGGCTCTGTGTCTTCCTACAGGCAAGACTTCGTTTCAGGTAAGGGCAGTCACTTTTCTGTTCAAACGAACTTCATCGTTCACGAAGCTCACATGTTTCTCATCTTAACAGGCAAGCATTGGATTTTAGAAGACCAGTGCTTTGTATCAGTTTCAGAAGCAGAGTTCGACTATATAATGTCCGTATGTGTAGGAAACACCGTTATTTTGTTCTCAGCACACTCACATTTCCTGCTGTCTTAGAGACTCTAGAAAGCAAGAGCGTGCTTCTTGTTCTAAAGCAGAGTGTGATCAATGGATGATTACACTGCTGTGTGTTTCCCTTCAGAAATGGAGTTAAATCCCAGGCTCTGAGTCTTCCTACAAGCAAGACTTCAATTCAGGTAGGGCAGTCACTTTTCTCCTCAAACTAACTACATCTTTCACGAAGCTCACACATTTCTCATCTTAACTGACAAGCATTGGATGTTAGAGGGTCAGTGCTTTGTATCAGTTTCAGATGCAGATTTGGACTACATATGGTCCATATGTGTAGGAAACACCGTTCTTTTGTTCTGGGCACACTCAGATTTCCTGCTGTATTAGAGAGTCTAGAAAGCTAGAGTGTGCTTCTCGCTCTAAAGCAGAGTGTGATCCATGGATGAGAACTATGCTGTGTGTTTCCCTTCAGAAATGGACTTAAATCCCAGGCTCTGTGTCTTACTACAAGCAAGACTTCGTTTCAGGTAAGGGCAGTCACTTTTCAGTTCAAAGGAACTACATTATTCACAAAGCTCACACGTTTCTCATCTTAACTGACAAGCACTGGATGTTAGAGGACCAGTGCATTCTATCAGTTTCAGAAGAAGATTTGGACTACATATAGTCCGTTGTGTAGGAAACACCATTCTTTTGTTCTGGGCACACTCAGATTTCCTGCTGTATTAGAGACTCTACAAAGCAAGAGTAGTCTTCTCGCTCTAAAGCAGAGTGTGATCCATGGATGAGAACTATGCTGTGTGTTTCCCTTCAGAAATGGAGTTAAATCCCAGGCTCTGTGTCTTCCTAAAAGCAAGACTTCGTTTCAGGTAAGGGCAGTCACTTTTCAGCTCAAACGAACTACATCGTTCACTGAGCTCACACATTTCTCATCTTAACAGACAAGCATTAGATGTTAGAGGACCAGTGCTTTGTATCAGTTTCAGAAGCAGAGTTGGACTAGATATGGTCCCTATGTGTAGGAAACACCGTTCTTTTGTTCTCAGCACACTCACGTTTCCTGCTGTCTTAGAGACTCTAGAAAGCAAGAGCGTGCTTCTTGTTCTAAAGCAGAGTGTGATCAATGGATGAGATAATGCTGTGTGTTTCACTTCAGAATTGGAGTTAAATCCCAGGCTCTGAGTCTCCCTACAAGCAAGACTTCGTTTCAGGTAAGGGCAGTCACTTTTCTGCTCAAAGGAACTACATCGTTCACGAAGCTCACACGTTTCTCATCTTAACTGACAAGCATTGGATATTAGAGGACCAGTGCATTGTATCAGTTTCAGAAGAAGATTAGGACTACATATAGTCCGTATGTGTAGGAAACACCGTTCTTTTGTTCTGGGCACAATCAGATTTCCTGCTGTATTAGAGACTCTACAAAGCAAGAGTAGTCTTCTCGCTCTAAAGCAGAGTGTGATCAATGGATGATTACACTGCTGTGTGTTTTACTTCAGAAATGGAGTTAAATCCCAGGCTCTGAGTCTTCCTACAAGCAAGACTTAAATTCAGGTAAGGGCAGTCACTTTTCTGCTCAATCTAACTACAACGTTCACGAAGCTCACACATTTCTCATCTTAACTGACAAGAATTGGATGTTAGAGGGTCAGTGCTTTGTATCAGGTTCAGAAGCAGATTTGGACTACATATGGTCCATATGTGTAGGAAACACCGTTCTTTTGTTATGGGCACACTCAGATTTCCTGCTGTATTAGAGAGTCTAGAAAGCTAGAGTGTGCTTCTCGCTCTAAAGCAGAGTGTGATCCATGGATGAGAACTATGCTGTGTGTTTCCCTTCAGAAATGGACTTAAATCCCAGGCTCTGTGTCTTACTACAAGCAAGACTTCGTTTCAGGTAAGGGCAGTCACTTTTCAGCTCAAACGAACTACATCGTTCACTGAGCTCACACATTTCTCATCTTAGCAGACAAGCATTGGATGTTAGAGGACCAGTGCTTTGTATCAGTTTCAGAAGCAGAGTTGGACTAGATATGGTCCCTATGTGTAGGAAACACCGTTCTTTTGTTCTCAGCACACTCACGTTTCCTGCTGTCTTAGAGACTCTAGAAAGCAAGAGCGTTCTTCTTGTTCTAAAGCAGAGTGTGATCAATGGATGAGACAATGCTGTGTGTTTCACTTCAGAATTGGAGTTAAATCCCAGGCTCTGAGTCTCCCTACAAGCAAGACTTCGTTTCAGGTAAGGGCAGTCACTTTTCTGCTCAAAGGAACTACATTGTTCACGAAGCTCACACGTTTCTCATCTTAACTGACAAGCATTGGATATTAGAGGACCAGTGCATTGTATCAGTTTCAGAAGAATATCAGGACTACATATAGTCTGTATGTGTAGGAAACACTGTTCTTTTGTTTTGGGCACAATCAGATTTCCTGCTCTATTAGAGACTCTAGAAAGCAAGAGTGTGCTTCTTGCTCTAAAGCAGAGTGTGATCCATGGATGAGAACTATGCTGTGTGTTTCCCTTCAGAAATGGAGTTAAATCCCAGGCTCTGTGTCTTCCTACAGGCAAGACTTCGTTTCAGGTAAGGGCAGTCACTTTTCTGTTCAAACGAACTTCATCGTTCACGAAGCTCACACGTTTCTCATCTTAACAGGCAAGCATTGGATTTTAGAAGACCGGTGCTTTGTATCAGTTTCAGAAGCAGAGTTCGACTATATAATGTCCGTATGTGTAGGAAACACCGTTATTTTGTTCTCAGCACACTCACATTTCCTGCTGTCTTAGAGACTCTAGAAAGCAAGAGCGTGCTTCTTGTTCTAAAGCAGAGTGTGATCAATGGATGATTACACTGCTGTGTGTTTTACTTCAGAAATGGAGTTAAATCCCAGGCTCTGAGTCTTCCTACAAGCAAAACTTAAATTCAGGTAAGGGCAGTCACTTTTCTGCTCAAACTAACTACATCGTTCACGAAGCTCACACATTTCTCATCTTAACTGACAAGCATTGGATGTTAGAGGGTCAGTGCTTTGTATCAGTTTCAGAAGCAGAGTTGGACTAGATATGGTCCGTATGTGTAGGAAACACCGTTCTTTTGTTCTCAGCACACTCACGTTTCCTGCTGTCTTAGAGATTCTAGAAAGCAAGAGCGTGCTTCTTGTTCTAAAGCAGAGTGTGATCAATGGATGAGACAATGCTGTGTGTTTCACTTCAGAATTGGAGTTAAATCCCAGGCTCTGAGTCTCCCTACAAGCAAGACTTCGTTTCAGGTAAGGGCAGTCACTTTTCTGCTCAAAGGAACTACATTGTTCACGAAGCTCACACGTTTCTCATCTTAACTGACAAGCATTGGATATTAGAGGACCAGTGCATTGTATCAGTTTCAGAAGAAAATTAGGACTACATATAGTCTGTATGTGTAGGAAACACTGTTCTTTTGTTTTGGGCACAATCAGATTTCCTGCTGTATTAGAGACTCTAGAAAGCAAGAGTGTGCTTCTTGCTCTAAAGCAGAGTGTGATCAATGGATGAGAACTATGCTGTGTCTTTCCCTTCAGAAATGGAGTTAAATCCCAGGCTCTGTGTCTTACTACAAGCAAGACTTCGTTTCAGGTAAGGGCAGTCACTTTTCAGTTCAAAGGAACTACATCATTCACAAAGCTCACACGTTTCTCATCTTAACTGACAAGCACTGGATGTTAGAGGACCAGTGCATTCTATCAGTTTCAGAAGAAGATTTGGACTACATATAGTCCGTATGTGTAGGAAACACCATTCTTTTGTTCTGGGCACACTCAGATTTCCTGCTGTCTTAGAGGCTCTAGAAAGCAAGAGTGTTCTTCTTGCTCTAAAGCAGAGTGTGATCCATGGATGAGAACTATGCTGTGTGCTTGACTTCAGAAATGGAGTTAAATCCCAGGCTCTGAGTCTTCCTACAGGCAAGACTTCGTTTCAGGTAAGGGCAGTTACTTTTTGGCTCAAACGAACTACATCGTTCATGAAGCTCACACGTTTCTCATCTTAACTGACAAGCAATGGATGTTAGATGGTCAGTGCTTTGTATCAGTTTCAGAAGCAGATTTGGACTACATATGGTCCATATGTGTAGGAAACACCATTCTTTTGTTCCGGGCACACTCAGATTTCCTGCTGTATTAGAGACTCTACAAAGCAAGAGTAGTCTTCTCGCTCTAAAGCAGAGTGTGATCCATGGATGAGAACTATGCTGTGTGTTTCCCTTCAGAAATGGACTTAAATCCCAGGCTCTGTGTCTTACTACAAGTAAGACTTCGTTTCAGTTAAGGGCAGTCACTTTTCTGCTCAAATGAACTACATCATTCACAAAGCTCACATGTTTCTCATCTTAATTGACAAGCATTGGATGTTAGAGGACCAGTGCTTTGTATCAGTTTCAGAAGAAGAGTTGGACTAGATATGGTCCATATGTGTAGGAAACACCGTTCTTTTGTTCTGGGCACACTCAGATTTCCTGCTGTATTAGAAATTCTAGAAAGCAAGAGCGTGCTTCTTGCTCTAAAGCAGAGTGTAATCCATGGATGAGAACTATGCTCTGTGTTTCCCTTCAGAAATGGAGTTAAATCCCAGGCTCTGTGTCTTCCTACAAGCAAGACTTCGTTTCAGGTAAGGGCAATCACTTTTCAGCTCAAACGAACTACATCGTTCACTGAGCTCACACATTTCTCATCTTAACAGACAAGCATTGGATGTTAGAGGCACAGTGCTTTGTATCAGTTTCAGAAGCAGAGTTGGACTAGATATGGTCCCTATGTGTAGGAAACACCGTTCTTTTGTTCTCAGCACACTCAAGTTTCCTGCTGTCTTAGAGACTCTAGAAAGCAAGAGCGTGCTTCTTGTTCTAAAGCAGAGTGTGATCAATGGATGAGACAATGCTGTGTGTTTCACTTCAGAATTGGAGTTAAATCCCAGGCTCTGAGTCTCCCTACAAGCAAGACTTCGTTTCAGGTAAGGGCAGTCACTTTTCTGCTCAAAGGAACTACATTGTTCACGAAGCTCACACGTTTCTCATCTTAACTGACAAGCATTGGATATTAGAGGACCAGTGCATTGTATCAGTTTCAGAAGAATATCAGGACTACATATAGTCTGTATGTGTAGGAAACACTGTTCTTTTGTTTTGGGCACAATCAGATTTCCTGCTGTATTAGAGACTCTAGAAAGCAAGAGTGTGCTTCTTGCTCTAAAGCAGAGTGTGATCCATGGATGAGAACTATGCTGTGTGTTTCCCTTCAGAAATGGAGTTAAATCCCAGGCTCTGTGTCTTCCTACAGGCAAGACTTCGTTTCAGGTAAGGGCAGTCACTTTTCTGTTCAAACGAACTTCATCATTCACGAAGCTCACACGTTTCTCATCTTAACAGGCAAGCATTGGATTTTAGAAGACCGGTGCTTTGTATCAGTTTCAGAAGCAGAGTTCGACTATATAATGTCCGTATGTGTAGGAAACACCGTTATTTTGTTCTCAGCACACTCACATTTCCTGCTGTCTTAGAGACTCTAGAAAGCAAGAGCGTGCTTCTTGTTCTAAAGCAGAGTGTGATCAATGGATGATTACACTGCTGTGTGTTTTACTTCAGAAATGGAGTTAAATCCCAGGCTCTGAGTCTTCCTACAAGCAAAACTTAAATTCAGGTAAGGGCAGTCACTTTTCTGCTCAAACTAACTACATCGTTCACGAAGCTCACACATTTCTCATCTTAACTGACAAGCATTGGATGTTAGAGGGTCAGTGCTTTGTATCAGTTTCAGAAGCAGAGTTGGACTAGATATGGTCCGTATGTGTAGGAAACACCGTTCTTTTGTTCTCAGCACACTCACGTTTCCTGCTGTCTTAGAGATTCTAGAAAGCAAGAGCGTGCTTCTTGTTCTAAAGCAGAGTGTGATCAATGGATGAGACAATGCTGTGTGTTTCACTTCAGAATTGGAGTTAAATCCCAGGCTCTGAGTCTCCCTACAAGCAAGACTTCGTTTCAGGTAAGGGCAGTCACTTTTCTGCTCAAAGGAACTACATTGTTCACGAAGCTCACACGTTTCTCATCTTAACTGACAAGCATTGGATATTAGAGGACCAGTGCATTGTATCAGTTTCAGAAGAAAATTAGGACTACATATAGTCTGTATGTGTAGGAAACACTGTTCTTTTGTTTTGGGCACAATCAGATTTCCTGCTGTATTAGAGACTCTAGAAAGCAAGAGTGTGCTTCTTGCTCTAAAGCAGAGTGTGATCAATGGATGAGAACTATGCTGTGTCTTTCCCTTCAGAAATGGAGTTAAATCCCAGGCTCTGTGTCTTACTACAAGCAAGACTTCGTTTCAGGTAAGGGCAGTCACTTTTCAGTTCAAAGGAACTACATCATTCACAAAGCTCACACGTTTCTCATCTTAACTGACAAGCACTGGATGTTAGAGGACCAGTGCATTCTATCAGTTTCAGAAGAAGATTTGGACTACATATAGTCCGTATGTGTAGGAAACACCATTCTTTTGTTCTGGGCACACTCAGATTTCCTGCTGTCTTAGAGGCTCTAGAAAGCAAGAGTGTTCTTCTTGCTCTAAAGCAGAGTGTGATCCATGGATGAGAACTATGCTGTGTGCTTGACTTCAGAAATGGAGTTAAATCCCAGGCTCTGAGTCTTCCTACAGGCAAGACTTCGTTTCAGGTAAGGGCAGTTACTTTTTGGCTCAAACGAACTACATCGTTCATGAAGCTCACACGTTTCTCATCTTAACTGACAAGCAATGGATGTTAGATGGTCAGTGCTTTGTATCAGTTTCAGAAGCAGATTTGGACTACATATGGTCCATATGTGTAGGAAACACCGTTCTTTTGTTCCGGGCACACTCAGATTTCCTGCTGTATTAGAGACTCTACAAAGCAAGAGTAGTCTTCTCGCTCTAAAGCAGAGTGTGATCCATGGATGAGAACTATGCTGTGTGTTTCCCTTCAGAAATGGACTTAAATCCCAGGCTCTGTGTCTTACTACAAGTAAGACTTCGTTTCAGTTAAGGGCAGTCACTTTTCTGCTCAAATGAACTACATCATTCACAAAGCTCACACGTTTCTCATCTTAATTGACAAGCATTGGATGTTAGAGGACCAGTGCTTTGTATCAGTTTCAGAAGAAGAGTTGGACTAGATATGGTCCATATGTGTAGGAAACACCGTTCTTTTGTTCTGGGCACACTCAGATTTCCTGCTGTATTAGAAATTCTAGAAAGCAAGAGCGTGCTTCTTGCTCTAAAGCAGAGTGTGATCCATGGATGAGAACTATGCTGTGTGTTTCCCTTCAGAAATGGAGTTAAATCCCAGGCTCTGTGTCTTCCTGAAAGCAAGACTTCGTTTCAGGTAAGGGCAGTCACTTTTCAGCTCAAACGAACTACATCGTTCACTGAGCTCACACATTTCTCATCTTAACAGACAAGCATTGGATGTTAGAGGCACAGTGCTTTGTATCAGTTTCAGAAGCAGAGTTGGACTAGATATGGTCCCTATGTGTAGGAAACACCGTTCTTTTGTTCTCAGCACACTCAAGTTTCCTGCTGTCTTAGAGACTCTAGAAAGCAAGAGCGTGCTTCTTGTTCTAAAGCAGAGTGTGATCAATGGATGAGATAATGCTGTGTGTTTCATTTCAGAAATGGAGTTAAATCCCAGGCTCTGAGTCTTCCTACAAGCAAGACTTAAATTCAGGTAAGGGCAGTCACTTTTCTGCTCAAACTAACTACATCGTTCACGAAGCTCACACATTTCTCATCTTAACTGACAAGCATTGGATGTTAGAGGGTCAGTGCTTTGTATCAGTTTCAGAAGCAGATTTGGACTACATATGGTCCATATGTGTAGGAAACACCGTTCTTTTGTTCTGGGCACACTCAGATTTCCTGCTGTATTAGAGAGTCTAGAAAGCTAGAGTGTGCTTCTCGCTCTAAAGCAGAGTGTGATCCATGGATGAGAACTATGCTGTGTGTTTCCCTTCAGTAATGGATTTAAATCCCAGGCTATGTGTCTTACTACAAGCAAGACTTCGTTTCAGGTAAGGGCAGTCACTTTTCAGTTCAAAGGAACTACATCATTCACAAAGCTCACACTTTTCTCATCTTAACTGACAAGCACTGGATGTTAGAGGACTAGTGCATTCTATCAGCTTCAGAAGAAGATTTGGACTACATATGGTCCATATGTGTAGGAAACACCGTTCTTTTGTTCCGGGCACACTCAGATTTCCTGCTGTATTAGAGACTCTACAAAGCAAGAGTAGTCTTCTCGCTCTAAAGCAGAGTGTGATCCATGGATGAGAACTATGCTGTGTGTTTCCCTTCAGGAATGGATTTAAATCCCAGGCTCTGTGTCTTACTACAAGCAAGACTCCGTTTCAGGTAAGGGCAGTCACTTTTCGGCTCAAACGAACTACATCGTTCATGAAGCTCACATGTTTCTCATTTAACTGACAAGCAATGGATGTTAGATGGTCAGTGCTTTCATCAGTTTCAGAAGCAGATTTGGACTACATATGGTCCATATGTGTAGGAAACACCGTTCTTTTGTTCCGGGCACACTCAGATTTCCTACTGTATTAGAGACTCTACAAAGCAAGAGTAGTCTTCTCGCTCTAAAGCAGAGTGTGATCCATGGATGAGAACTATGCTGTGTGTTTCCCTTCAGAAATGGACTTAAAACCCAGGCTCTGTGTCTTACTACAAGCAAGACTTCGTTTCAGGTAAGGGTAGTCACTTTTCTGCTCAAATGAACTACATCATTCACGAAGCTCACACGTTTCTCATCTTAATTGACAAGCATTGGATATTAGAGGACCAGTGCTTTGTATCAGTTTCAGAAGCAGAGTTGGACTAGATATGGTCCCTATGTTAGGAAACTCCGTTCTTTTGTTCTCAGCACAATCACGTTTCCTGCTGTCTTAGAGACTCTAGAAAGCAAGAGCGTGCTTCTTGTTCTAAAGCAGAGTGTGATCAATGGATGAGATAATGCTGTGTGTTTCACTTCAGAATTGGAGTTAAATCCCAGGCTCTGAGTCTCCCTACAAGCAAGACTTCGTTTCAGGTAAGGGCAGTCACTTTTCTGCTCAAAGGAACTACATCGTTCACGAAGCTCACACGTTTCTCATCTTAATTGACAAGAATTGGATGGTAGAGGACCAGTGCTTTGTATCAGTTTCAGAAGAAGAGTTGGACTAGATATGGTCCATATGTGTAGGAAACACCGTTCTTTTGTTCTGGGCACACTCAGATTTCCTGCTGTATTAGAAATTCTAGAAAGCAAGAGCGTGCTTCTCCCTCTAAAGCAGAGTGTGATCAATGGATGATTACACTGCTGTGTGTTTTACTTCAGAAATGGAGTTAAATCCCAGGCTCTGAGTCTTCCTACAAGCAAGACTTCAATTCAGGTAAGGGCAGTCACTTTTCTGCTCAAACGAACTACATTGTTCACGAAGCTCACACATTTCTCATCTTAACTGACAAGCATTGGATGTTAGAGGGTCAGTGCTTTGTATCAGTTTCAGAAGAAGAGTTGGACTAGATATGGTCCATATGTGTAGGAAACACCGTTCTTTTGTTATGGGCACACTCAGATTTCCTGCTGTATTAGAGAGTCTAGAAAGCTAGAGTGTGCTTCTCGCTCTAAAGCAGAGTGTGATCCATGGATGAGAACTATGCTGTGTGTTTCCCTTCAGAAATGGACTTAAATCCCAGGCTCTGTGTCTTCCTACAAGCAAGACTTCGTTCCAGGTAAGGGCAGTCACTTTTCAGTTCAAAGGAACTACATCATTCACAAAGCTCACACGTTTCTCATCTTAACTGACAAGCACTGGATGTTAGAGGACCAGTGCATTGTATCAGTTTCAGAAGAATATTAAGACTACATATAGTCCGTATGTGTAGAAAACACTGTCCTTTGTTTTGGGCACAATCAGATTTCCTGCTGTATTAGAGACTCTAGAAAGCAAGAGTGTGCTTCTTGCTCTAAAGCAGAGTGTGATCCATGGATGAGAACTATGCTGTGTGTTTCCCTTCAGAAATGGAGTTAAATCCCAGGCTCTGTGTCTTCCTACATGCAAGACTTCGTTTCAGGTAAGGGCAGTCACTTTTCTGCTCAAACGAACTTCATCGTTCACGAAGCTCACACGTTTCTCATCTTAACAGGCAAGCATTGGATTTTAGAAGACCAGTGCTTTGTATCAGTTTCAGAAGCAGAGTTCGACTATATAATGTCCGTATGTGTAGGAAACACCGTTATTTTGTTCTCAGCACACTCACATTTCCTGCTGTCTTAGAGACTCTAGAAAGCAAGAGCGTGCTTCTTGTTCTAAAGCAGAGTGTGATCAATGGATGATTACACTGCTGTGTGTTTTGCTTCAGAAATGGAGTTAAATCCCAGGCTCTGAGTCTTCCTACAAGCAAGACTTCAATTCAGGTAAGGGCAGTCACTTTTCTCCTCAAACGAACTACATTGTTCCAGAAGCTCACACGTTTCTCATCTTAACTGACAAGCATTGGATGTTAGAGGGTCAGTGCTTTGTATCAGTTTCAGAAGCAGATTTGGACTACATATGGTCCATATGTGTAGGAAACACCGTTCTTTTGTTCTGGGCACACTCAGATTTCCTGCTGTCTTAGAGACTCTAGAAAGCAAGAGCGTGCTTCTTGTTCTAAAGCAGAGTGTGATCCATGGATGAGTACTATGCTGTGTGTTTCCCTTCAGTAATGGATTTGAATCCCAGGCTCTGTGTCTTACTACAAGCAAGACTTCGTTTCAGGTAAGGGCAGTCACTTTTCAGTTCAAAGGAACTACATCATTCACAAAGCTCACACTTTGCTCATCTTAACTGACAAGCACTGGATGTTAGAGGACCAGTGCATTCTATCAATTTCAGAAGAAGATTTGGACTACATATAGTCTGTATGTGAAGGAAACACCGTTCTTTTGTTCTGGGCACACTCAGATTTCCTGCTGTATTAGAAATTCTAGAAAGCAACAGCGTGCTTCTTGCTCTAAAGCAGAGTGTAATCCATGGATGAGAACTATGCTGTGTGTTTCCCTTCAGAAATGGAGTTAAATCCCAGGCTCTGTGTCTTCCTACAAGCAAGACTTCGTTTCAGGTAAGGGCAGTCACTTTTCAGCTCAAACGAACTACATCGTTCACTGAGCTCACACATTTCTCATCTTAACAGACAAGCATTGGATGTTAGAGGACCAGTGCTTTGTATCAGTTTCAGAAGCAGAGTTGGACTAGATATGGTCCGTATGTGTAGGAAACACCGTTCTTTTGTTCTCAGCATACTCACGTTTCCTGCTGTCTTAGAGACTCTAGAAAGCAAGAGCGTGCTTCTTGTTCTAAAGCAGAGTGTGATCAATGGATGAGACAATGCTGTGTGTTTCACTTCAGAATTGGAGTTAAATCCCAGGCTCTGAGTCTCCCTACAAGAAAGACTTCGTTTCAGGTAAGGGCAGTCACTTTTCTGCTCAAAGGAACTACATTGTTCACGAAGCTCACATGTTTCTCATCTTAACTGACAAGCATTGGATATTAGAGGACCAGTGCATTGTATCAGTTTCAGAAGAATATTAGGACTACATATAGTCTGTATGTGTAGGAAACACTGTTCTTTTGTTTTGGGCACAATCAGATTTCCTGCTGTATTAGAGACTCTAGAAAGCAAGAGTGTGCTTCTTGCTCTAAAGCAGATTGTGATCCATGGATGAGAACTATGCTTTGTGTTTCCCTTCAGAAATGGAGTTAAATCCCAGGCTCTGTGTCTTCCTACAGGCAAGATTTCGTTTCAGGTAAGGGCAGTCACTTTTCTGTTCAAACGATCTTCATCGTTCACGAAGCTCACACGTTTCTCATCTTAACAGGCAAGCATTGGATTTTAGAAGACCAGTGCTTTGTATCAGTTTCAGAAGCAGAGTTCGACTATACAATGTCCGTATGTGTAGGAAACACCGTTATTTTGTTCTCAGCACACTCACATTTCCTGCTGTCTTAGAGACTCTAGAAAGCAAGAGCGTGCTTCTTGTTCTAAAGCAGAGTGTGATCAATGGATGATTACACTGCTGTGTGTTTCCCTTCAGAAATGGAGTTAAATCCCAGGCTCTGAGTCTTCCTACAAGCAAGACTTCAATTCAGGTAGGGCAGTCACTTTTCTCCTCAAACTAACTACATCTTTCACGAAGCTCACACATTTCTCATCTTAACTGACAAGCATTGGATGTTAGAGGTTCAGTGCTTTGTATCAGTTTCAGATGCAGATTTGGACTACATATGGTCCATATGTGAAGGAAACACCGCTCTTTTGTTCTGGGCACACTCAGATTTCCTGCTGTATTAGAGAGTCTAGAAAGCTAGAGTGTGCTTCTCGATCTAAAGCAGAGTGTGATCCATGGATGAGAACTATGCTGTGTGTTTCCCTTCAGAAATGGACTTAAATCCCAGGCTCTGTGTCTTACTACAAGCAAGACTTCGTTTCAGGTAAGGGCAGTCACTTTTCAGTTCAAAGGAACTACATCATTCACAAAGCTCACACGTTTCTCGTCTTAACTGACAAGCACTGGATGTTAGAGGACCAGTGCATTCTATCAGTTTCAGAAGAAGATTTGGACTACATATAGTCTGTATGTGTAGGAAACACCATTCTTTTGTTCTGGGCACACTCAGATTTCCTGCTGTATTAGAGACTCTACAAAGCAAGAGTAGTCTTCTCGCTCTAAAGCAGAGTGTGATCCATGGATGAGAACTATGCTGTGTGTTTCCCTTCAGAAATGGAGTTAAATCCCAGGCTCTGTGTCTTCCTAAAAGCAAGACTTCGTTTCAGGTAAGGGCAGTCACTTTTCAGCTCAAACGAACTACATCGTTCACTGAGCTCACACATTTCTCATCTTAACAGACAAGCATTGGATGTTAGAGGACCAGTGCTTTGTATCAGTTTCAGAAGCAGAGTTGGACTAGATATGGTCCCTATGTGTAGGAAACACCGTTCTTTTGTTCTCAGCACACTCACGTTTCCTGCTGTCTTAGAGACTCTAGAAAGCAAGAGCGTGCTTCTTGTTCTAAAGCAGAGTGTGATCAATGGATGAGATAATGCTGTGTGTTTCACTTCAGAATTGGAGTTAAATCCCAGGCTCTGAGTCTCCCTACAAGCAAGACTTCGTTTCAGGTAAGGGCAGTCACTTTTCTGCTCAAAGGAACTACATCGTTCACGAAGCTCACACGTTTCTCATCTTAACTGACAAGCATTGGATATTAGAGGACCAGTGCATTGTATCAGTTTCAGAAGAAGATTAGGACTACATATAGTCCGTATGTGTAGGAAACACCGTTCTTTTGTTCTGGGCACAATCAGATTTCCTGCTGTATTAGATACTCTAGAAAGCAAGAGCGCGCTTCTTGCTCTAAAGCAGAGTGTGATCCATGGATGAGAACTATGCTGTGTGTTTCCATTCAGAAATGGAGATAAATCCCAGGCTCTGTGTCTTACTACAAGCAAGACTCCGTTTCAGGTAAGGGCAGTCACTTTTTGGCTCAAAAGAACTACATCGTTCATGAAGCTCACACGTTTCTCATCTTAACTGACAAGCAATGGATGTTAGATGGTCAGTGCTTTGTATCAGTTTCAGAAGCAGATTTGGACTACATATCGTCCATATGTGTAGGAAACACCGTTCTTTTGTTCCGGGCACACTCAGATTTCCTGCTGTATTAGAGACTCTACAAAGCAAGAGTAGTCTTCTCGCTCTAAAGCAGAGTGTGATCAATGGATGATTACACTGCTGTGTGTTTTACTTCAGAAATGGAGTTAAATCCCAGGCTCTGAGTCTTCCTACAAGCAAGACTTAAATTCAGGTAAGGGCAGTCACTTTTCTGCTCAATCTAACTACAACGTTCACGAAGCTCACACATTTCTCATCTTAACTGACAAGCATTGGATGTTAGAGGGTCAGTGCTTTGTATCAGGTTCAGAAGCAGATTTGGACTACATATGGTCCATATGTGTAGGAAACACCGTTCTTTTGTTATGGGCACACTCAGATTTCCTGCTGTATTAGAGAGTCTAGAAAGCTAGAGTGTGCTTCTCGCTCTAAAGCAGAGTGTGATCCATGGATGAGAACTATGCTGTGTGTTTCCCTTCAGAAATGGACTTAAATCCCAGGCTCTGTGTCTTACTACAAGCAAGACTTCGTTTCAGGTAAGGGCAGTCACTTTTCAGCTCAAACGAACTACATCGTTCACTGAGCTCACACATTTCTCATCTTAACAGACAAGCATTGGATGTTAGAGGACCAGTGCTTTGTATCAGTTTCAGAAGCAGAGTTGGACTAGATATGGTCCCTATGTGTAGGAAACACCGTTCTTTTGTTCTCAGCACACTCACGTTTCCTGCTGTCTTAGAGACTCTAGAAAGCAAGAGCGTGCTTCTTGTTCTAAAGCAGAGTGTGATCAATGGATGAGACAATGCTGTGTGTTTCACTTCAGAATTGGAGTTAAATCCCAGGCTCTGAGTCTCCCTACAAGCAAGACTTCGTTTCAGGTAAGGGCAGTCACTTTTCTGCTCAAAGGAACTACATCGTTCACGAAGCTCACACGTTTCTCATCTTAACTGAGAAGCATTGGATATTAGAGGACCAGTGCATTGTATCAGTTTCAGAAGAAGATTAGGACTACATATAGTCTGTATGTGTAGGAAACACCGTTCTTTTGTTCTGGGCACAATCAGATTTCCTGCTGTATTAGATACTCTAGAAAGCAAGAGCGTGCTTCTTGCTCTAAAGCAGAGTGTGATCCATGGATGAGAACTATGCTGTGTGTTTCCATTCAGAAATGGAGATAAATCCCAGGCTCTGTGTTTTACTACAAGAAAGACTTCGTTTCAGGTAAGGGCAGTCACTTTTCTGCTCAAATGAACTACACCATTCACGAAGCTCACACGTTTCTCATCTAAGTTGACAAGCATTGGATGGTAGAGGACCAGTGCTTTGTATCAGTTTCAGAAGAAGAGTTGGACTAGATATGGTCCATATGTGTAGGAAACACCGTTCTTTTGTTCTGGGCACACTCAGATTTCCTGCTGTATTAGAAATTCTAGAAAGCAAGAGCGTGCTTCTCCCTCTAAAGCAGAGTGTGATCAATGGATGATTACACTGCTGTGTGTTTTACTTCAGAAATGGAGTTAAATCCCAGGCTCTGAGTCTTCCTACAAGCAAGACTTAAATTCAGGTAAGGGCAGTCACTTTTCTGCTCAAACTAACTACATCGTTCACGAAGCTCACACATTTCTCATCATAACTGACAAGCATTGGATGTTAGAGGGTCAGTGCTTTGTATCAGTTTCAGAAGCAGATTTGGACTACATATGGTCCATATGTGTAGGAAACACCGTTCTTTTGTTCCGGGCACACTCAGATTTCCTGCTGTATTAGAGACTCTACAAAGCAAGAGTAGTCTTCTCGCTCTAAAGCAGAGTGTGATCCATGGATGAGAACTATGCTGTGTGTTTCCCTTCAGAAATGGACTTAAATCCCAGGCTCTGTGTCTTACTACAAGCAAGACTTCGTTTCAGGTAAGGGCAGTCACTTTTCTGCTCAAATGAACTACATAATTCACGAAGCTCACACGTTTCTCATCTTAATTGACAAGCATTGGATGGTAGAGGACCAGTGCTTTGTATCAGTTTCAGAAGAAGAGTTGGACTAGATATGGTCCATATGTGTAGGAAACACCGTTCTTTTATTCTGGGCACACTCAGATTTCCTGCTGTATTAGAAATTCTAGAAGCAAGAGCTTGCTTCTTGCTCTAGAGCAGAGTGTGATCCATGGATGAGAACTATGCTGTGTGTTTCCCTTCAGAAATGGAGTTAAATCCCAGGCTCTGTGTCTTCCTACAAGCAAGACTTCATTTCAGGTAAGGGCACTCACTTTTCAGCTCAAACGAACTACATCGTTCACTGAGCTCACACATTTCTCATCTTAACAGACAAGCATTGGATGTTAGAGGACCAGTGATTTGTATCAGTTTCATAAGCAGAGTTGGACTAGATATGGTCCCTATGTGTAGGAAACACCGTTCTTTTGTTCTCAGCACACTCACGTTTCCTGCTGTCTTAGAGACTCTAGAAAGCAAGAGCGTGCTTCTTGTTCTAAAGCAGAGTGTGATCAATGGATGAGATAATGCTGTGTGTTTCACTTCAGAATTGGAGTTAAATCCCAGGCTCTGAGTCTCCCTACAAGCAAGACTTCGTTTCAGGTAAGGGCAGTCACTTTTCTGGTCAAAGGAACTACATCGTTCACGAAGCTCACACGTTTCTCATCTTAACTGACAAGCATTGGATATTAGAGGACCAGTGCATTGTATCAGTTTCAGAAGAAGATTAGGACTACATATAGTCCGTATGTGTAGGAAACACCGTTCTTTTGTTCTGGGCACAATCAGATTTCCTGCTGTATTAGATACTCTAGAAAGCAAGAGCGGGCTTCTTGCTCTAAAGCAGAGTGTGATCCATGGATGAGAACTATGCTGTGTGTTTCCATTCAGAAATGGAGATAAATCCCAGGCTCTGTGTCTTACTACAAGCAAGACTTCGTTTCAGGTAAGGGCAGTCACTTTTCTGCTCAAATGAACTACACCATTCACGAAGCTCACACGTTTCTCATCTTAATTGACAAGCCTTGGATGGTAGAGGACCAGTGCTTTGTATCAGTTTCAGAAGAAGAGTTGGACTAGATATGGTCCATATGTGTAGGAAACACCGTTCTTTTGTTCTGGGCACACTCAGATTTCCTGCTGTATTAGAAATTCTAGAAAGCAAGAGCGTGCTTCTCCCTCTAAAGCAGAGTGTGATCAATGGATGATTACACTGCTGTGTGTTTTACTTCAGAAATGGAGTTAAATCCCAGGCTCTGAGTCTTCCTACAAGCAGAGTTAAATTCAGGGAAGGGCAGTCACTTTTCAGTTCAAAGGAACTACATCATTCACAAAGCTCACACGTTTCTCATCTTAACTGACAAGCACTGGATGTTAGAGGACCAGTGCATTCTATCAGTTTCAGAAGAAGATTTGGACTACATATAGTCCGTATGTGTAGGAAACACCATTCTTTTGTTCTGGGCACACTCAGATTTCCTGCTGTCTTAGAGGCTCTAGAAAGCAAGAGTGTGCTTCTTGCTCTAAAGCAGAGTGTGATCCATAGATGAGAACTATGCTGTGTGCTTGACTTCAGAAATGGAGTTAAATCCCAGGCTCTGTGTCTTACTACAGGCAAGAATTCGTTTCAGGTGAGGGCAGTCACTTTTCTGCTCAAAGGAACTACATCGTTCATGAAGCTCACACGTTTCTCATCTTAACTGACAAGCATTGGATGTTAGATGGTCAGTGCTTTGTATCAGTATCAGAAGCAGATTTGGACTACATTTGGTCCATATGTGTAGGAAACACCGTTCTTTTTTTCCGGGCACACTCAGATTTCCTGCTGTATTAGAGACTCTACAAAGCAAGAGTGTGCTTCTCGCTCTAAAGCAGAGTGTGGTCCATGGATGAGAACTATGCTGTGTGTTTCCCTTCAGAAATGGACTTAAATCCCAGGCTCTGTGTCTTACTAGAAGCAAGACTTCGTTTCAGGTAAGGGCAGTCACTTTTCTGCTCAAATGAACTACATCATTCACGAAGCTCACACGTTTCTCATCTTAACTGACAAGCATTGGATGTTAGAGGACCAGTGCTTTTTATCAGTTTCAGAAGAAGAGTTGGACTAGATATGGTCCATATGTGTAGGAAACACCGTTCTTTTGTTCTGGGCACACTCAGATTTCCTGCTGTATTAGAAATTCTAGAAAGCAAGAGCGTGCTTCTTGCTCTAAAGCAGAGTGTGATCAATGGATGATTACACTGCTGTGTGTTTTACTTCAGAAATGGAGTTAAATCCCAGGCTCTGTGTCTTCCTACAAGCAAGACTTCAATTCAGGTAAGGGCAGTCACTTTTCTCCTCAAACTAACTACATCGTTCACGAAGCTCACACGTTTCTCATCTTAACTGACGAGCATTGGATGTTAGAGGGTCAGTGCTTTGTATCAGTTTCAGAAGCAGATTTGCACTAGATATGGTCCCTATGTGTAGGAAACACCGCTCTTTTGTTCTGTGAACACTCAGATTTCCTGCTGTGTTAGAGACTCTAGAAAGCTAGAGTGTGCTTCTCACTCTAAAGCAGAGTTTGATTCATGGATGAGAACTATGCTGTGTGTTTCCCTTCAGAAATGGAGTTAAATCCCAGGCTCTGTGTCTTACTACAAGCAAGACTTCGTTTCAGGTAAGGGCAGTCACTTTTCAGTTCAAAGGAACTACATCATTCACAAAGCTCACACGTTTCTCATCTTAACAGACAAGCATTGGATGTTAGAGGACCAGTGCATTCTATTAGATTCAGAAGGAGATTTTGACTACATATAGTCCGTATGTGTAGGAAACACCGTTCTTTTGTTCTCAGCAACCTCACGTTTCCTGCTGTCTTAGAGACTCTAGGAAGCAAGAGCGTACTTCTTGTTCTAAAGCAGAGTGTGATCAATGGATGAGAACACTGCTGTGTGTTTCACTTCAGAAATGGAGTTAAATCCCATGCTCTGAGTCTTCCTACAAGCAAGACTTCGTTTCAGGTAAGGGCAGTCACTTTTCTGCTCAAAGGAACTACATCCTTCACCAAGCTCACACGTTTCTCATCTTAACTGACAAGCATTGGATGTTAGAGGACCAGTGCATTCTATCAGTTTCAGAAGAAGATTTGGATTACATATTGTCCTTATGTGTAGGAAACACCGTTCTTTTGTTCTAGGCACATTCATGTTTTCCTGCTGTATTAGAGACTCTATAAAGCAAGCGTGTGCTTCTCGCTCTAAAGCAGAGTGTGATCAATGGATGAGACAATGTTGTGTGTTTCACTTCAGAAATGTAGTTAAATCCCATGCTCTGAGTCTCCCTACAATCAAGAGTTTGTTTCAGGTAAGGGCTGTCACTTTTCTGCTCAAAGGAACTACATCCTTCACGAAGCTCACACGTTTCTCATCTTAACAGACAAGCATTGGAAGTTAGAGGACTAGTGCTTTGTATCACTTTCAGAAGCAGAGTTGGACTAGATATGGTCCGTATGTGTAGGAACACCGTTCTTTTGTTCTCAGCACACTCACGTTTCCTGCTGTCTTAGAGACTCTAGAAAGCAAGAGCGTGCTTCTTGTTCTAAAGCAGAGTGTGATCAATGGATGAGACAATGCTGTGTGTTTCACTTCAGAATTGGAGTTAAATCCCAGGCTCTGAGTCTCCCTACAAGCAAGACTTCGTTTCAGGTAAGGGCAGTCACTTTTCTGCTCAAAGGAACTACATCGTTCACGAAGCTCACACGTTTCTCATCTTAACTGACAAGCATTGGATATTAGAGGACCAGTGCATTGTATCAGTTTCAGAAGAAGATTAGGACTACATATAGTCCGTATATGTAGGAAACACCGTTCTATTGTTCTGGGCACAATCAGATTTCCTGCTGTATTAGAGACTCTAGAAAGCAAGAGCGTGCTTCTTGCTCTAAAGCAGAGTGTGATCCATGGATGAGAACTGTGCTGTGTGTTTCCCTTCAGAAATGGAGTTAAATCCCAGGCTCTGTGTCTTCCTACAGGCAAGACTTCGTTTCAGGTAAGGGCAGTCACTTTTCAGCTCAAACGAACTACATCGTTCACTGAGCTCACACATTTCTCATCTTAACAGACAAGCATTGGATGTTAGAGGACCAGTGCTTTGTATCAGTTTCAGAAGCAGAGTTCGACTATATAATGTCCGTATGTGTAGGAAACAAAGTTATTTTGTTCTCAGCACACTCACATTTCCTGCTGTCTTAGAGACTCTAGAAAGCAAGAGCGTGCTTCTTGTTCTAAAGCAGAGTGTGATCAATGGATGATTACACTCCTGTGTGTTTTACTTCAGAAATGAAGTTAAATCCCAGGCTCTGAGTCTTCCTACAAGCAAGACTTCAATTCAGGTAAGGGCAGTCACTTTTCTCCTCAAACTAACTACATCGTTCACGAAGCTCACACGTTTCTCATCTTAACTGAGGAGCATTGGATGTTAGAGGGTCAGTGCTTTGTATCAGTTTCAGAAGCAGATTTGCACTAGATATGGTCCGTATGTGTAGGAAACACCGCTCTTTTGTTCTGTGAACACTCAGATTTCCTACTGTGTTAGAGACTCTAGAAAGCTAGAGTGTGCTTCTCGCTCTAAAGCAGAGTGTGATTCATGGATGAGAACTATGCTGTGTGTTTCCCTTCAGAAATGGAGTTAAATCCCAGGCTCTGTGTCTTACTACAAGCAAGACTTCGTTTCAGGTAAGGGCAGTCACTTTTCAGTTCAAAGGAACTACATCATTCACAAAGCTCACACGTTTCTCATCTTAACAGACAAGCATTGGATGTTAGAGGACCAGTGCATTCTATCAGTTTCAGAAGGAGATTTGGACTACATATAGTCCGTATGTGTAGGAAACACCGTTCTTTTCTTCTGGGCACACTCAGATTTCCTGCTGTCTTAGAGACTCTAGAAAGCAAGAGTGTGATTCTTGCTCTAAAGCAGAGTGTGGTCCATGGATGCGAACTATGCTGTGTGTTTCACTTCAGAAATGGAGTTAAATCCCAGGCTCTGTGTCTTCCTACAAGCAAGACTTCGTTTCAGGTAAGGGCAGTCACTTTTCAGCTCAAACGAACTACATCGTTCACTGGGCTCACACATTTCTCATCTTAACAGACAAGCATTGGATGTTAGAGGACTAGTGCTTTGTATCACTTTCAGAAGCAGAGTTGGACTAGATATGGTTCGTATGTGTAGGAACACCGTTCTTTTGTTCTCAGCACACTCACGTTTCCTGCTGTCTTAGAGACTCTAGAAAGCAAGAGCGTGCTTCTTGTTCTAAAGCAGAGTGTGATCAATGGATGAGACAATGCTGTGTATTTCACTTCAGAATTGGAGTTAAATCCCAGGCTCTGAGTCTCCCTACAAGCAAGACTTCGTTTCAGGTAAGGGCAGTCACTTTTCTGCTCAAAGGAACTACATCGTTCACGAAGCTCACACGTTTCTCATCTTAACAGGCAAGCATTGGATTTTAGAAGACCAGTGCTTTGTATCAGTTTCAGAAGCAGAGTTCGACTATATAATGTCCGTATGTGTAGGAAACACCGTTATTTTGTTCTCAGCACACTCACATTTCCTGCTGTCTTAGAGACTCTAGAAAGCAAGAGCGTGCTTCTTGTTCTAAAGCAGAGTGTGATCAATGGATGATTACACTGCTGTGTGTTTTACTTCAGAAATGGAGTTAAATCCCAAGCTCTGAGTCTTCCTACAAGCAAGACTTCAATTCAGGTAAGGGCAGTCACTTTTCTCCTCAAACTAACTACATCGTTCACGAAGCTCACACGTTTCTCATCTTAACTGACGAGCATTGGATGTTAGAGGGTCAGTGCTTTGTATCAGTTTCAGAAGCAGAGTTGGACTAGATATGGTCCGTATGTGTAGGAAACACCGTTCTTTTGTTCTCAGCACACTCACGTTTCCTGCTGTCTTAGAGACTCTAGAAAGCAAGAGCGTGCTTCTTGTTCTAAAGCAGAGTGTGATCAATGGATGAGACAATGCTGTGTGTTTCACTTCAGAATTGGAGTTAAATCCCATGCTCTGAGTCTTCCTACAAGCAAGACTTCGTTTCAGGTAAGGGCAGTCACTTTTCTGCTCAAAGGAACTACATCGTTCATGAAGCTCACACGTTTCTCATCTTAACTGACAAGCATTGGATGTTAGATGGTCAGTGCTTTGTATCAGTATCAGAAGCAGATTTGGACTACATTTGGTCCATATGTGTAGGAAACACCGTTCTTTTTTTCCGGGCACACTCAGATTTCCTGCTGTATTAGAGACTCTACAAAGCAAGAGTGTGCTTCTCGCTCTAAAGCAGAGTGTGGTCCATGGATGAGAACTATGCTGTGTGTTTCCCTTCAGAAATGGACTTAAATCCCAGGCTCTGTGTCTTACTAGAAGCAAGACTTCGTTTCAGGTAAGGGCAGTCACTTTTCTGCTCAAATGAACTACATCATTCACGAAGCTCACACGTTTCTCATCTTAACTGACAAGCATTGGATGTTAGAGGACCAGTGCTTTTTATCAGTTTCAGAAGAAGAGTTGGACTAGATATGGTCCATATGTGTAGGAAACACCGTTCTTTTGTTCTGGGCACACTCAGATTTCCTGCTGTATTAGAAATTCTAGAAAGCAAGAGCGTGCTTCTTGCTCTAAAGCAGAGTGTGATCCATGGATGAGAACAATGCTGTGTGTTTCCCTTCAGAAATGGAGTTAAATCCCAGGCTCTGTGTCTTCCTACAAGCAAGACTTCGTTTCAGGTAAGGGCAGTCACTTTTCAGCTCAAACGAACTACATCGTTCACTGAGCTCACACATTTCTCATCTTAACAGACAAGCATTGGATGTTAGAGGACCAGTGCTTTGTATCAGTTTCAGAAGCAGAGTTGGACTAGATATGGTCCGTATGTGTAGGAAACACCGTTCTTTTGTTCTCAGCACACTCACGTTTCCTGCTTTCTTAGAGACTCTAGAAAGCAAGAGCGTGCTTCTTGTTCTAAAGCAGAGTGTGATCAATGGATGAGACAATGCTGTGTGTTTCACTTCAGAATTGGAGTTAAATCCCAGGCTCTGAGTCTCCCTACAAGCAAGACTTCGTTTCAGGTAAGGGCAGTCACTTTTCTGCTCAAAGGAACTACATTGTTCACGAAGCTCACACGTTTCTCATCTTAACTGACAAGCATTGGATATTAGAGGACCAGTGCATTGTATCAGTTTCAGAAGAATATTAGGACTACATATAGTCCGTATGTGTAGGAAACACTGTTCTTTTGTTTTGGGCACAATCAGATTTCCTGCTGTATTAGAGACTCTAGAAAGCAAGAGCGTGCTTCTTGCTCTAAAGCAGAGTGTGATCCATGCATGAGAACTATGCTGTGTGTTTCCCTTCAGAAATGGAGTTAAATCCCAGACTCTGTGTCTTCGTACAGGCAAGACTTCGTTTCAGGTAAGGGCAGTCACTTTTCTGCTCATACGAACTACATCGTTCACGAAGCTCACACGTTTCTCATCTTAACAGGCAAGCATTGGATTTTAGAAGACCAGTGCTTCGTATCAGTTTCAGAAGCAGAGTTCGACTATAAAATGTCCGTATGTGTAGGAAACACCGTTATTTTGTTCTCAGCACACTCACATTTCCTGCTGTCTTAGAGACTCTAGAAAGCAAGAGCGTGCTTCTTGTTCTAAAGCAGAGTGTGATCAATGGATGATTACACTGCTGTGTGTTTTACTTCAGAAATGGAGTTAAATCCCAGGCTCTGAGTCTTCCTACAAGCAAGACTTCAATTCAGGTAAGGGCAGTCACTTTTCTCCTCAAACTAACTACATCGTTCACGAAGCTCACACGTTTCTCATCTTAACTGACGAGCATTGGATGTTAGAGGGTCAGTGCTTTGTATCAGTTTCAGAAGCAGATTTGTACTAGATATGGTCCGTATGTGTAGGAAACACCGCCCTTTTGTTCTGTGAACACTCAGATTTCCTGCTGTGTTAGAGACTCTAGAAAGCTAGAGTGTGCTTCTCCCTCTAAAGCAGAGTGTGATTCATGGATGAGAACTATGCTGTGTGTTTCCCTTCAGAAATGGACTTAAATCCCAGGCTCTGTGTCTTACTACAAGCAAGACTTCGTTACAGGTAAGGGCAGTCACTTTTCAGTTCAAAGGAACTACATCATTCACAAAGCTCACACGTTTCTCATCTTAACAGACAAGCATTGGATGTTAGAGGACCAGTGCATTCTATCAGTTTCAGAAGGAGATTTGGACTACATATAGTCCCTATGTGTAGGAAACACCGTTCTTTTCTTCTGGGCACACTCAGATTTCCTGCTGTCTTAGAGACTCTAGAAAGCAAGAGTGTGATTCTTGCTCTAAAGCAGAGTGTGGTCCATGGATGCGAACTATGCTGTGTGTTTCACTTCAGAAATGGAGTTAAATCCCAGGCTCTGTGTCTTCCTACAAGCAAGACTTCGTTTCAGGTAAGGGCAGTCACTTTTCAGCTCAAACGAACTACATCGTTCACTGGGCTCACACATTTCTCATCTTAACAGACAAGCATTGGATGTTAGAGGACTAGTGCTTTGTATCACTTTCAGAAGCAGAGTTGGACTAGATATGGTTCGTATGTGTAGGAACACCGTTCTTTTGTTCTCAGCACACTCACGTTTCCTGCTGTCTTAGAGACTCTAGAAAGCAAGAGCGTGCTTCTTGTTCTAAAGCAGAGTGTGATCAATGGATGAGACAATGCTGTGTATTTCACTTCAGAATTGGAGTTAAATCCCAGGCTCTGAGTCTCCCTACAAGCAAGACTTCGTTTCAGGTAAGGGCAGTCACTTTTCTGCTCAAAGGAACTACATCGTTCACGAAGCTCACACGTTTCTCATCTTAACAGGCAAGCATTGGATTTTAGAAGACCAGTGCTTTGTATCAGTTTCAGAAGCAGAGTTCGACTATATAATGTCCGTATGTGTAGGAAACACCGTTATTTTGTTCTCAGCACACTCACATTTCCTGCTGTCTTAGAGACTCTAGAAAGCAAGAGCGTGCTTCTTGTTCTAAAGCAGAGTGTGATCAATGGATGATTACACTGCTGTGTGTTTTACTTCAGAAATGGAGTTAAATCCCAAGCTCTGAGTCTTCCTACAAGCAAGACTTCAATTCAGGTAAGGGCAGTCACTTTTCTCCTCAAACTAACTACATCGTTCACGAAGCTCACACGTTTCTCATCTTAACTGACGAGCATTGGATGTTAGAGGGTCAGTGCTTTGTATCAGTTTCAGAAGCAGAGTTGGACTAGATATGGTCCGTATGTGTAGGAAACACCGTTCTTTTGTTCTCAGCACACTCACGTTTCCTGCTGTCTTAGAGACTCTAGAAAGCAAGAGCGTGCTTCTTGTTCTAAAGCAGAGTGTGATCAATGGATGAGACAATGCTGTGTGTTTCACTTCAGAATTGGAGTTAAATCCCATGCTCTGAGTCTTCCTACAAGCAAGACTTCGTTTCAGGTAAGGGCAGTCACTTTTCTGCTCAAAGGAACTACATCGTTCATGAAGCTCACACGTTTCTCATCTTAACTGACAAGCATTGGATGTTAGATGGTCAGTGCTTTGTATCAGTATCAGAAGCAGATTTGGACTACATTTGGTCCATATGTGTAGGAAACACCGTTCTTTTTTTCCGGGCACACTCAGATTTCCTGCTGTATTAGAGACTCTACAAAGCAAGAGTGTGCTTCTCGCTCTAAAGCAGAGTGTGGTCCATGGATGAGAACTATGCTGTGTGTTTCCCTTCAGAAATGGACTTAAATCCCAGGCTCTGTGTCTTACTAGAAGCAAGACTTCGTTTCAGGTAAGGGCAGTCACTTTTCTGCTCAAATGAACTACATCATTCACGAAGCTCACACGTTTCTCATCTTAACTGACAAGCATTGGATGTTAGAGGACCAGTGCTTTTTATCAGTTTCAGAAGAAGAGTTGGACTAGATATGGTCCATATGTGTAGGAAACACCGTTCTTTTGTTCTGGGCACACTCAGATTTCCTGCTGTATTAGAAATTCTAGAAAGCAAGAGCGTGCTTCTTGCTCTAAAGCAGAGTGTGATCCATGGATGAGAACAATGCTGTGTGTTTCCCTTCAGAAATGGAGTTAAATCCCAGGCTCTGTGTCTTCCTACAAGCAAGACTTCGTTTCAGGTAAGGGCAGTCACTTTTCAGCTCAAACGAACTACATCGTTCACTGAGCTCACACATTTCTCATCTTAACAGACAAGCATTGGATGTTAGAGGACCAGTGCTTTGTATCAGTTTCAGAAGCAGAGTTGGACTAGATATGGTCCGTATGTGTAGGAAACACCGTTCTTTTGTTCTCAGCACACTCACGTTTCCTGCTTTCTTAGAGACTCTAGAAAGCAAGAGCGTGCTTCTTGTTCTAAAGCAGAGTGTGATCAATGGATGAGACAATGCTGTGTGTTTCACTTCAGAATTGGAGTTAAATCCCAGGCTCTGAGTCTCCCTACAAGCAAGACTTCGTTTCAGGTAAGGGCAGTCACTTTTCTGCTCAAAGGAACTACATTGTTCACGAAGCTCACACGTTTCTCATCTTAACTGACAAGCATTGGATATTAGAGGACCAGTGCATTGTATCAGTTTCAGAAGAATATTAGGACTACATATAGTCCGTATGTGTAGGAAACACTGTTCTTTTGTTTTGGGCACAATCAGATTTCCTGCTGTATTAGAGACTCTAGAAAGCAAGAGCGTGCTTCTTGCTCTAAAGCAGAGTGTGATCCATGCATGAGAACTATGCTGTGTGTTTCCCTTCAGAAATGGAGTTAAATCCCAGGCTCTGTGTCTTCGTACAGGCAAGACTTCGTTTCAGGTAAGGGCAGTCACTTTTCTGCTCATACGAACTACATCGTTCACGAAGCTCACACGTTTCTCATCTTAACAGGCAAGCATTGGATTTTAGAAGACCAGTGCTTTGTATCAGTTTCAGAAGCAGAGTTCGACTATAAAATGTCCTTATGTGTAGGAAACACCGTTATTTTGTTCTCAGCACACTCACATTTCCTGCTGTCTTAGAGACTCTAGAAAGCAAGAGCGTGCTTCTTGTTCTAAAGCAGAGTGTGATCAATGGATGATTACACTGCTGTGTGTTTTACTTCAGAAATGGAGTTAAATCCCAGGCTCTGAGTCTTCCTACAAGCAAGACTTCAATTCAGGTAAGGGCAGTCACTTTTCTCCTCAAACTAACTACATCGTTCACGAAGCTCACACGTTTCTCATCTTAACTGACGAGCATTGGATGTTAGAGGGTCAGTGCTTTGTATCAGTTTCAGAAGCAGATTTGTACTAGATATGGTCCGTATGTGTAGGAAACACCGCCCTTTTGTTCTGTGAACACTCAGATTTCCTGCTGTGTTAGAGACTCTAGAAAGCTAGAGTGTGCTTCTCCCTCTAAAGCAGAGTGTGATTCATGGATGAGAACTATGCTGTGTGTTTCCCTTCAGAAATGGACTTAAATCCCAGGCTCTGTGTCTTACTACAAGCAAGACTTCGTTACAGGTAAGGGCAGTCACTTTTCAGTTCAAAGGAACTACATCATTCACAAAGCTCACACGTTTCTCATCTTAATTGACAAGCATTGGATGTTAGAGGACCAGTGCTTTGTATCAGTTTCAGAAGAAGAGTTGGACTAGATATGGTCCATTTGTGTAGGAAACACCGTTCTTTTTTCTGGGCACACTCAGATTTCCTGCTGTATTAGAAATTCTAGAAAGCAAGAGCGTGCTTCTTGCTCTAAAGCAGAGTGTGATCCATGGATGAGAACTATGCTGTGTGTTCCCTTCAGAAATGGAGTTAAATCCCAGGCTCTGTGTCTTTCTACAAGCAAGACTTCGTTTCAGGTAAGGGCAGTCACTTTTCAGCTCAAAGGAACTACATCGTTCACGAAGCTCACACGTTTCTCATCTTAACTGACAAGCATTGGATATTAGAGGACCAGTGCATTGTATCAGTTTCAGAAGAAGATTAGGACTACATATTGTCCGTATGTGTAGGAAACACCGTTCTTTTTCTGGGCACAATCAGATTTCCTGCTGTATTAGAGACTATAGAAAGCAAGAGCGTGCTTCTCGCTCTAAAGCAGAGTGTGATCCATGGATGAGAACTATGCTGTGTGTTTTACTTCAGAAATGGAGTTAAATCCCAGGCTCTGTGTCTTCCTACAAGCAAGACTTCAATTCAGGTAAGGGCAGTCACTTTTCTCCTCAAACTAACTACATCGTTCACGAAGCTCACACGTTTCTCATCTTAACTGACGAGCATTGGATGTTAGAGGGTCAGTGCTTTGTATCAGTTTCAGAAGCAGATTTGCACTAGATATGGTCCCTATGTGTAGGAAACACCGCTCTTTTGTTCTGTGAACACTCAGATTTCCTGCTGTGTTAGAGACTCTAGAAAGCTAGAGTGTGCTTCTCACTCTAAAGCAGAGTTTGATTCATGGATGAGAACTATGCTGTGTGTTTCCCTTCAGAAATGGAGTTAAATCCCAGGCTCTGTGTCTTAGTACAAGCAAGACTTCGTTTCAGGTAAGGGCAGTCACTTTTCAGTTCAAAGGAACTACATCATTCACAAAGCTCACACGTTTCTCATCTTAACAGACAAGCATTGGATGTTAGAGGACCAGTGCATTCTATTAGATTCAGAAGGAGATTTTGACTACATATAGTCCGTATGTGTAGGAAACACCGTTCTTTTGTTCTCAGCAACCTCACGTTTCCTGCTGTCTTAGAGACTCTAGGAAGCAAGAGCGTACTTCTTGTTCTAAAGCAGGGTGTGATCAATGGATGAGAACACTGCTGTGTGTTTCACTTCAGAAATGGAGTTAAATCCCATGCTCTGAGTCTTCCTACAAGCAAGACTTCGTTTCAGGTAAGGGCAGTCACTTTTCTGCTCAAAGGAACTACATCCTTCACCAAGCTCACACGTTTCTCATCTTAACTGACAAGCATTGGATGTTAGAGGACCAGTGCATTCTATCAGTTTCAGAAGAAGATTTGGATTACATATTGTCCTTATGTGTAGGAAACACCGTTCTTTTGTTCTCAGCACACTCACGTTTCCTGCTGTCTTAGAGACTCTAGAAAGCAAGAGCGTGCTTCTTGTTCTAAAGCAGAGTGTGATCAATGGATGAGACAATGCTGTGTGTTTCACTTCAGAAATGGAGTTAAATCCCAGGCTCTGAGTCTCCCTACAAGCAAGACTTCGTTTCAGGTAAGGGCAGTCACTTTTCTGCTCAAAGGAACTACATCGTTCACGAAGCTCACACGTTTCTCATCTTAACTGACAAGCATTGGATATTAGAGGACCAGTGCATTGTATCAGTTTCAGAAGAAGATTAGGACTACATATAGTCCGTATATGTAGGAAACACTGTTCTATTGTTCTGGGCACAATCAGATTTCCTGCTGTATTAGAGACTCTAGAAAGCAAGAGCGTGCTTCTTGCTCTAAAGCAGAGTGTGATCCATGGATGAGAACTGTGCTGTTTGTTTCCCTTCAGAAATGGAGTTAAATCCCAGGCTCTGTGTCTTCCTACAGGCAAGACTTCGTTTCAGGTAAGGGCAGTCACTTTTCAGCTCAAACGAACTACATCGTTCACTGAGCTCACACATTTCTCATCTTAACAGACAAGCATTGGATGTTAGAGGACCAGTGCTTTGTATCAGTTTCAGAAGCAGAGTTCGACTATATAATGTCCGTATGTGTAGGAAACAAAGTTATTTTGTTCTCAGCACACTCACATTTCCTGCTGTCTTAGAGACTCTAGAAAGCAAGAGCGTGCTTCTTGTTCTAAAGCAGAGTGTGATCAATGGATGATTACACTCCTGTGTGTTTTACTTCAGAAATGAAGTTAAATCCCAGGCTCTGAGTCTTCCTACAAGCAAGACTTCAATTCAGGTAAGGGCAGTCACTTTTCTCCTCAAACTAACTACATCGTTCACGAAGCTCACACGTTTCTCATCTTAACTGAGGAGCATTGGATGTTAGAGGGTCAGTGCTTTGTATCAGTTTCAGAAGCAGATTTGCACTAGATATGGTCCGTATGTGTAGGAAACACCGCTCTTTTGTTCTGTGAACACTCAGATTTCCTACTGTGTTAGAGAATCTAGAAAGCTAGAGTGTGCTTCTCGCTCTAAAGCAGAGTGTGATTCATGGATGAGAACTATGCTGTGTGTTTCCATTCAGAAATGGAGTTAAATCCCAGGCTCTGTGTCTTACTACAAGCAAGACTTCGTTTCAGGTAAGGGCAGTCACTTTTCAGTTCAAAGGAACTACATCATTCACAAAGCTCACACGTTTCTCATCTTAACAGACAAGCATTGGATGTTAGAGGACCAGTGCATTCTATCAGTTTCAGAAGGAGATTTGGACTACATATAGTCCGTATGTGTAGGAAACACCGTTCTTTTCTTCTGGGCACACTCAGATTTCCTGCTGTCTTAGAGACTCTAGAAAGCAAGAGTGTGATTCTTGCTCTAAAGCAGAGTGTGGTCCATGGATGCGAACTATGCTGTGTGTTTCACTTCAGAAATGGAGTTAAATCCCAGGCTCCGTGTCTTCCTACAAGCAAGACTTCGTTTCAGGTAAGGGCAGTCACTTTTCAGCTCAAACGAACTACATCGTTCACTGGGCTCACACATTTCTCATCTTAACAGACAAGCATTGGATGTTAGAGGACTAGTGCTTTGTATCACTTTCAGAAGCAGAGTTGGACTAGATATGGTTCGTATGTGTAGGAACACCGTTCTTTTGTTCTCAGCACACTCACGTTTCCTGCTGTCTTAGAGACTCTAGAAAGCAAGAGCGTGCTTCTTGTTCTAAAGCAGAGTGTGATCAATGGATGAGACAATGCTGTGTATTTCACTTCAGAATTGGAGTTAAATCCCAGGCTCTGAGTCTCCCTACAAGCAAGACTTCGTTTCAGGTAAGGGCAGTCACTTTTCTGCTCAAAGGAACTACATCGTTCACGAAGCTCACACGTTTCTCATCTTAACAGGCAAGCATTGGATTTTAGAAGACCAGTGCTTTGTATCAGTTTCAGAAGCAGAGTTCGACTATATAATGTCCGTATGTGTAGGAAACACCGTTATTTTGTTCTCAGCACACTCACATTTCCTGCTGTCTTAGAGACTCTAGAAAGCAAGAGCGTGCTTCTTGTTCTAAAGCAGAGTGTGATCAATGGATGATTACACTGCTGTGTGTTTTACTTCAGAAATGGAGTTAAATCCCAAGCTCTGAGTCTTCCTACAAGCAAGACTTCAATTCAGGTAAGGGCAGTCACTTTTCTCCTCAAACTAACTACATCGTTCACGAAGCTCACACGTTTCTCATCTTAACTGACGAGCATTGGATGTTAGAGGGTCAGTGCTTTGTATCTGTTTCAGAAGCAGAGTTGGACTAGATATGGTCCGTATGTGTAGGAAACACCGTTCTTTTGTTCTCAGCACACTCACGTTTCCTGCTGTCTTAGAGACTCTAGAAAGCAAGAGCGTGCTTCTTGTTCTAAAGCAGAGTGTGATCAATGGATGAGACAATGCTGTGTGTTTCACTTCAGAATTGGAGTTAAATCCCATGCTCTGAGTCTTCCTACAAGCAAGACTTCGTTTCAGGTAAGGGCAGTCACTTTTCTGCTCAAAGGAACTACATCGTTCACGAAGCTCACACGTTTCTCATCTTAACTGACAAGCATTGGATATTAGAGGACCAGTGCATTGTATCAGTTTCAGAAGAAGATTAGGACTACATATAGTCCGTATGTGTAGGAAACACCGTTCTTTTGTTCTGGGCACAATCATATTTCCTGCTGTATTAGAGACTATAGAAAGCAAGAGCGTGCTTCTTGCTCTAAAGCAGAGTGTGATCCATGGATGAGATCTATGCTGTGTGTTTCCCTTCAGAAATGGAGTTAAATCCCAGGCTCTGTGTCTTCCTACAGGCAAGAATTCGTTTCAGGTAAGGGCAGTCACTTTTCTGCTCAAACGAACTACATCGTTCACGAAGCTCACACGTTTCTCATCTTAACAGGCAAGCATTGGATTTTAGAAGACCAGTGCTTTGTATCAGTTTCAGAAGCAGAGTTCGACTATATAATGTCCGTATGTGTAGGAAACACCGTTATTTTGTTCTCAGCACACTCACATTTCCTTCTGTCTTAGAGACTCTAGAAAGCAAGAGCGTGCTTCTTGTTCTAAAGCAGAGTGTGATCAATGGATGATTACACTGCTGTGTGTTTTACTTCAGAAATGGAGTTAAATCCCAGGCTCTGAGTCTTCCTACAAGCAAGACTTCAATTCAGGTAAGGGCAGTCACTTTTCTCCTCAAACTAACTACATCGTTCACGAAGCTCACACGTTTCTCATCTTAACTGACGAGCATTGGATGTTAGAGGGTCAGTGCTTTGTATCAGTTTCAGAAGCAGATTTGCACTAGATATGGTCTATATGTGTAGGAAACACCGCTCTTTTGTTCTGTGAACACTCAGATTTCCTGCTGTGTTAGAGACTCTAGAAAGCTAGAGTGTGCTTCTCGCTCTAAAGCAGAGTGTGATTCATGGATGAGAACTATGCTGTGTGTTTCCCTTCAGAAATGGAGTTAAATCCCAGGCTCTGTGTCTTACTACAAGCAAGACTTCGTTTCAGGTAAGGGCAGTCACTTTTCAGTTCAAAGGAACTACATCATTCACAAAGCTCACACGTTTCTCATCTTAACAGACAAGCATTGGATGTTAGAGGACCAGTGCATTCTATCAGTTTCAGAAGGAGATTTGGACTACATATAGTCCGTATGTGTAGGAAACACCGTTCTTTTGTTCTGGGCACACTCAGATTTCCTGCTGTCTTAGAGACTCTAGAAAGCAAGCGTGTGATTCTTGCTCTAAAGCAGAGTGTGGTCCATGGATGCGAACTATGCTGTGTGTTTCACTTCAGAAATGGAGTTAAATCCCAGCCTCTGTGTCTTCCTACAAGCAAGACTTCGTTTCAGGTAAGGGCAGTCACTTTTCAGCTCAAACGAACTACATCGTTCACGGGGCTCACACATTTCTCATCTTAACAGACAAGCATTGGATGTTAGAGGACTAGTGCTTTGTATCACTTTTAGAAGCATAGTTGGACTAGATATGGTCCGTATGTGTAGGAACAGCGTTCTTTTGCTCTCAGCACACTCAAGTTTCCTGCTGTCTTAGAGACTCTAGAAAGCAAGAGCGTGCTTCTTGTTCTAAAGCAGAGTGTGATCAATGGATGAGACAATGCTGTGTGTTTCACTTCAGAATTGGAGTTAAATCCCAGGCTCTGAGTCTCCCTACAAGCAAGACTTCGTTTCAGGTAAGGGCAGTCACTTTTCTGCTCAAAGGAACTACATCGTTCACGAAGCTCACACGTTTCTCATCTTAACAGACAAGCATTGGCTGTTAGAGGACCAGTACATTCTATCAGTTTCAGAAGAAGATTTGGATTACATATTGTCCTTATGTGTAGGAAACACCGTTCTTTTGTTCTAGGCACATTCATGTTTTCCTGCTGTATTAGAGACTCTATAAAGCAAGCGTGTGCTTCTCGCTCTAAAGCAGAGTGTGATCAATGGATGAGACAATGTTGTGTGTTTCACTTCAGAAATGTAGTTAAATCCCATGCTCTGAGTCTCCCTACAATCAAGAGTTTGTTTCAGGTAAGGGCTGTCACTTTTCTGCTCAAAGGAACTACATCCTTCACGAAGCTCACACGTTTCTCATCTTAACAGACAAGCATTGGAAGTTAGAGGACTAGTGCTTTGTATCACTTTCAGAAGCAGAGTTGGACTAGATATGGTCCGTATGTGTAGGAACACCGTTCTTTTGTTCTCAGCACACTCACGTTTCCTGCTGTCTTAGAGACTCTAGAAAGCAAGAGCGTGCTTCTTGTTCTAAAGCAGAGTGTGATCAATGGATGAGACAATGCTGTGTGTTTCACTTCAGAATTGGAGTTAAATCCCAGGCTCTGAGTCTCCCTACAAGCAAGACTTCGTTTCAGGTAAGGGCAGTCACTTTTCTGCTCAAAGGAACTACATCGTTCACGAAGCTCACACGTTTCTCATCTTAACTGACAAGCATTGGATATTAGAGGACCAGTGCATTGTATCAGTTTCAGAAGAAGATTAGGACTACATATAGTCCGTATATGTAGGAAACACCGTTCTATTGTTCTGGGCACAATCAGATTTCCTGCTGTATTAGAGACTCTAGAAAGCAAGAGCGTGCTTCTTGCTCTAAAGCAGAGTGTGATCCATGGATGAGAACTGTGCTGTGTGTTTCCCTTCAGAAATGGAGTTAAATCCCAGGCTCTGTGTCTTCCTACAGGCAAGACTTCGTTTCAGGTAAGGGCAGTCACTTTTCAGCTCAAACGAACTACATCGTTCACTGAGCTCACACATTTCTCATCTTAACAGACAAGCATTGGATGTTAGAGGACCAGTGCTTTGTATCAGTTTCAGAAGCAGAGTTCGACTATATAATGTCCGTATGTGTAGGAAACACCGTTATTTTGTTCTCAGCACACTCACATTTCCTGCTGTCTTAGAGACTCTAGAAAGCAAGAGCGTGCTTCTTGTTCTAAAGCAGAGTGTGATCAATGGATGATTACACTCCTGTGTGTTTTACTTCAGAAATGAAGTTAAATCCCAGGCTCTGAGTCTTCCTACAAGCAAGACTTCAATTCAGGTAAGGGCAGTCACTTTTCTCCTCAAACTAACTACATCGTTCACGAAGCTCACACGTTTCTCATCTTAACTGAGGAGCATTGGATGTTAGAGGGTCAGTGCTTTGTATCAGTTTCAGAAGCAGATTTGCACTAGATATGGTCCGTATGTGTAGGAAACACCGCTCTTTTGTTCTGTGAACACTCAGATTTCCTACTGTGTTAGAGACTCTAGAAAGCTAGAGTGTGCTTCTCGCTCTAAAGCAGAGTGTGATTCATGGATGAGAACTATGCTGTGTGTTTCCATTCAGAAATGGAGTTAAATCCCAGGCTCTGTGTCTTACTACAAGCAAGACTTCGTTTCAGGTAAGGGCAGTCACTTTTCAGTTCAAAGGAACTACATCATTCACAAAGCTCACACGTTTCTCATCTTAACAGACAAGCATTGGATGTTAGAGGACCAGTGCATTCTATCAGTTTCAGAAGGAGATTTGGACTACATATAGTCCGTATGTGTAGGAAACACCGTTCTTTTCTTCTGGGCACACTCAGATTTCCTGCTGTCTTAGAGACTCTAGAAAGCAAGAGTGTGATTCTTGCTCTAAAGCAGAGTGTGGTCCATGGATGCGAACTATGCTGTGTGTTTCACTTCAGAAATGGAGTTAAATCCCAGCCTCTGTGTCTTCCTACAAGCAAGACTTCGTTTCAGGTAAGGGCAGTCACTTTTCAGCTCAAACGAACTACATCGTTCACTGGGCTCACACATTTCTCATCTTAACAGACAAGCATTGGATGTTAGAGGACTAGTGCTTTGTATCACTTTCAGAAGCAGAGTTGGACTAGATATGGTTCGTATGTGTAGGAACACCGTTCTTTTGTTCTCAGCACACTCACGTTTCCTGCTGTCTTAGAGACTCTAGAAAGCAAGAGCGTGCTTCTTGTTCTAAAGCAGAGTGTGATCAATGGATGAGACAATGCTGTGTGTTTCACTTCAGAATTGGAGTTAAATCCCAGGCTCTGAGTCTCCCTACAAGCAAGACTTCGTTTCAGGTAAGGGCAGTCACTTTTCTGCTCAAAGGAACTACATCGTTCACGAAGCTCACACGTTTCTCATCTTAACAGGCAAGCATTGGATTTTAGAAGACCAGTGCTTTGTATCAGTTTCAGAAGCAGAGTTCGACTATATAATGTCCGTATGTGTAGGAAACACCGTTATTTTGTTCTCAGCACACTCACATTTCCTGCTGTCTTAGAGACTCTAGAAAGCAAGAGCGTGCTTCTTGTTCTAAAGCAGAGTGTGATCAATGGATGATTACACTGCTGTGTGTTTTACTTCAGAAATGGAGTTAAATCCCAAGCTCTGAGTCTTCCTACAAGCAAGACTTCAATTCAGGTAAGGGCAGTCACTTTTCTCCTCAAACTAACTACATCGTTCACGAAGCTCACACGTTTCTCATCTTAACTGACGAGCATTGGATGTTAGAGGGTCAGTGCTTTGTATCAGTTTCAGAAGCAGAGTTGGACTAGATATGGTCCGTATGTGTAGGAAACACCGTTCTTTTGTTCTCAGCACACTCACGTTTCCTGCTGTCTTAGAGAATCTAGAAAGCAAGAGCGTGCTTCTTGTTCTAAAGCAGAGTGTGATCAATCGATGAGACAATGCTGTGTGTTTCACTTCAGAATTGGAGTTAAATCCCATGCTCTGAGTCTTCCTACAAGCAAGACTTCGTTTCAGGTAAGGGCAGTCACTTTTCTGCTCAAAGGAACTACATCGTTCACGAAGCTCACACGTTTCTCATCTTAACTGACAAGCATTGGATATTAGAGGACCAGTGCATTGTATCAGTTTCAGAAGAAGATTAGGACTACATATAGTCCGTATGTGTAGGAAACACCGTTCTTTTGTTCTGGGCACAATCAGATTTCCTGCTGTATTAGAGACTATAGAAAGCAAGAGCGTGCTTCTTGCTCTAAAGCAGAGTGTGATCCATGGATGAGATCTATGCTGTGTGTTTCCCTTCAGAAATGGAGTTAAATCCCAGGCTCTGTGTCTTCCTACAGGCAAGAATTCGTTTCAGGTAAGGGCAGTCACTTTTCTGCTCAAACGAACTACATCGTTCACGAAGCTCACACGTTTCTCATCTTAACAGGCAAGCATTGGATTTTAGAAGACCAGTGCTTTGTATCAGTTTCAGAAGCAGAGTTCGACTATATAATGTCCGTATGTGTAGGAAAAACCGTTATTTTGTTCTCAGCACACTCACATTTCCTTCTGTCTTAGAGTCTCTAGAAAGGAAGAGCGTGCTTCTTGTTCTAAAGCAGAGTGTGATCAATGGATGATTACACTGCTGTGTGTTTTACTTCAGAAATGGAGTTAAATCCCAGGCTCTGAGTCTTCCTACAAGCAAGACTTCAATTCAGGTAAGGGCAGTCACTTTTCTCCTCAAACTAACTACATTGTTCACGAAGCTCACACGTTTCTCATCTTAACTGACGAGCATTGGATGTTAGAGGGTCAGTGCTTTGTATCAGTTTCAGAAGCAGATTTGCACTAGATATGGTCTGTATGTGTAGGAAACACCGCTCTTTTGTTCTGTGAACACTCAGATTTCCTGCTGTGTTAGAGACTCTAGAAAGCTAGAGTGTGCTTCTCGCTCTAAAGCAGAGTGTGATTCATGGATGAGAACTATGCTGTGTGTTTCCCTTCAGAAATGGAGTTAAATCCCAGGCTCTGTGTCTTACTACAAGCAAGACTTCGTTTCAGGTAAGGGCAGTCACTTTTCAGTTCAAAGGAACTACATCATTCACAAAGCTCACACGTTTCTCATCTTAACAGACAAGCATTGGATGTTAGAGGACCAGTGCTTTGTATCAGTTTCAGAAGCAGAGTTGGACTAGATATGGTCCGTATGTGTAGGAAACACCGTTCTTTTGTTCTCAGCACACTCACGTTTCCTGCTGTCTTAGAGACTCTAGAAAGCAAGAGCGTGCTTCTTGTTCTAAAGCAGAGTGTGATCAATGGATGAGACAATGCTGTGTGTTTCACTTCAGAATTGGAGTTAAATCCCAGGCTCTGAGTCTCCCGACAAGCAAGACTTCGTTTCAGGTAAGGGCAGTCACTTTTCTGCTCAAAGGAACTACATCGTTCACGAAGCTCACACGTTTCACATCTTAACTGACAAGCATTGGATATTAGAGGACCAGTGCATTGTATCAGTTTCAGAAGAAGATTAGGACTACATATAGTCCGTATGTGTAGGAAACACCTTTCTTTTGTTCTGGGCACAATCAGATTTGTTGCTGTATTAGAGACTCTAGAAAGCAAGAGCATGCTTCTAGCTCTAAAGCAGAGTGTGATCCATGGATGAGAACTATGCTGTGTGTTTCCCTTCAGAAATGGAGTTAAATCCCAGGCTCTGTGTCTTCCAACAGGCAAGACTTCGTATCAGGTAAGGGCAGTCACTTTTCTGCTCAAACTAACTACATCATTCACGAAGCTCACACATTTCTCATCTTAACTGACAAGCATTGGATGTTAGAGGGTCAGTGCTTTGTATCAGTTTCAGAAGCAGATTTGGACTACATATGGTCCATATGTGTAGGAAACACTGTTCTTTTGTTCTGGCACACTCAGATTTCCTGCTGTATTAGAGAGTCTAGAAAGCTAGAGTGTGCTTCTCGCTCTAAAGCAGAGTGTGATCCATGGATGAGAACTATGCTGTGTGTTTCCCTTCAGAAATGGACTTAAATACCAGGCTCTGTGTCTTACTACAAGCAAGACTTCGTTTCAGGTAAGGGCAGTCACTTTTCATTGCAAAGGAACTACATCATTCACTAAGCTCACACGTTTCTCATCTTAACTGACAAGCACTGGATGTTAGAGGACCAGTGCATTTTATCAGTTTCAGAAGAAGATTTGGACTACATATAGTCCGTATGTGTAGGAAACACCGTTCTTTTGTTCTGTGCACACTCAGATTTCCTGCTGTCTTAGAGACTCTAGAAAGCAAGAGTGCGCTTCTTGCTCTAAAGCAGAGTGTGATCCATGGATGAGAACTATGCTGTGTGCTTGACTGCAGAAATGGAGTTAAATCCCAGGCTCTGAGTCTTCCTACAGGCAAGACTTCGTTTCAGGTAAGGGCAGTCACTTTTCTGCTCAAACGAACTACATCATTCACGAAGCTCACACGTTTCTCATCTTAACTGACAAGCATTGGATGTAAGATGGTCAGTGCTTTGTATCAGATTCAGAAGCAGATTTGGACTACATAAGGTCCATATGTGTAGGAAACGCCCTTCTTTTGTTCTGGGCACACTCAGATTTCCTGCTGTATTAGAGAATCTAGAAAGAAAGAGTGTGCTTCTCGCTCTAAAGCAGAGTGTGATCCATGGATGAGAACTATGCTGTGTGTTTCCATTCAGAAATGGACTTAAATCCCAGGCTCTGTTTCTTACTACAAGCAAGACTTCGTTCCAGGTAAGGGCAGTCACTTTTCAGTTCTAAGGAACTACATCATTCACTAAGCTCACACGTTTCTCATCTTAACAGACAAGCATTTGATGTTAGAGGACCAGTGCTTTGTATCAGTTTCAGAAGCAGAGTTGGACTAGATATTGTCCGTATGTGTAGGAAACACCGTTCATTTGTTCTCAGCACACTCACGTTTCCTGCTGTCTTAGAGACTCTAGAAAGCAAAAGCGTGCTTCTTGTTCTAAAGCAGAGGGTGATCAATGGATGAGACAATGCGGTGTGTTTCACTTCAGAATTGGAGTTAAATCCCAGGCTCTGAGTCTCCCTACAAGCAAGACTTTGTTTCAGGTAAGGGCAGTCACTTTTCTGCTCAAAGGAACTACATCGTTCACGGAGCTCACACGTTTCACATCTTAACTGACAAGCATTGGATATTAGAGACCAGTGCATTGTATCAGTTTCAGAAGAAGATTAGGACTACATAGAGTCCGTATGTGTAGGAAACACCTTTCTTTTGTTCTGGGCACAATCAGATTTCCTGCTGTATTAGAGACTCTGGAAAGCAAGAGTGCGCTTCTTGCTCTAAAGCAGAGTGTGATCCATGGATGAGAACTATGCTGTGTGCTTGACTGCAGAAATGGAGTTAAATCCCAGGCTCTGAGTCTTCCTACAGGCAAGACTTCGTTTCAGGTAAGGGCAGTCACTTTTCTGCTCAAACGAACTACATCGTTCATGAAGCTCACACGTTTCTCATCTTAACTGACAAGCATTGGATGTTAGATGGTCAGTCCTTTGTATCAGTTTCAGAAGCAGATTTGTACTACATATGGTCCATATGTGTAGGAAACACCGTTCTTTTGTTCCGGGCACACTCAGATTTCCTGCTGTATTAGAGACTCTACAAAGCAAGAGTGTGCTTCTCGCTCTAAAACAGAGTGTGTTCCATGGATGAGAACTATGCTGTGTGTTTCCCTTCAGAAAAGGAGTTAAATCCAAGGCTCTGTGTCTTCCTACAAGCAAGACTTTGTTTCAGGTAAGGGCAGTCACTTTTCAGCTCAAACGAACTACATCATTCACGGAGCTCACACGTTTCTCATCTTAACAGACAAGCATTGGATGTTAGAGGACCAGGGTTTTGTATCAGTTTCAGATGCAGAGTTGGACTATATAATGTCCGTAAGGGTAGGACACCGTTCTTTTGTTCTCAGCACACTCACATTTCCTGCTCTCTTATTGAATCTAGAAAGCAAGAGCGTGCTTCTTGTTCTAAAGCAGAGTTTGATCAATGGATGATTACACGGCTGTGTGTTTTACTTCAGAAATGGAGTTAAATCCCAGGCTCTGAGTCTTCCTACAAGCAAGACTTCAATTCAGGTAAGGGCAGTCACTTTTCTGCTCAAACGAACTACATCTTTCACAAAACTCACACGTTTCTCATCTTAACTGACAAGCATTGGATGTTAGAGGACCAGTGCATTCTATCACTTTCAGAAGAAGATTTGGATTACATATTGTCCTTATGTGTAGGAAACACCGTTCTTTTTTTCTGGGCACACTCAGATTTCCTGCTGTATTAGAGAATCTATAAAGCAAGAGTGTGCTTCTCACTCTAAAGCAGAGTGTGATCCATGGAAGAGAACTATGCTGTGTGTTTTCCTTCAGAAATGAGTTAAATCTCAGGCTCTGAGTCTTACTACATGCAAGACTTCGTTTCAGGTAAGGGCAGTCACTTTTCAGTTCAAAGGAACTACATCATTCACTAAGCTCACACGTTTCTCATCTTAACTGACAAGCATTGGATGTTAGAGGACCAGTGCTTTGTATCACTTTCAGAAGCAGAGTTGGACTAGATATGGTCCGTATATGTATTAACACCGTTCTTTTGTTCTCAGCACACTCACGTTTCCTGCTGTCTTAGAGACTTTAGAAAGCAAGAGCGTGCTTCTCGCTCTAAAGCAGAGTGTGATCCATGGATGAGACCTATGCTGTATGTTTCCGTTCAGAAATGGAGTTAAATCCCAGACTATGTGTCTTCCTACAGGCAAGACTTCCTTTCTGGTAAGGGCAGTCACTTTTCAGCTCAAACGAACTACATCATTCACGAAGCTCACACGTTTCTCATCTTAACAGACAAGCATTGGATGTTAGAGGACCAGTGCTTTGTATCAGTTTCAGATGCAGAGTTGGACTATATAATGTCCGTAAGGGTAGGAAACACCGTTCTTTTGTTCTCAGCACACTCACATTTCCTGCTGTCTTAGAGAATCTAGAAAGCAAGAGCGTGCTTCTTGTTCTAAAGCAGAGTTTGATCAATGGATGATTACACGGCTGTGTGTTTTACTTCAGAAATGGAGTTAAATCCCAGGCTCTGAGTCTTCCTACAAGCAAGACTTCAATTCAGGTAAGGGCAGTCACTTTTCTGCTCAAACGAACTACACCGATCACGAGGCTCACACGTTTCTCATCATAACTGACAAGCATTGGATGTAAGATAGTCAGTGCTTTGTATCAGTTTCAGAAGCAGATTTGGACTACATAAGGTCCATATGTGTAGGAAACACCGTTCTTTTGTTCTTGGCACACTCAGATTTCCTGCTGTATTAGAGAATCTAGAAAGAAAGAGTGTGCTTCTCGCTCTAAAGCAGAGTGTGATCCATGGATGAGAACTATGCTGTGTGTTTCCATTCAGAAATGGACTTAAATCCCAGGCTCTGTTTCTTACTACAAGCAAGACTTCGTTTCAGGTAAGGGCAGTCACTTTTCAGTTCAAAGGAACTACATCATTCACTAAGCTCACACGTTTCTCTTCTTAACAGACAAGCATTGGATGTTAGAGGACCAGTGCTTTGTATCAGTTTCAGAAGCAGAGTTGGACTAGATATGGTCCGTATGTGTAGGAAACACCGTTCTTTTGTTCTCAGCACACTCACGTTTCCTGCTGTCTTAGAGACTCTAGAAAGCAAGAGCGTGCTTCTTGTTCTAAAGCAGAGTGTGATCAATGGATGAGACAATGCTGTGTGTTTCACTTCAGAATTGGAGTTAAATCCCAGGCTCTGAGTCTCCCGACAAGCAAGACTTCGTTTCAGGTAAGGGCAGTCACTTTTCTGCTCAAAGGAACTACATCGTTCACGAAGCTCACACGTTTCACATCTTAACTGACAAGCATTGGATATTAGAGGACCAGTGCATTGTATCAGTTTCAGAAGAAGATTAGGACTACATATAGTCCGTATGTGTAGGAAACACCTTTCTTTTGTTCTGGGCACAATCAGATTTGTTGCTGTATTAGAGACTCTAGAAAGCAAGAGCATGCTTCTAGCTCTAAAGCAGAGTGTGATCCATGGATGAGAACTATGCTGTGTGTTTCCCTTCAGAAATGGAGTTAAATCCCAGGCTCTGTGTCTTCCAACAGGCAAGACTTCGTATCAGGTAAGGGCAGTCACTTTTCTGCTCAAACTAACTACATCATTCACGAAGCTCACACATTTCTCATCTTAACTGACAAGCATTGGATGTTAGAGGGTCAGTGCTTTGTATCAGTTTCAGAAGCAGATTTGGACTACATATGGTCCATATGTGTAGGAAACACTGTTCTTTTGTTCTGGCACACTCAGATTTCCTGCTGTATTAGAGAGTCTAGAAAGCTAGAGTGTGCTTCTCGCTCTAAAGCAGAGTGTGATCCATGGATGAGAACTATGCTGTGTGTTTCCCTTCAGAAATGGACTTAAATACCAGGCTCTGTGTCTTACTACAAGCAAGACTTCGTTTCAGGTAAGGGCAGTCACTTTTCATTGCAAAGGAACTACATCATTCACTAAGCTCACACGTTTCTCATCTTAACTGACAAGCACTGGATGTTAGAGGACCAGTGCATTTTATCAGTTTCAGAAGAAGATTTGGACTACATATAGTCCGTATGTGTAGGAAACACCGTTCTTTTGTTCTGTGCACACTCAGATTTCCTGCTGTCTTAGAGACTCTAGAAAGCAAGAGTGCGCTTCTTGCTCTAAAGCAGAGTGTGATCCATGGATGAGAACTATGCTGTGTGCTTGACTGCAGAAATGGAGTTAAATCCCAGGCTCTGAGTCTTCCTACAGGCAAGACTTCGTTTCAGGTAAGGGCAGTCACTTTTCTGCTCAAACGAACTACATCATTCACGAAGCTCACACGTTTCTCATCTTAACTGACAAGCATTGGATGTAAGATGGTCAGTGCTTTGTATCAGTTTCAGAAGCAGATTTGGACTACATAAGGTCCATATGTGTAGGAAACGCCCTTCTTTTGTTCTGGGCACACTCAGATTTCCTGCTGTATTAGAGAATCTAGAAAGAAAGAGTGTGCTTCTCGCTCTAAAGCAGAGTGTGATCCATGGATGAGAACTATGCTGTGTGTTTCCATTCAGAAATGGACTTAAATCCCAGGCTCTGTTTCTTACTACAAGCAAGACTTCGTTCCAGGTAAGGGCAGTCACTTTTCAGTTCTAAGGAACTACATCATTCACTAAGCTCACACGTTTCTCATCTTAACAGACAAGCATTTGATGTTAGAGGACCAGTGCTTTGTATCAGTTTCAGAAGCAGAGTTGGACTAGATATGGTCCGTATGTGTAGGAAACACCGTTCATTTGTTCTCAGCACACTCACGTTTCCTGCTGTCTTAGAGACTCTAGAAAGCAAAAGCGTGCTTCTTGTTCTAAAGCAGAGGGTGATCAATGGATGAGACAATGCGGTGTGTTTCACTTCAGAATTGGAGTTAAATCCCAGGCTCTGAGTCTCCCTACAAGCAAGACTTTGTTTCAGGTAAGGGCAGTCACTTTTCTGCTCAAAGGAACTACATCGTTCACGAAGCTCACACGTTTCACATCTTAACTGACAAGCATTGGATATTAGAGACCAGTGCATTGTATCAGTTTCAGAAGAAGATTAGGACTACATAGAGTCCGTATGTGTAGGAAACACCTTTCTTTTGTTCTGGGCACAATCAGATTTCCTGCTGTATTAGAGACTCTGGAAAGCAAGAGTGCGCTTCTTGCTCTAAAGCAGAGTGTGATCCATGGATGAGAACTATGCTGTGTGCTTGACTGCAGAAATGGAGTTAAATCCCAGGCTCTGAGTCTTCCTACAGGCAAGACTTCGTTTCAGGTAAGGGCAGTCACTTTTCTGCTCAAACGAACTACATCGTTCATGAAGCTCACACGTTTCTCATCTTAACTGACAAGCATTGGATGTTAGATGGTCAGTCCTTTGTATCAGTTTCAGAAGCAGATTTGTACTACATATGGTCCATATGTGTAGGAAACACCGTTCTTTTGTTCCGGGCACACTCAGATTTCCTGCTGTATTAGAGACTCTACAAAGCAAGAGTGTGCTTCTCGCTCTAAAACAGAGTGTGTTCCATGGATGAGAACTATGCTGTGTGTTTCCCTTCAGAAAAGGAGTTAAATCCAAGGCTCTGTGTCTTCCTACAAGCAAGACTTTGTTTCAGGTAAGGGCAGTCACTTTTCAGCTCAAACGAACTACATCATTCACGGAGCTCACACGTTTCTCATCTTAACAGACAAGCATTGGATGTTAGAGGACCAGGGTTTTGTATCAGTTTCAGATGCAGAGTTGGACTATATAATGTCCGTAAGGGTAGGACACCGTTCTTTTGTTCTCAGCACACTCACATTTCCTGCTCTCTTATTGAATCTAGAAAGCAAGAGCGTGCTTCTTGTTCTAAAGCAGAGTTTGATCAATGGATGATTACACGGCTGTGTGTTTTACTTCAGAAATGGAGTTAAATCCCAGGCTCTGAGTCTTCCTACAAGCAAGACTTCAATTCAGGTAAGGGCAGTCACTTTTCTGCTCAAACGAACTACATCTTTCACAAAACTCACACGTTTCTCATCTTAACTGACAAGCATTGGATGTTAGAGGACCAGTGCATTCTATCACTTTCAGAAGAAGATTTGGATTACATATTGTCCTTATGTGTAGGAAACACCGTTCTTTTTTTCTGGGCACACTCAGATTTCCTGCTGTATTAGAGAATCTATAAAGCAAGAGTGTGCTTCTCACTCTAAAGCAGAGTGTGATCCATGGAAGAGAACTATGCTGTGTGTTTTCCTTCAGAAATGAGTTAAATCTCAGGCTCTGAGTCTTACTACATGCAAGACTTCGTTTCAGGTAAGGGCAGTCACTTTTCAGTTCAAAGGAACTACATCATTCACTAAGCTCACACGTTTCTCATCTTAACTGACAAGCATTGGATGTTAGAGGACCAGTGCTTTGTATCAGTTTCAGATGCAGAGTTGGACTATATAATGTCCGTAAGGGTAGGAAACACCGTTCTTTTGTTCTCAGCACACTCACATTTCCTGCTGTCTTAGAGAATCTAGAAAGCAAGAGCGTGCTTCTTGTTCTAAAGCAGAGTTTGATCAATGGATGATTACACGGCTGTGTGTTTTACTTCAGAAATGGAGTTAAATCCCAGGCTCGGAGTCTTCCTACAAGCAAGACTTCATTTCAGGTAAGGGCAGTCACTTTTCTGCTCAAACGAACTACACCGTTCACGAGGCTCACACGTTTCTCATCTTAACTGACAAGCATTGGATGTAAGATGGTCAGTGCTTTGTATCAGTTTCAGAAGCAGATTTGGACGACATAAGGTCCATATGTGTAGGAAACACCGTGCTTTTGTTCTGGGCACACTCAGATTTCCTGCTGTATTAGAGAATCTAGAAAGAAATAGTGTGCTTCTCGCTCTAAAGCAGAGTGTGATCCATGGATGAGAACTATGCTGTGTGTTTTCATTCAGAAATGGACTTAAATCCCAGGATCTGTTTCTTACTACAAGCAAACTTCGTTTCAGGTAAGGGCAGTCACTTTGCAGTTCAAAGGAACTACATCATTCACTAAGCACACACGTTTCTCATCTTAACTGACAAGCATTGGATGTTAGAGGACCAGTGGTTTGTATCACTTTCAGAAGCAGAGTTGGACTAGTTATGGTCCGTATGTGTAGGAAACACCGTTCTTTTGTTCTCAGCACACTCACGTTTCCTGCTGTCTTAGAGAGTGTAGAAAGCAAGAGCGTGCTTCTCGCTCTAAAGCAGAGTGTGATCCATGGATGAGTACTATGCTGTGTGTTTCCCTTCAGAAAAGGAGTTAAATCCCAGGCTCTGTGTCTTCCTACAAGCAAGACTTCGTTTCTGGTAAGGGCAGTAACTTTTCAGCTCAAACGAACTACATCATTCACGGTGCTCACACGTTTCTCATCTTAACAGACAAGCATTGGATGTTAGAGGACCAGTGCTTTGTATCAGTTTCAGAAGCAGAGTTGGACTAGATATGGTCTGTATGTGTAGGAAACAGCGTTCTTTTGTTCTCAGCAAACTCACGTTTCCTGCTGTCTTAGAGACTCTAGAAAGCACGATCGTGCTTCTTCTTCTAAAGCAGAGTGTGATCATTGGATGAGAACACTGCTGTGTGTTTCACTTCAGAAATGGAGTTAAATCTCAGGATCTGAGTCTTCCTACAAGCAAGACTTCGTTTCAGGTAAGGGCAGTCACTTTCCAGCTCAAACGACCTACATCCTTCACTGAGCTCACACGTTTCTCATCTTAACAGACAAGCATTGGATGTTAGAGGACCAGTGCGTTGTATCAGTTTCAGAAGAAGATTTGGACTACATATGGGCCATATGTGTAGGAAACACCCTTCTTTTGTTCTGGGC